>SJOL01006480.1:855935-944643 GCA_004794785.1 Opisthorchis felineus
CCAACCCCCAACCTGGAGGGCCAGGAGACTGTGTTCGTCAGACCTCTACCCATTGACCAACCTGGTATGAGAGACTCTGCGAGTGTCGCGGGACACCCCCCAGTATAGCTCAATGGGTCGCTGAGGTGCGCAAACCGCCACACCACGGTAAGGTCCAGTCTCTTCGTGACGGGTCCAGTCTCTCAGTTAGTGGCTGTCGACTCGAGAGATAGTTCCAATTGATTCGTCTTTTTTTATTCACCTCAAAGGTTTTTACCCTTCCGGGGAAACAGAAACCCAGTCGTTGTTAAAAATTGTCGGATAATTTTAATCGTCAGTTATAAGCACCATACACCTTGTGCTGAAGCCTGGATGGGTAGATCTTACATCAAAAGGTCGTGCTCCCTTCAGAAAATCTGGTTTAGAGTTGAGCCCAATTGCAGTGCTATAGGAACACGAAGCAACCTGGCAGCTAATGGACGACAGCTAGTACCGTCTTGAGAAAAATGGATGATACCGAACAGTAATGACAGCAGATCGCCCCTGAGATTTACGCCCGGATGGTCATGAGAGCTTGAAATTTTGCGGAGGCTGTTTATTGGGCACACAGTCGTTGGACCGCGACTGCATCCGCCATTTATGGAGGTACTCGCGGATTCCGGTCCCGTACAAGGGTATCTGTCGTTTTGCTTGCATTATGCACTCGGATTTTCCATTTAATATAATAAAAATCCCAGTCTCTTCGATGTCGATTCAAATCAGTGCCGTTTGGGTCACCGTCTGACTCACTGTGGAAGTCATATGAGGAGCCCACTGAAGACGCCGACAGACACCAGCTGTTAAATCCATTAGATAAAAGTGTGGTGAATCAATATGGAACTCGAGCACATGTGTGTGGTGTGGGACAGCGTCTGTGATAGTTCATTTGGTAGAGCTGTCGTTCGATAAACGAGAAGTTCGAATCCATCCTACAACATCTGCTTCTTGTCTACATTATGTGTACTCGGGTACCTATTCAAGATTATACAAGTCGTAGTTTAGTGAAACTAAGTCTTCATGGCTTTCCTCGGTTTGCCAACTTCAATCAAAAGCGGAAGCGTTTGCAATCGCCCTGCTTGACATTGCTGCCAAGCGCCCTCATTTCACATCACCTAGATTACTGCCTGGAACGCAATACCGAACTCCGACCTCAAATCAAATCCAAGTACATCGGTGAACGCACGTGCAGAGCGTACAATATCACAGTCCTAACAGAACGCGCAACAAAGATGCTGCATATACGTGTTTGCCATACGGGAAACATGACTCGGGTTGGACGTCTGAAGGCGGACTATTGTGCGTCAGGTAAGACGACAACAACTCGATAACTGCGTTCCGCAGAAACAACAGAAATCCCATCGATATACACCGGCATCTTTATCAGAGAGCTGATGAAGAGATCAAGATTAGGCTACATTTAAAGTGGAAATACAACCCTATAAAAGACGTAAATAATGAGGAGGAAAATGGTTAGTGCGCACAAAACGGCTAGTCGCACGCAAACAGGGCGCCCATTGCATGGTTGAGTGACCTTTGTCTGGAGGTGGTATCATCGAAGGGTTTTTCCATCTACTTCCATAGAAGATATTTGAGGGATTGAAACACAGTCATGAAGTGGTATTATTTACGGGAGTAACCGTATAGCGTCTCACTGCTACGACATATGCACATTAAGACGAGCACACACCACAACGGTGCATGTGGACAGAAAAGGGTTGTTGCACTGAACACGTGACTAAACTAAACTGGGTATCCATTCGTAATATTTAAGTGTCGCTGGATGGCATCACGTGGCTCAACAGTGAATGGGTTTCACACACACCCACAAATGATTTCAAATCGCACTGAGAAAGATGACAACACAGCAGACAAGCAAGGGCGTATCGTTCATAGATCAAAGCCCCGTCTAGCAAGATACTATGCGGAAGGGCCTTGCACGGCACTAGCAACTCCTATTGGGGTATAGCCTTACTGAAATTTTAGGCGTGTTTAGTCTGAAAGGGAAATCGAAATCGAGGTAGGTTTTTCTGGTCTAAAATGCGCACACACTAATATTTCATACGGGCGCATAAATGGTATAGAAGAAAGCCGTGAGAAGAAAAGAAGACAAAACAGGGTGTGGAAGGTTCTATCATATCCCTTCGCTTCTGAGTATAACCACAGTCACGTTTACATGTCGTAAGGATCAAACGGGTACATCCTCAAATGACTAAGATATACAGACAAGAACCAACTGTCCCCTTCTTGACGGACCCCTGCCGAGGAGAAATATTCATAGGAGAGGCCATCGTTAGCTGGTCCCTCAAAAGAGACCACTTTTTCTCGTTTTCTTTAGGTGGTCACAGTAAAGATGGCGGCTGTAGCTCGCTTATGACGTGTACTGGTCCATACGACAGAGGGATCACAGTGCGTCCGACTCAGTCTAGAAACACACAAGATAATTGGTCCAACGAAAAAAAAAACAGTAAGAACTCAACTGGGCACTTCATTTTGCGTAAACACAAAGTCATCTATGTGAGTACTAGGTGAACTTGGGAAGCCGGTAAGCACCAGACCCCAATGAAGAATCGGGAGGCAGGGATTAGCTGGCTAGACTTTGAGGAGAATCAGCAATAACCTAGACACAGGGTGAACCTTCAGAGATGTCCCGTGCCTATCCTTCTGTGAGGATGATAGATCCGCGGGTGACAATAATATTTCCATCGTACGTTCAAGGAGACTCTGTCCAACTGAGCACTCTTAGCTATGTACACATTAAGAACTACCGTGATGATCTCCTGACATAGGATAAATTGGCTTCAGCCGTGGCTCGCATCAGTGATGTCCAGGGGTGGCAGTCGACTGCAAGATCTATACACACCACGACCTAGTGATGTTTGCGTGACGGAATCCGCAGACCACATGGAGCCCAAGTTCTTCCGTGTCAACTTTGATGGTATCTGTCAAACACCGCAGTTGTCTTCGCAGATCGCAATGCTAGCATCGGGCTACCTCGTTTGGGGTTCGAGGAGTGCTACCAAATATTCTTGAGTAATGCACGCCCAAAGCATCAAAGGTATCGCCATTAAAAAGACTGAGACAGGAGTGGTGACCCGCGGCAACACAATCGCGTCTCGTCATCAAACGTTAGAATTCGATGAGGGTATCGTTGGTCGAAAACCATCTGCATTCAGTCGGCTGCGTTGAATAGGCGAGTTTTTGTGTGTAAGCTAATTACGCCCCCTGTTCAAGTGTGTGAAGATATGTCGAGTACTGAATACAAACTCAATTAATGGATTATCTATTCCCCACCAATATGCAACGGTACACTGTGCAGCTTAACCCCAGAGGTGTTAAGCTTTTCAAGAGTACGGACTTTAGGTAACGTGCAGATTATTTAACGGTTCATCTTCAACAACGCTCAGGCTGATTTGCGTGGCGATATGTTCTCCTCGTTGAATTCCATGATGATGATGGCTACAAACCTGGGCAAGCGCAGACCATTATAGTCCGGCTACTGTTCTGAACATACACACCCAAAAAATGCATATGTACACCCAAATTAAATGTTACATTGGAAGTAAAAGCAAAACGCCAATTTAAAACAATGACTCACTTTTCTTAGACTGGCGGTGAACATGACACATTCGAATAGCGGGCCAATCTCACGTAGGAATTCATCCAAATGTGGTCGTTTACAAACGAAAATCTGAACAAACACAAAAAGAGTGTATGTGCAAAACCTCTGGACGATGCGTCTATGCTTAGTCATATGGAACAGTCCGACAATAATCGAGTAGTCACTGAATGCAATTCATACTCCTTGTTTAGGGGGAATCTAGTTAAGCAACACTGACCCAACATGCAGTCAGATTTTTACTTTGACTCGAACTGACCACAATATACAAGATTTCGATCTTTCAGATCGATGGTGATCCAATACTGCGGAATCGCATTGCCCCATATATCTCCTGCGACATATATGTACAGCGGCAACAACCTCCACTCCAAAGAAAAGCCTGCCGACCTCTAAGGAGCTAACAACAGCACTTTCTATCGACGACAACCCAGCGTACAGTACCTCCCTAGAATGGACGAATCAAATGCACCTCCCCCGGTACTGGCAACTATTTTGCGTTTGCCGTGGTTTGTTCTGAAAAACTCCGGAACTAGGGCAACACGTCTCAGTCCCACAGAGGGTCGTTCAACCGGGACTTATTTGGAGATTCTCCCGAAGAGAAACAGAACAGGCCAAATAATTCTCTCCCCGTGAGGGCCGCTTCTGATGGTGAGGATTACTGTACAGCATTTCCTCTTCAGGAGAAACTCCCATAGGGCAATACCTCGAAAAAGGACATGTTAATTCTTTTTTTTTCACGTTCCGAATCACATTCCATCCACATAATTAACCACAATCTGAGAGACATCTTGAAAAACATAATTTTGAGATTCGAGGGTTTTACGTGCGCCCTCTGTGTTAGCGAAATTCAACAGTAATTAATTCGACAGCGTAACAAAATCAAGGCGCGACTGTTAGACGAACTAATCTGTAGACTCGACCTCTTAAGTACACCGAGTCCTATTCACTCAAAGCACATCAAGAGACTAAAGCAGTTCATGATCGGTGAATGTCATCAGGTCGCACCAGTTGTTCAGGCTGTGCAATGACAGTAGAATGATTTCACTGATGGCTCCTCTATGAAACTATTTCCCTTTCGTCGAAAAGATAAAGGTTGTGTAGCTCAGTAAGCAGGGGGAAGTAATCCAAAGAGCACGAATGCATAAATCGTCAGCCATTGTCAGGTGACGGAGTACGTATCAGGGACAAATTGGAGTGAAGGCTAATGGCCCTGTATTTTGTAAAATCCAAAGCATAGCTTGTATATAGTCAAACAACAATTTTTCACAGCCTTGATTGATCATAGTTTCGTTTTGGACCAAGGGTCCAACCAAGCAACACGACGAAGTTTGGGTCCTTCGGAGTGATGTTTCTCATAAAAAGAGCGAGCACTGTAATGTACTACACCAACAAAGGCCTTTTACGACATGGCCAACTCAGGCACGACCGCATAGCATAAAATTTGTTTATGCGAGACTATGGGAAAAAAGGTAACATGAAGAAAATTGACCGCAACTCGATTATTCGGCTACATCTTTCTCGCTTATTAGTCAAAATGGTGATACGATAATTAATTGGTTTCAATTAACTGATTTCGGTTTGAGTAACAAGTTACTTTCGGCACTAGCCAACACGACACAAGGGACGCCGCAGGTAGCATAGAAACAACCGAACTATTGCCTTATAGGTTGAGGTGGTATGCAAGTCATCACAAGATGACGAGCACCAATCTATTCCCGATGAATCTACGAGAAGCACCCTAAAAGTTTTACTGATATTATCATATGCGGTCAGCTGGATCTCGGACGCAAGGGTATACTGAATGTGAAACATTGAATACCTTTTCAATAGCACTATGGGGGTGCAGAGTTATTTAATAGAAGAGCGAAAGTGGGTGCTCTTGAGAGAAGCCAGCTACAATTATACAGATTGATTAACCAAGGACCATTGAACGTGAGATGAACTCAAGTGTCGTTTGTGAGACGCCTTTCGACAAGGTTCTACATCATATCAGGTCCAAAAAAAAATAGAACCTGTTCTGTCAATTCACTGCTAACAACGTATTCGATACGTTGGAGCCGGTCGAGCCATTTGACAGCAAGGAGGGAACCCGGGGTCATGTCCAGTCCGAGCACTCCAAAATTTCTACTGGATCTCGTTTTGAGGCATTTTGTACCTGTACTTGTCCCGCTACAGACAGAGGAGATTCGTTTACCTCTCTCTCGTATCCCTGGGCTCAAGCAAGTGCTATGCAAAAGTTGAGGTAATCGGGTCAGTCGTACAACACTCATCTGTACGAGGTGGACGCATTCGGATGACTGTTGCAAACTGGATTCCACCCACGACTTAGCTCATGACGGAAGAGAGGCTTAATCTCGAATGTTGAGTCTGAAGGACTTCAGGCTGACTGAGCAAAGAACTGGACGAGATGGGAGATAAGGCCATAAGGGGATGAAGAAACCTATCTTGGAAATTCAAATTTGACTAACTTCAAACACAAACGTCATGAATACAGGGAACGAACCCTGCTCCGACCTGTTACTTAAATGATAGTATGCTGCGTATCACCGTAAACGGCCAAATCCCCGTGCTTGGTCACACAAGCACGGTTTCACCGAACATCATATCACCACACTAGCACTCGGAGTTTGGAGATGCAGCAATGGAACTGGGTAGTCATCAACAAGATTGCGTGTGCGTGACACAATACAAGGACTTGGTCGTGTCACACAAAAACGGCGGTGAGGTTGGGCTCCGGCACAAATCAATGCTGGTTAGCTTCTTGTTTCATGCACTTGATCGGTTCAGTAGCACATGAGTGTCCTGATCGGCACACAGCAATCATGTACGCAAAATGCGGGCTGATAGACGTAGCCGAGACAGACAAACCATAAAGGAGGGATTATCACTCTCATGTCATCATCGTCAACATCATCAGAGACAGCAACATCAGCGTTAAAAAATGCTGAAATTCTAGCCCGTGTGTATCTATAGCTATATCGCCCTAAGTATGACTTATGTATTCTGAAGACTTAGATTTTAACGCTTCGCACTGGATTGCTTTGATATGCTTGTTTAACGTGTGAGTCAGACAGGTTGCTGAAAACCTAACGAAGATTTTTTTTGGCTCCCTGGAAAATTGACTAAAAGTCTACACTAGAAGAAAGATGAGGGGAAACCATCAGTGGGCCGCCTAAGGGTTTTTGGTCAACCCGACAAGTCGTCGACACCTTCCAAATCCTAACCTGAAGGATCAGAAGACTGTCTGTCACAAATGTATCTACTTAGAAGAATGCGGTGGGAAAAACTTTGTAGATGGTACATGGATTACTGATGTGATGAAACCCATGAACTACGATCAGGTACAATCGCAACATAATGGTATAGGGGGTCATCCTTTACTCGACCGAACAAGAATACGAACACTGCGGTAGTTCTACATTTCGGGTTTGCCTCCTCAGTCCGTATGCATAGTATCCTCACAGTTCACATGACATCTGAACAGTGGCATCCTAAAATTGACATTACCACAGCTACCACACAAAGTTTTACCGAATTTAGTAAGCTAAATGAAATTCTGAGGTTTTTCAGTAAGTTTTCTGTATCCCTTCCTGACAAGAAAGTAAATCAACAGTGATGAATTGGTAACCATTTTTTGTGGTTAGCAACGACGACTTGATCTGTGTGTTGATTTAGACAAGCTGCGTTCCAAGATATATAGAAGTTCCTTCGTGAAGGTATAGCATACGAGGCAGGTGACCTATGGTCCACGACACAAGCAATCTTTGTGTTAAAAAAAGTCATTATGCAAAACCAACGGCTTGCCTTCAAACTCAGTGACAGCTTCAGACGCTGGAGTAGCAGCACTGATACTTCGCAGCGATCGCCCGTTTTAAAGGCGTTTCTGGCTCTGTAGACCGTTCAGTTCTTTTGTTACTAATTAACCAGAGGTAGGCCGCAATATCAACCGTAAATCTTGCACGAACCTGATTGGTCTAAGTTTATGACAAATAATTAAGCAGCTTTCACACGCGGTCTGTCGGGATCGCTCTCCGTTTTTAGTGGATTTCATTGATGACGTCGCGAAGTGCGCAACCTAAGACACCTCGAATAACGAACGATCAGTTGCGTTGAAATGTGCAGATAATATTACAATAAATGACCGCAAACAGGATGCCGAAAGTCATCCCCTTCTCACTTTAGGGTTCCCAACCTTCACGTACTCTTATCAGTAAGACGTAAGGGACACGATTTCAGGGGTTCATGTGTCGTGGCAAAAATGGCTGTGATGTAGATGAGGCCAGTGTGTGCGTTTGAATGGCCAGCAACACATGTGCAACCTAGTACCATTTGTACCGCCAAAAAGAAGTTCGCCTAATCCGAAGGGACATGTAATACAATACTGCTGTGACAGTTGCCCTGCCTTAAGGGTGATTTCAACAGACGGTGTCTTCCGAACAGTGTAAGAGGGGGCTGATAGAAGCTGGTTCGCAACGAGTACGCGAGTAGTACAGTAGATATTAGGATGGCACACACACGCACTACGTATTCCATTCAGTTTTCTAAACAGAATACCAGGTATGTTCAACCAGGTGAAAAACGCTTGAAACCGATTGAGTAATCATCGTTTTCGATGATTGTCAGCTTTGTCAGCGGCCAAGTCATTCCTCAAACAGAGGATTTACCTAAACACCCAGCGATTAACCGAACTACGCCGCCACGCCAGTCAACTCAGCCAAGATCTTCAGACCGCAATCTCACCCGCCAACTTCCAGATGCTCAACACCAAAGCAACAGAAGTGAAGCTTACACAGGGCCGGCAATGCAAGGATAGGCAGATACGTAAGTTCGACCAACTGCTTTCCATGACTCAGGGCTCTAGAAAGGTCACAGAAAGGACAAAACCATCCACCAATTACTGTAGTGTAGTTAACTTGTCAGATAGACCACTGAGTGAAGACGAACGCTGTCTGTTAGAAAAAGGACTAAACTTCGCAGTGAGCAAAAAAGTAATAAGAGCGGAGGAAATAATTCCTAGTGTAGAGTCGGTGTTTCAAAAGCTTCCTTCAGCGGAAGCTGAGAAGCTACGAGTACAATTGGTCACGGTCCTAAAATCCCAACAGCCGGGAGCTCCGAATATTGCACCATCAGAGAGGAGAGCGTTGAACACACTGAGACAGGTAGATAGTATTGTCATTACCAAGGCCGATAAAGGTAAAGCCACAGTAGTAATGAACAAGAGCGACTATCTTCAAAAGGTTGGGCAACACATCGCCGATGGACCCTATCGACAAGTTACCGGAGCAGTATTACTTCAATAATGAATAAGAATAAGGTCGAAGTTGGTAGATATTTAAGATCGGTAATAAACCATTCAGGGCAAGGTAAGTGGTATTGGCTGTACCCAAAAAGTGCGATTCAACCACGACTCTACGGACTGCCAAAAATAAACAAGGCAGATGTCCCGATAAGGCCATTAGTGGATGGTATAGGCTCGCCACCACATGAGCTGGCCAGATTCTTAGCTGGCATACTAAAACCGCTCACGGGGAAATCAAGCACCTTCATTAGGAATTCGTACGACTTTGCCAATAAAGTCGCAGGGCTTCCCTTGGAAATGTACGAAGTCCTCGTGAGTTGACGTAGTCTCAATGTACACAAACGTACCTAGGGCAGACGCTCTGGAGGTAACTAAGAGGTTATTACTGGTAGACACGACACTTGGGGAACGGACACAGCTCTCGGTGGATGAAATAGTTGAGGGCATGAGAGTGTGTTTGAGTCTCGATCAGTTTGTTTTTGACACAACCCTTTACTCACAAGAAGAAGGTCTTGCAATGGGATCTCCAATATCCCCAGTTTTAGCTAATATTTATATGGAGGACTTCGGACAAATGGCCTTGGCCGGATATCATTGTCCAACGAAAGAATTTTGGCGTTATGTTGACGATACGTCTGTTGTAATCAAACGAGAAAACGTGAACAGCTTCCACGACTGTCTCAATAGTTTAAGTCTACACATCAAGTTTAGCATGGAGATAGAGTCCACCTCGGGCACATTACCCTTCCTGGACTGTATAGCACATAAGAGTGGTGGGAAAGTAAAAACTACGGTCTACGAGAAACCAACAGACACAGGAAACGTTTTAAACTACTCATCAGCACACCCAAAGTCCGTGTACGCCAGTATTGTCTCATCGATGTTTCGTCGAGTCAGAGCACTGTGCACAGAAGAGATCGACCGAACGGCAGCTCAAATCGAGATTGCCAACAGACTTCAAGAAACAGGATACCCAGTGAGTTTGATTAGGCGTCAACTAAGAATGATATTGGCTCCGGTATCTAGACCCAGTAAGGAATGGATTGGCACAGCAGTCATTCCATATAAAGCAGGAACTTCGGAGGTTATTCGAAGAACATTGAACTTGGCCAACATTAGAGTAGCTTTCCAGAAGGGAAGAACGCTACGCTCAGTTTTGGTGCAATTGAAAGATCCCCTCCCGGTTGAACGGACTAGGGACTGTGTGTATAAAATTAATTGCAACGATTGCACTAAGGTTTACATAGGACAAACTGCCAGGGAATTGCACACCAGAATTGGTGAGCATAAAAGGAGAATAAACAAACCACCAAGGAATGCGGTAGAATACCAAACGCTGGTCAAAGACTCAGCGATGGCGGTACATGCCTTAGACACGGGACATAGTATAGATTTGGATAATGTGGAAGTTTTAAGACGGGGACTGCGATTCACACCACAGCGACTGATAGCCGAAGCGGTGGAAATCACCAAGCATCATAGCGTGAACAGAATCGAGGGTGTGGAACTGGCGAGCGTATGGAAAGCGGTCTTAGATAAGCCGAGTTGACACGTGACTGTGTGGTTGTCAATTCACTTAGAATCATTAGCAAAAACAGGGGGTGGAAATCCCAACCCGACCAAAGATCACAGAATCCCTCTTACACAACTATCGTAGCACTAGCCCATCCACACAGACGGACAGAAAGTGCAAACGAAGTTCAAGAGGGATCATTAAGTGAACCGAACCAGAACAACTACACCCTAGGCTGGACCCAAATCCAATTAGGTTCCCCCCTCGGTCCAACACTTGGTCACCCACCCTAACACACAAAATCCTTCGGCCGACACCCAACAGAGATTTAGCTTGACTTAGATGATTGGTTCTCCTTCCGCCTTAAATCTCGACCAACCTCGTAACCTAGTCACTTGGCCTGACGAAGCTTTTGTGTCAAAAGCGAAACGTTGCCCAGCAATAAATCTACCGATTGTTACCAAACTTTTCCGAAAACGAAGAATACCAGGTACCTCTAAATCGATCATGGACTGTGAGATTCAGAATATTATCGATTGCTGAGGCCGTTAGAATTCGGTTGGGTAAATCGGATATCCATGTTCAAAAAAAGCCAATTCAACATTTGAACTTGTGTCGGCCTACAAACAGGATATTCCTCTACATTCTGAGCACTAGTTAGAAACAGTTCAACGATGACATCGAAACGCAGAATAAAAACGACCAATATGAAGCTGGGCAATGTCTTGACACATCTGCGCAACCAAGATGAGCAAATACACACCGGTTTTGTAGCTTGGGCAACCTGGCAGTAGCCCAGCCCTCGTGCCTCCTTCCGTTGGTAGGGCAGCTGGGCACCGAGAGGGTGCTACAGCTGTACGATTATCTTTATCTTATCTGTAGCTCAAAAAGCGTCTTAGGCCTCATGGAATGGTAGACTTCACAGAAAAATATGACAAAGTGCACATAGAATCAGAAGCTTACCTGATGCTTCACGCCATCTAGTTCCACCGGAACTATGAAGTTTGCGTTTTCGACATACTGTGGGGGGGGGGGGGCATGGATAAAAAAGACAAGTTGTCATACCGGCTTTTAATATAGTGTCGAGAACATCTCCCCAAGTGCCAATTATACCTGGTGAGATGAAAGTTCATTGAGTTCGACTTGTAGAATCATGATTGATCATTCTAAACAAGGGAGCAGGCTATTGCGTATAACATAGATGAGTGATTGGTGACCTCAGAAGGCAGTGCACGGCCACTAAACTAGTTTCCCCTACGGGGTATATCTAGATCGATCAAATTTAGGATGTCTCTTGTCTATTCCGTCCACCAACAAGATACTAGCTAGCGAAATACACTCATTTGCACACCAATTTGGTTGTGACGAGAGACTCACCTGGAACCCAGCTGAATCTCTCGTTTATGATGTTTTTAGTTTCAGCAACCTTATGAGTAGTGTATTAGTCTATAAAGATAGTAGCAACTTCGAACCGAGGCTTGATATCTTTTCCAATTACGAAAATATGGGTGGCCTGGATCAGCACTATGAAACCATGAACCACTGTTCAACTTCCCATTAGCGGTCCACTACTGTTCCACTGTGCGTGGTGGGCGATGATATCGACTTAATAGCATCAGAAGCAGCCTAACACTCACGCAATCCAAGGAAAGATGCATGGAGCTGAGCCTAGTAACACCAACTAGATCTAATGTGAACGGCCCACCATTTTATGGACGATATTTTTTCCTACGTCTACGCTACATCCGTCCACCCCATCCGTGGAACCGGTGAAGATAAACCGATTGTGAATGACGGCTCACGACAGTTGCGTGAGTTCATATTAACACTGAAAAGGTGCCTAGAAAGAACACTCCAACAGGCGAGTCAAATGTGCACATGTCTTCAACGGAGACACGTCAAGGATTTTGTTAAAATTTTAGCATAGGTGGCGTCTCTAAGTTCTGATTCTCTCCATGAAGTCAGTCAGTCTTTAAGGTTTCCGGCAGAACCCGTACACCAAAGATTGGTTGCAGCTAATACGGGATAGCGAGAACAAAGAATTGATTGCCTAAGCAAGGGAGTAACGTTGAGATATCCTGCAAGGTCCGTCAAGAGACCCCTCTCTTGGTGGCGCGCTTTTGAACCCACAGAAAGGTGAAAAGGTCCACTCCATTAGATTTATGATGTGAATAGGATGCTGTGAGATCAGTGAACAAAACCAAACCACTGAGGCGAGCAGTTGTCTGTTTTTTACTCATAAAGAGCGCCAGGAATACTGGCTAGCTGATCAGGCAGGTTACGCTAGCGGTGAACTAAAATAATTGCAAAGTATGGATGATAGATTCAACTGTTAGAATCAGCTCTAAAGTTCAGATACATAAGTGTGACGGAGAGCGAGCGTCCTTAGTAGCTCACTCCGGACAACGGGAGGTTGGCGGTTCTAGCCCATCACCAGGGGCGTCTTTTCGTTCGTGTTAACAGAAAACTCAGATGCGCTGGTCATTGCCGTCTTCCTGGATGGGGACTCCGAGACGGCCACATAAATGATTAAAGACATTGTCAGACATGGTCCAGTCGCGCCCTCAATGGCGCTCGTGCATTCAAGCTATTGCCTTCAATGCATAGCTCTCTTCTCAATCCCCCACCTAACAGTCCTGTATTTACACACCAATTTATCAGCTCCCGCATCCAATGCGCAGCTACCTATCCCACCTCCCCAAATTATCGGTGAACGAAACTGTGGAAGCTACAACCACTGTACGACAAGCACGCGGTTCTTACAATATATTAGTCAGGAGAGCTGAGGCTGTCGTTTGGAACGTTGGAAACAAAACGCTAGGCCAGATGACTCCGACAGTGAATAGCTTTCGAAAGCATTCGCGCACATCTTACACAAACTCATCCTAGACCAATGAACTGGGCCAAGGCACCCTACCAGGGTTGGTAGATCAAACGATTATAACCAGCTCAGCTCAGCTCTTTCAAAAGATGGATTTAAATATACTGAGGACGACTCATCTATGTTACAGATGCCTGAGAAGCGATGCATCGAATTTTCTCATTTCAGCATCCCAAGCAATGGCCCAAATGCTTTTGGCTCATGTACGGTAACTGCGTGTGAAATCCATACCTACACATCATGACTTGTGTAATTCAGTTTCTTAACAACCTGGACGATATTAATAAATCAACAACGGTGACGCGACTATTTTGCCGACGATCTTGTATACTGCCCATGTACGCCGGTTACTAACAAAAGCTTGGACAGACCACGTGTCACAATGAATGGCCTTGACTACTAATGAATTCCAAACCGTGCCACTGCACACAGTCACCGAAGGCAAGTAAGTAGTCTTCCAATGTGAACTGTTCTGGGGGCAGAAAGTATAATTTTCTCGTGAAGTGACGCTTTTCACAGCAAAGGGTACAAATGCACTAAAGGTTGAAAGATTGGTCCATCATTAGCACCTCGTACCGTAATCAATAGTTATCGAGAAGACTGGATTTGTTGCTATTTATTTACTATCATTTTACTACTTATTATTTTATTGAGGGATGATTTTAGTGTCGGGGCTTCAATAAATTGTTGTAGGTCATAAACTGCTGCCTTCGGTCCGCGTTTATTCTGCATATGACAGGCCGAAACGGACGCTATGAGGCAGGCAATTTGCTGAAATGCAAATATGTGGTTCACCAGCCACAACCCAAAGAACGTGCTAGTTGGTCAGTAATGCGCGAGCTGTTACTTCTGATTCGCGCATATCACAGACACAGGCATTACCTGAAAGACAAACACCGAAAATCTCCGCACACCTCCTGCCCGCCGAGGTCACACCTCATAGTCACAAATCGGTATCGGATATTCTAGCGAATGATGACTTTGTCATTGCCGATGACCGGCATACGATATGTCCATCGCATTGCCAAGCATTAATTGTCTGGAGGCTTGACGGCAACAATTAAAGCTTTTCTATGATGGAATGGAGGGTATATTACAGGAATTGCATTTTTTGGGCGGAAAACGTGCTGAGCTCAGAAACCGCGAACACCTACAGTTGGTAAGTACTTATTTGGCGGGCAGATCTCGCTGATTGAGAGTTAATCTCTCTAGGGGACACAAGGACCGATTAAGTAGTTTTCCGGACCCAAGAGATCGTTGTAAATACCAGTGAATCAGTGTACGGAGAAAATGAAGGCGTAGTCACGGTGTACAGGTTGATTAACTGAGGGACTCGAGGAAAGCGTCAAGTTCCGGCTAAAAAGACTATAAGTTTCGGGTAGCATCAAGATCAACAGCAACGACGGCTCTGGATGTAGTGTATCAGCCCGAACGCTTCGGAAAGAGGTGGCAATGTGTCGGTTCAAAGTAGACTCGATTCATTCAACCAGGAAATTCGGTCTGAAAAGGCACAACGGTGAATGCAATATAAATACATCAGTGTACCGTTGAACTCCGCGGAAAGCCTCTCAATACTTGGTTGTCAGCATACCAGAAGTGGACATGCCAAGTTCAGGGAAGTCTAGATTTACCACATACAGTTCGTAGCCACAGAAACTATGGGAATACGAAATTTGGCGTAACAATAACAACCGACTCTACCATACTGTATCGTTCAGCTGTAACACCCTTTCGGTGCCTAGCTGCCATGCCACCCGAAGGATGCTGGAGGGCTGGGATAATGCCAGGTTGCCCAAGCCTAGACAGGGGAAGTCGAGAGGCAGAGGTCGGGTTCGAACCACGGACCTTTCGGTTCATAGGCTGGCGCCTTAACCACTGAACCATCTCGCCCACCATACTGTATACTCGTCCGTATGCCGCATAGCTCGTGTATGTTATTATAGTTAGCAGAGAGTACACTGTACATACTGTATACTCTGAAATATCGCTGCCATGTCTGGAATGGAGCACCATCTACCAACCAACTGACCCTCTTCCAAAGACCGCTGCCCTCATCAACACCAAATTTCCTAACGACAATCGTCAATTAGCTCTTCATCATTAAGATATAGCCACCACCTATCTTATTCCTGTCGTTATTATCATGACAAATTTTCGACCGGACTTGTGTCAGCCGTGGTCCTCCATCTAATCTCCAATCGCTTCATCCAGATTTGTCCCTACTGTTACCCCTACAAAGATATAACTCCCTACTGTCGGAATGATCTGTTTATTTCTTCATTCTGTTCTCGAATGACGGCTTTCTGGAAATTTAAACCCGCCACTATATTCCCGCTTTATTATAGTCTCCAGGCGTTCTGGACTCGGAGTTTTGTTTACATGGGTTTACCCTTCCCCCCAAACTGACTTAACACATAACAAAAATGTAACTGCGTTGTACTACATCAGGGGCGTGGACCCAGATCAAGATGGACAGTAAGTCCAAATGAGCGAACTCGGTCTAGTGGTATTACCATCTAAGCCAATCTGGTCGTCATTTTCAAATAGTTGCGGTCGAGTGGCAGGTTTGCGAAATCGATTCCCTTACGACAGAAAGTGAAATGCCATAGAACTAATTTGAGATAGCTCAATAGTTAAGGTGCGAACTTATTGACCGGAAGGTCAGTGATTTGAACTCAACTCCAGCATATCGACTGTTCCTGTCTACGCTTGGGCAACCTATCAGTATCTCAGCCCTTATACCTCTTTCGAGGAGCGTGGCACCGAAAGGGTGCTATAGCTGAACGAGTATTATTATTATTATTTATTGTTAGCAAGAACGTCATACTCAAATAATAATAATCGTTCAGCTGTAGCACCCTTTCGGTGCTTAACTGCCATGCCACCCGAAGGAAGAACGAGGGCTGTGATACTGCCAGGTTGCCCAAGCCTAGACAGAGGAAGTCGAGAGGCAGAGGTCGGGTTCGAACCACGGACCTTCCGGTCAGTAAATTTGCGCTCTAACCGCTTGGGCGATCTCGCCATACTCAACAGTAACACAGCTGTTCTGTGTGTAAAAGGGTAGTGGTAAACTTATCCGCTAACTGATAGGAGATATCATTATTCAGTTGGGAGCTAAATAAAGTATTTGGTAAATCATAGGAGGTCTCAGATAGAGCGAAAGCGACTAGTCTGACTCACCGGTGACAGCGAACAAATTATTCGGTTCGCTACAAGAGTCGACAACCAGCCACATGACAGGGTTACTGAAAGCCATGTTGTACGCAAACACACCGGGAACGTCTCTACTGTCATACCCTGGAGGCAAACCACAGATGAGACGCGGTAGTGATGGTATTCTCGTGTCTACTCACACGCATACCAGAATTGCTAGAGAAAATGTGCACGCACTGATCGATAAGCGTGCGTACACATTTGTGCACTCATGTCATAGACAAGTTGGAAACGACGGACGACATCGGATCAAACAGTTACTACACCCGCGCACATACCCAAGATCAAGCTCGCCTCAAATCCACAATGAAAAAGTATGAGCAGCGCATACACACGGCAAGGGTCACGTGACACATTCACTGTTTCTGATAACTGTCAGAACGATGTCGGAACAATATGAAGGAAGTTAAGGTGTTTGGTGAAAAGGTCTGAGGAACGGATCGATGAGTGTATCGATTGCAGTGCAAAAATACATCCAGTAGTCAGTATAGTACTTCGTCTGTGACTGCATTTGGATGTACAACATGGCGTCAGAGTTTACCTGCATTTTTACTGAAATGCACCGCTCAGTTGGGAAGACTAGTGGAAGCTGGGCAGTGCGGGACTGAACGTAAAAATTCCTATTAGACCTTGCTTGGCATACAATCAGTTGACTGCTGTTGACTGTGTGTTGACAGTGGGTACTACAAGCCCGTGGACCGTAAATAAAACAAGCTTCGTTGATTAAGTCATCTGAAACACTGGGTTGGACCATTCCGAAGGCCCATGACTACTGCATGATAAACCGTCCCCTCTCACACAAGTGTCGATGAACGGTTAGGTTCAAGCTTTGGTAGCATCGGTTTGTTGAAGGTCATGTTCATTTTCTAAACAAAAACTGTGTGAAGAAAATTTAAGGCGGAAGGCGAGCTCTGATCGACTCGAGGTCACCGTGTCATCCGGAAGATACTATACTCCGATTAACAAGAATGAGAAACAAGTCTCGCATGAAGTTTTACATGAGCTTAACGGCTAGAAGTAGCCTTTTACACAAAAGCCAGATGCAGCTAGATGTGCGTCTTCTAGATAAGTTCATCCTTATTCCATCAGAAAAAAAATTTGAAACCATATTATCTTTCCCGAGTAGCTATAAGGTACGCTTCGTGATTAGAAAAAAATGGAAAATACCGGGGCTTGGTCAGGCACTGCGTTGTCTGCCGATAATTCCCAAGTAAAAAAACTATCCCATGAAACACAGATGTGGATGAGCTATCTAGTGAAAACCAAGTGTATGGAACAGGATTTTGACAAAGAATAAAAGAAACAAATAAGCTGGACTGATCTAGGTTGAATTGCTGATTGGGACGCACACACACACACACACACACACACACACACAAGTTAACTGGACGTATTGTGGGACTCGCGTTTCCACCGAGGCGCATTTGCACGGGTGAAGCAAGGTGACGACGAAGATTGTCAATTTCGTACATAAACACAACAAACCGCAGGGCCCAAATGCTTGATTATATACACAGTGGACCGTAAAAATAAAAGGACTGAGCGGCAATTGTGTGTCTGTGGATGTAGTTTCCGTCAGTCAAAGGGTTTGTGAAGCTAGGAGTGAGGAAGTGAGAGAGCGGACTGTAACTGACGGACGAACTCTGCAGCCTGACAAGGTGATCGACGGACCTGGTTGATGGGCTTAAACCATGGTCAAACAGTGAGTCAGCAAACTACGTGGTCCACCGCGTGCGTGCATGTATGCGCACAGTGCTGGTTATTTCAATGTGGTTATGACGACTGTTTCAACTTCCGGCAGACATGCACCAACTAATGTGTGATTCAAGCGATGGAAGAGGAATATAGTGCCCTGGGGTGACATGGGGTTATCAGAGATAAACGACCATGTCACCTGAATTCGATTCATTAGTTGAACAAAACCAATGAACCACAGTACTAAAAGGCGGTCAGAGACGGGGTCACTCAAATGTTAAATGTCCCAAATGAGATCACAGTTCTCACTATGGTTCCCTGAAACTGTGTTGAAACATCAATCGCACCAAGCACTTATGATACCATACAAATTAACATCGTATATAAACATCATCATGGACAGCATGACATCGGTGTTAAACATTGAGGCTTTACTGTCGTACAGCGTACATCGAACAGCTTCCATAAAATACTCGCCTTCACCAACGGCGGACCGCGAGGTAGGTCAACCACGTTGCATATCCCATCTCTCCCTTCGGAAAAGCTTAATCCACTAAGGTTTCTTCGTGGGAGGGAGACCAATACCAAGTGCCTCGCACGCCTTTTGTACCTAACCAATGATAGTCCCATTTAGTTATTGCGTTCCACAAAACCTTTGTGGATGTGCAATGGAATACATAATATAGCTGTTATTATCATCTCTGAGGCAAGCAATTTGGCTGCCTACCAATCAACGTGACATCATTAGTGTGTAGTAAGTGGTGCGTCCGTAGTTGACGCGAATATATGTACCCCATATATATATTATATATATATATATATATATATATATATATATGTAATCACCGACAGCATGACATCACCGTTCAACACTGATGCTTCGCTGTCGTACAAACATGGTTTATTTGAAAGCCTTATTGTGAAAAGAATAAAGGCGGACGGGGAAGGAACTTAGTGCTACCCTACCACAATCATTCCGAGGTGCCTACATCTCCAGACACTCATTCAGGCAATATGGAAAAAATTGACAACATGAACGCCACTGACATCGGCTAGCAGCCATGCAGCCTCTCCAACCAGGCGCAGTGCGGATCACGCGGTTCACATCCTGGTAGGCGACTAGGATCCGCACGTCCCAAACGTTTCGTAATCTCTTGCCAGGTAAAGGGTTGGCCATCCCTCTGTTTCTGCAACTCAGAATTGGGAACGGAAAACAACACCCTCTTCGGCAAACGTAATACATGGCCTAACCAACGTAGCTACTACTGGTGGACGCATTCTTCAATGGAAATCCCCGTTACACAACCGAACACTCGCTTTCTAACTGCCTGGTCACGGATTCGCCGACACCAACCCACACGAGCTATGGTTCTGAGACAACTGTTGTCGAACACCTGAGGACGTATCAGTTCCACTGCTCGAACAGGCCAAGTCTCACAGCCATACAAGAAAACAGTCTGTTTTGTAGTCTGATACATACGTCTCTTGAGATTCAAGGGTATACCTCATTGGTGCCATAGGTGTCTAAAATTAGCAAACGCGACCCGAGCCTTGTAGATTTGTTCATTGCAATCATATGTCAAACTACAAAGAGAACTAATGCAACTCCTAAGATATGTAAAACGCTCCACACCCTCGACTGCTCCTCCCAGGATTGTAAAAGGTGTATTCAATGACCAACAGCAAGACATTACACTTTGTGACAGTGGGGTGCATGCTAAAGGACGGGATGACTTTGGTCAGTTCATCCAACAATACCTGCGCCTTCTTCTCCGCTTTGTCAGCGGCTGTTTTAACACCAGGGTTCTGAAGACTTTCCAGCGTTCCTCTCATTAACTCGTCGACCACGAAATTAAATAAGAATGGAGAGTGGGCACGTCTGACGAACACCGATTTGTATACGGAAGCTTCTGGAGACCTCCCCGTATACTCTCACACGTCCGGAAGACTGAGAATACAGAGAACTTATTATGTTCACAAACTTCCGGGGCATTCCTTGATGGGCAAGCATGCCAGGGAAAACAAACCGGTCAACCGAGTCGAATGCGCCTTGGAAATCCAGGAATACTAGTATTGTGGGTCGCTTATACGTACGGCGCATTACAGGCGAGAGCTGACAAATTGGTGCGTAAATACAGGACTGTCAGTGGACTGTTTAGTGGGGAGGCTGAGAAGAGAGCTATGCATTGAAGGCAATAGCTTGAATGCACGAGCGCCATTGAGGGCCCGACTGGGCCATGTATGACAATGTCTCTAACCATTTATGTAGCCCATCTCGGGGTCCCCATCCAGGAAGACCGCAATGACCAGCGCAGCTGTTTGCTGGTAATGACTTTCATACGGAGGGAAAAATGTGAAAGAGCTGAGTTCTTATATGGTGTACTGAGATGCGCAACCATGCTTGGGTCTTGTATGCGTGTTTCAGCCAAAAAGCACACTTTTTTAGACTGCTACAGTGTTTGGATGGCGGTTGAGGAAAGTAAGATAATGGGATTCAGTGAGGTCCCCGGAGTAGGCTATAGGGTAAGGAAACATGACATAGATAATTAGATCCTTCGAGCTTGACGTCATGGTAAGTTCCAACTTCGGTTGAAAAAGCATATTTTACGTCGTAAGTTTAGTGTGAAGTAGTCATCTCGGAGTTAAGCAGTCAGCAAAATTTTTAGATCATTCTACCCATCATAATAAAATAACACAACATGGGTAGAAAATCCATTCTTTGTAACGACTTCAAAAGAGTCTTTTGAATGCTGCTGCGCATATTTGGCTGTTCAGGTGTATGACAACCGTTGTCTTAGAACCATAGCTCGTGTAGGTTGGTGTCGGCGAATCCGTGACCAGGCAGTTCGAAATCGAGTGTTCGGTTGTGCAACAGGGATTTCCATTGAAGAGTGTGTCCAGCAGTAGTAGCTACGTTGGTTAGGCCATGTATTACGTATACCGAACCATCGTTTGCCGAAGACAGTGCTGTCTTCCATGCCCAATTATGAGTGGTGGAAACAGAGGTGGCCAACCCTGTACCTGGCAGAGGGCTATGAAAAAGATCATGGAGCGTTTGGGTGCTGTCGGTACTACTGGCCTCCCAGGATGGGGACCACGTGATCCGCACTGCGCCTGGTTGGAGAGGCTGCAAGACATGGTTGCTAATCGATGTCAGTGGCGTTCATGTTGTCAATTTCTATCCATATTGCCTGAATGAGTGTCTGGAGATGTAGGCACCTCGGAATGATTGTGGTAGGGTAGCACTAAGTTCCTTCCCCGTCCGCCTTTATTCTTTTCTTCACAATAAGGCAGCGAAGCATCAGTGTTGAACATTGATGTCATGCTGTCGATGACGATGATGATGAGATCGACCGTTCCACAGTGCTGTCCCCTTTTTTCAGTCCATTAACATCCTCTGGTTACCACTTATCTTGGTCGATCAGCAAATCAGTCCATCCATCAGACTGTCTCATTCACTTACATGGTGTCTCACTGATTTGCACACGAAATAGGTAACTTGGGCATGTTGTGCACATGGTCTATTAAACCAGTTGCCATGGCTCCGCGCACAAGAGAAAAAAACACCGTTTGAAAAAAAACGAGTTAATTCCGAGACTACCAGTGAGGTGCGTATGTGTGCAGGTGCGGCAGTGAAGATGGTATAAAGCACATTGAAATTCGGGGGAATCGACTGAGAAACGAAATGGCTTGATGAGGTGAGATAATACATGCGAAGCACGAGAAAAAGGTGGAACACGGAGCAAAGCAACAAATAGTGATTTGAGCACAAAGAGGACTTACCTTGAACCAACTGTGAACAAGAGTTTCATCAAGATCTAGAACGAGGCACTTTTTGTTCACACAGTCGGATGTTGGTTCGCCCAGTAAATCCATACCAGGAGTGAGCTGCATAAGACGGAAGGGGCGATGGAAAAGAGGGTTAGAAAACCAATGAGCAAATGAAAGCAACTGGAAGCAATTCGCCCAAGTGGTCGGGAGAGGATAGTATTCCTGTCACCACAAGCTCACTGCAGTGCAGATTTCTCTGATGTTCCCGTTGAAAGCTTCGATTAAAGGGGTAGAGGAAGAACAACTAACTTCTGTAAATGATGGCCTGCATCAGTACGGTAGATAGGTCTGGGCATAAGGCTCAGTTACAAAGTATACTGTGTCGGAGGGAAGGCCAAGACAGAGATTCCGTAAGCATGAAAAAACTGTTGCCCTCTGGAGGGCGCTCCTGAAAGGATCACATTAGATTTGTCAGGGAAGGACTTGAAATCAGATGGAGTTTCAAGTGACCAACCGATGTGGTGGATAGCTTACGCTACCATCCACGCTATAGGGTTCTTATGGGGTACACCAATACAAGTCCCTGGACTGAGTTGCCGGTTCTTAAGCAGCTGAAACGCTTCGCAAATTGATGAATAAAACCTGCCGTCCATATTCCGATGTTATGATGTTCTTTGTGTTTGTGTACAGAAAACCTTCTGAGAGTTGCGCCAAGTCAGACGTTTCATTTCCGTTTGCGGATGGTCTGTCCAAAGGACAAGTGTAACATCTGTATCCTGAACTATATTAATTCTTCACACGGAAACCACCGCAAGAAGGGGATTTTCTAACAAGCAAATCTGCCGTAAACTTTTCAAGCGAATAGCTTACTTTCGGAGCGGTGGGAAATCACTGTATTTTCGGTGAAAAGACAGCTTTAACTACCATCAATTTTGCTGATTACAATTAAGACGTATCGCCACACAAAGTCAACATCACCACCCTCGGATCGTGGGGACGCAGCATACTACAGATGATCGAAGAACGCTATGAAGAACAAGTGCTTCTCTGGGATGCGAGACTGGCAGCCTAACCAGTATACGCGGTGGATCGAGGAACCATTGAGCTATTCATATCGGACCTAGATCATAATCATCACCAACGATGACAGCAATGTGTCCGCAGTAAATACAATAATAATAAATCTCCAACTGAGCAATACCTTGAAGAAATAGTTTTGGCATTTCTTCTTGTTTTTGAAGAGCGGGAGTACATTGCCCACTACTTATACGGAACCTTTAAAACCCTTTGAAAAAGGAACCCGTTATGACATTTTCTACTTCTTTTGAGTGTGAGTACTTTTTACAAGTTAAACCCTCTAGCAGTTAGGACAGAACCAGTTTTACACGAATGGGTATTCATTAGATAACACAAATTCACAGATCATGGCACAACCGCTTGCGACTGGCCGCCTAATCCACAACAGTTGTTTGGTGTGCTGAAACCCCGGGGAATTTTTGTCTTTATCAAAAGAAACCAACGAACTAAGACAGAACAACCAGATGTTTGTGGATACGGTGGCTGTTGGCGTTTTTTATGATGTAGCGCCGAGAGCTGAACCATCAAGTGTCTCCAGGTCCATCCAGTAAGTGTCGATTTTCGTCAAAAATTAGTTAAGTCTGCTATCGGAATATTCAAGTTGTTGAAAATCTCCCGTACTCTGCATAGAGTGTCGAATAAGATAATGAAGTAAAAACACAAAACAATGCTTACAGATAACTAGAGTTTGGTGGGACTTATCCGAAACTTTGAAGTAGGGAGTAATGTCCCGGAATACTCGAACCAGTGCTGAGTTTCCATCATCCATTCAATCGGTGGCAGTTTGGAGTAAAGTATACGAGGTCTCGTAGAGTAGTGATAATACATGCATCTCACGCATACGGATTCTTTTAAACCTAGTATTCAGACAGATGGCGGCGGGAAAACAGGATTTTATTCCAAAGTTGGCTCAGTCCGAATCGCCATTTAGGCAACACCTTGAAGTAAGGATGTTCCTCAGACAGATACTGTACTTGCACCTGGCCTCCGTAAAACCATGAAGAAATAAGCATTAAAAAAGAGTGGAAAGAAGAGGGAAGGCTATGAAGTGGGTGCACAAAGTCTCATTTCCTTACGGAATATGAGTAGAGAGATCCTAGAATGGTGCCGGAGTAGGACGGCGTCGAGCGGCGGGGGGGGGGGGGGAGACTGACCTAGGAACTTCGTTCAACATAAGACCTGGCATAACGACAGACATTTTAACCGGACGGTCCCGCTAGGGCGCGACATACTGCATACTGATGGGAGCGATTACGTGTCATGTGATACAGGGCTACCAAGAAAATGCAAGAAGGAATCATGTGAATCCTCACTAGAGAAGTATGGGGATCTCAACATTTGGTTTGATTACAGCTGGTTCTATTTTCCGTTGTCACGTCGTGGTATATAACCAAACAACAAGAGTTTCGCATAACAATGATTTCCTTGGGAGGCAGTAATCAGACGCACAACACGAACTCCGATCACCATGGCTTGGTCATTCCGACTCATTACCAAGTACTCCCTTACGCATAATTTCATTGCGACCATGCTGCAACTAGCTGACTTATCTTATTCAGAAACAAACACATAGTTGAAGGAATTCGAGGCCACCGGATCTGAGGAACCTGCTAGCCTATGTATTAAGCCTATGGTCATCAACTTTAGATTCGTTTGATGGAGCCGAAGCTGCTATGACGAAAAAGTAAAAGGCTTTTGGCCGCGTGAGGCAGGTAGATTTGTAACAGTTTGCCTAGGACCGGAAGAGATTGCCTAGCTTGACAGTTTCCTCAATGGACGGGCAACAGAAGCACACATCTACGGTATACTCTCCAGCTCTCTGGATCTAAGTGAGACCGTACCATAGGTTCCTCACTATCGTTGACCCTATTTACTTGATGCCGATGAACTGATTTCCGCCACACATGCGCTGGTCATTTTATTATTCCCCATCCCATGACCACTTTTAATGTCAGCCTTAAGACTCATATCGCAAAGGTCTAGTGGAGATCAGTGAACAAAATGAACTTCGACACAACCAACACCTATGGTATTCATATTACTTTTCGATTGTCAACGGCCCGGTCATTCCCCTTTAGACTCAATCACTGTCCCATTCTTTCAGAACTTGCCAGTGTTACTCCCACTCATTCCTTTTACCGCTCCTATCAGCACGAAAAGCCACCGCTATCAAGTGACCATTACCCATCATCACCCTCATTCCCTCCTAGAATAAAAGAACTACAGAAATCCATTCCCCTTTCAACCTTCAATTGCTTCCTCAATCTCTCTTTAACTCACGAGCTAGCTGATACTTAAACTTTACTGAAACTATCCAGGTGTTGAACTGTACTTTGTAACAGAGAGTCTTCCAGTTCCATGGTTCACTCTCCTATACAACTGCAAGTTTTCGTATACTAAGAAATTCCAGCCAGGAACTACTAAGTGTGATTGGCTGATCGATTCTTGTGTGTAAAACGGACTCTGCCAGATCTAAGTTGGGTGACACAAGGTTCGTTCTAAATATGAAAAATCGGACTGACCACACAGAGAAACGCAGTGCAGTGAATAAAGCCGGAATACAACCCAAGTCTCCCCAAAAAAGGTCACCAACAAATTCCGAAAATGTATCAAGATGTGCAGACAGCTGGACGGCGCCCTTGTTCGTCAATCGAATGTGGCCTCTAAGCCACGCAGAGTGAGTTTGTAAGGGTTCGTATGCGTTCGGTGAAAATTCAATCTCATTCTCTACGGACCTTGTTTACCCAGAATAGCACAAACCGCATGATGACAGCTTTGAGCTCAGCTTCATGGCACCTCGACTGCTCATATCGAGGCCTAGGTCACATGGGCACCATGAGCCGCAAAAACTGCAACCAGTGATCCCAAGGAAAGAGCCTTTTCCTTGAAGTGGCTTTTCTTCTGGGGAGGACCGCACACTATGAGTTGGCTGGTACGGAATAGTGTTGTGCGGGCTCCAGGGAAGCAGACGCTCTTGGGGCTCACATACGCCATATTGGTCGTAGTTTGTCACCAGTCCATCGTGTTCTCGTCAAGCTTATTACAGCTGTATGCTCCACCGCTGCCCGGAAAACCGGACGCGCGAGCGCATCCGCATACTATGGCCTGTTTTCTATTGCGCAAGCCCTGGTACTGTTGCTAAGCTTTCTCCTTGGTGAATACACATACACTCTACATCTCCGTCTGTTCAGTTGTAAACCCATGGTAGCGACGATAGTTACACAATAAGAACCACGAAAATACTCAGTATGCCCAGAATCATTCCGAAGAGGTAGTCAGAATAGTGTTTTCACACTGGTAGAGTAACCCCCTCCCCAATAAAGATACCGCTGAAAGAAGGCCAGTCCCAGTGAGGGTCCAAAACAGTGTTTCTTACAACAGTAACTCCCACCCCTAACGAAGCTCGTCCATGAGGAGCACCAAATATTCCGTCTCCTCGGGTCGAAGTCCTTTGGGGAACTATCGCACAGTTTGTGGCTGTGGTTGGCGCCAAACGGAAGCCGGTTCGGTTCAGTTCAGTTGACCTATGTCGGAGAATAAGGGGGCAAATAAACTACTCACCATTTCTAGATTTTCAGACGAAGAATCACCCTGAGCTCCATTCTGATCCGATCCACTCTGACCGTAATCAGGAAGTTCCGAATCTATTGTCGGCGCATGGTGATCCACAACGTCCCCACTATTCCAAAGGTTGGTGGTGCCGGGATAATTCCCCCGTAAATGGACTGCGTCGGAAGCGTATGCATCTTGATTAACTTCAGAGCTTCCAGAGACGGGGATCTGCAAATGAGAAGTGTACCCTGTGGTGGGCGGGGGCTGTTTCGAGGAAGAGCCGATCGAGTGTCGGTTGTACGCATGAAGTCGAGGAAAGGTAATGGTAAACGAAGAATGGGGTTTTATGGGCGGAGGTACGTACATCGCTGAAGAACAAGGGGGCGCAGAAGCTCTGGAAGGGACAACAGACGTGGAACTGGTATCTGCGGTACATAGGACTGGATGAGGATAGGAAGGCTCTTGATGGTTGGATGCTAGGGCGTTGAGTACCGAGCCAGGAAGGGTTGCATGATAGGATGGAGCGGTCGATGTGACAGAAGTATCACGAAGGTATCCTGTGGTGCAGTTTGAACTGGGCGATGGATGAACACGCGATTCCTCGGGGACTAGGAGAGGCGCCGTTGAAGCTAAGTTATTCGCGATTATTTTACTCCGCCGAGGGGAACTCCAAAACCTTAGAGCGACCTTAGGTGCTTGGTCTGCCGAATTGTCATCCGGGAGCTTCTTCACAGGTTCTCCATTTTGGGGGTGAGGTATCGGGACAACAGGTGAACCTACGGTTGTCAGCTGCGGCCTCTCCGGCACCTTTGGGGAATCCACGTAAGAGGAATAGCAACACAGTAGTCTGCGCCAACTAAAAGTTGGTCGTCTGTGGCGGGTTTTGCGAGGGTAGGATGGTATCGGTTCCAATTGCGGTTTGGAGAGGTCTTGTTCTAAACGGTAGTGTGAGGAAATTGAGGCAATGAATGTCATATCAGAATAGCACTAAACCAACTTGCTAAACGCTATCGACAAAAAGGTATTAAGATATGTTTGTTTAGATGATGGAAAAGGCATATGTCTACAAAATGAGATAAAACCGTCTTGTAATGACTAAGTGTGCGCGGTGGGCAACTGCACAAGCAAAAACACAGTGAACATATTCAAACAAGTAAAATTATCATCATCTATGAGGAAGTTACTAAACCCAGAATCGGGTAGCAAAAGTGACAAAAATCAGCCCCTCCTGCAAACCAGTGAGTAAAAATCAGCAGATATAAAAAGGCTGTATATCATGAATTCATGTCACATCGGCGCCAAGTGCTGCCATCAGCCGAGTCACCTTAATTGCCGCACACAACAGGGCAGTTTAGCCAAAAGAGGCTGCTGCTGACGCCTACCTTCTCCCTCTTTCACAAGTTCGTTCTTCCGCATCTCCTTACGCCGTTGCAAATGACATCTCTGTTCGTCACCCATTGCCGTTAGCTCCAATATCTACAGATGACCGGTCACGGCCGTAGACACTTGAACAACATTTTCACTCCGATGCTTAGTTCATCTGGCAGCCTTTAACCTCCAACCTCTGAAACAAGCCGGACAATAGACGACTCTTGAGCGTACGCTGGACTCACTTTCTATTGGTGCGTGCTGTCCTCAGAAAGGCAAGCAGGACTGCGACGGGGAGAGGACTGTGTGGACCATATCTCAACACACCAAAGAGTGTTAGAGCGACGGCATGCGTATAGACTCCATACAATCTCGGTATTCCTTGAGTTCAAAAGTGCGTTCGGTTCCTTCGACTGGTTCGTCCTTGTCAGCAAGCTTGCGCAACATGCGCTATCTGTACTCACATACCGGTGGGAACATGAAAGTACCCGGGGAGCCCTCAAAAAGCTTTCCTACAAGCAATGGTGTCCAACAAGGGTGTCCATTCTTCCCATATCTGTTTAATTTCGTAGTGGATAAGGTAATGAAGTAAACTCTGGGAGGTCTCCAAAACCTCGGTGTTCAGGTCTCTCGGAGCGACAACCATGCTGACCGGGAATATGTAGACGACACCGTTCTCATTTTTGAGAGGGAGCAGGAAGCCCAAGTACTACTTGAAAATCTAACCAAGGTCATCTAGTCCTTCGGTATGTGTTTGGCGCCCATACTGCGGGGTAACACCCTGTTGTAACACCTTTTCGGTGTCTAGCTGTCATGCCACTCGAAGGAAGCATGAGGGCTGGGATACTACCAGGTTACCCAAGCCTAGACAGGAGAAGCCGAGAGGCAGAGGTCGAAGTCGAACCACGGACCTTCCGGTCAGTAAATTCGCGCTCTAACCACTGAGCCACCTGGCCCCCAATCAAAGGTAGGTCTCCAGTAATTATTGGGATGGAAAATGAGGAGGACTTAGTACAGACAGCCTTATGTCTCCACGAAGAACGATCAAGAAAAAAGTACCTACACCTTGAAACATCAACCAGATAAATGTAGCTGAGCAACTTTGGGCTATAACACCCCTTCAGTGCGTAGATGCCATGCCATCCAAATAAAGCATGAGGGTTAAGATACTGCCAGATTTCCTAAGACTAAACGAGATTAGACGAAGTCGTTTTTCATTATCACCTGTAACAGCCGCGTACTTGTCGTTCAGTGATTATAGCCGCCACAGTTTCGTTCACCGACGATTCGGGGAGGTGGGGTAGGTAGCTGCGCGTTGGATGCGGGAGCTGACATAATTGATCCAGGGTTGTCAGTGGGAATGGAGCTACGCATTGAAGGCAATAGCTTGGATGCACGAGCGCGATTGAGGGCGCGAATGGGCCATGTCTGACAATGTCTCTAACGATTGATGTGTTCCATCTCGGGTTCCCCACCCAGGGAGACAGCAATGAAAAGCTCAGCTGAGTTTGCTGGCAATGGCTTTCATTCTTTGCTGCCAGGTCATTGTTTGACCTACCCTGGCTCGTTTCCACCCTTCGCACGGTTGTGCGAAAAGAACCCTTCGAGGAAGTCGGTCGACCGGCATACGGAGCACGTGGCCAAGCGAGCTCAACCTATGGAGTGTGATCAGTTCATCTATCGTGGGCGAGTAATTTCTTCCGAAAGCCATTCGACGTACTTCAACATTGTTGACCCGGTGTCCCTACCAGACTCGGGCAATGATTCGGAGACATCAGTGGTCAAACACTGAAAGTGTTTTGACGTCATCGGCGCGCAGCGGTCAGGTTTCCGCTCCGTATAGTAATATGGAGCGCACCACAGCATTGTAAACTCGACTCTTGACGGATAAGCTGATATCACGCCTACGCCACAAGTGATGCAGGTTAACAGAAGCTGCTCTGGCCTACCCAATCCGGATGGAAATATCATCTTTCGCGAGACCACCGGGACTGATACAGCTGCCAAGGTAGACAAATTTGTCCACTACCTCAATTGGCTCATCCGTAAGCATGAGGTCCCAGCCCACTCAGTCTTGCGGCAGCACTTTACACTTTACAGGTGTGAAGCGAATGCCAAACCGTGAGGCAGAATTATTTAGATTATTTAATATTGTTCGCATTACCACGGCGTCAGATCCAAGAAAAGCTATGTCTTCTGCGTACTCGATATCTGTGAGCGCACGCCCTGGGAGCACTTCGACCCCACAGGCATTAGAGACTGAGAGTGAGTCTTCCATAATCGTATCAATGAAGAAGTTGAAGAGGAAGGGTGAAAGAGGACAGCCTTGCCTGACACCACTTGACGTGGTGAACTCAGGCAAGAGCTTCCCGTAGATCTTCACACATCCGCGAGAGTTGGCGCACAGCACCTCAAGAATTTATGGGGGACACCTTTGCTCCACAGACACTGCCATAGTGCCTGACGGTCCACAGAGTCAAAGACATCTTACAAGTCAAGGAAGACAACCATTGTTGGTCACCGGAAGTAGTGTCGCTGTTCCAGAGTCTGTCAGAGGGTCAAAATGCGATCAATGCATCCTCCTGCAGGGCGGAACGCTGCTTGGTTTTCATGGATCTGCCTCTTCCTGTGTTCATCAACTTTCGAAGGATAAGACCAGAGAGCACCTTCGATGCCACAGCTATCAGGCTGATGCCACGGTGGTTTTCACACAGCATCCGCGTACCCCTTTTGAAGATAGGGATAACTGTTGACATGCCCCATTCTGCAGGCATTTTCTCATCACTCCATATCGCATCAATTAATTTTGTCATATTATCATTAGAGATTCTCTGCCCTCTTTGAAGACCACTGGATGGAGACCGTCCGGTCCTGGTGCCTTCTCACGTTTCAGTACCGACATTTCGTACTTTGTTTCTTCTTCCGACGGACGATTAAGGTTTACATTCCATTGGCCCGTATGCACTATCTCCACAGGCTGTGTTGCAGGAGGCCAGATAAACTTTGCTTAAGTATTCGGCCCATCTTTTCAGTCGACGTTTTTGGGATTGAATTATTGAGCCGCCTTTTTCACTTATCGTTTGGCTGACCGTTGCTTTCCCAGGGCCGGTCGATCATATCAGTTGATACAGGGCACGGCTGTTCCCGGTAGCAAAAGCCTTCTCCATCTCCCGAGCTTTCTTTGTCCATCAGAGCTCTTGGTCTTTCCCGGGGCTCTTCACCATTTGGCGTTTGAGGGATTTGCGTGTGCCGTTGTGCTCGTTGCCTGCTGGTATGGATTTCCTGGCATCAGTCATGGATAGCAACCTCGACGACATCCAGTGGTCTTGTAGTTGAATCGGAGAAGTCGGACAGACAGCACTGAACGCCGTTATCATAGCTCCTTTCACATTTTGACGGGCTTTATCCACGCGTTCACTACCGGTACAGTATTGGTTTACTGTGGAGAGTTGTTGAGCTAGCACAGATCGATACTGTTGGGGTGTGGTAGTTCCTCGGAGACGGTGGATTGGCGTGTATCTTGCTGACTTGTGCGGGCCTCTGCGGAAGCGAACTGTCAGGTGTGCACGCATCACGGCGTGATCGGAATGAAGTTGTGTGCCTCAGAAGGAACGGCAGCCTTGAACCGTAGCTCTCTATCGGTGGCTGATGGCCCGTTCGAGCAGCGAAACTGCGGCGTCTTCAGGTGTTCGACAATCGTTGTCTCAGGATCATAGCTCGTGTAGGTTGGTGTCGGAATATCCGTAACGGGGCACGAAGAAAGCGAGTTGTGCAACGGGGACTTCCATTGAAAAATGCGTCCAGCACCAGAAGCTGCGTAAGTTAGGCCATGTATTGCGTATGCCGAACCATCGTTTGCTGAAAAGAGTGTTGTTTTCCGTGCCCAATTCAGAGTGGCGGAAACAGAGAGGCGGCCAACCCTTTACCTGACAGAGGGGTATGAAAGAGATTACGAAACGTTTGGGACTTGTCGGTGCTAGTCGCCTACCAGGATGTGGACCGCGTGATCCCCACTGCGCCTGGTTGGAGACGCTGAAAGATATGGCTGCTAATCGATATCAATGACGTTCGTGTTGTCGGTAACTCGAAATGATTGTGGTAAACTAGCACAAAGTCCATTCCCTGTCCACCTCTATTCCTTTCTTCACAATAAAGCTTTCAAACAAATCATGGTTGTACGCCAGCGAAGCAGCAGTGTTGAACATTGATGTCATGCTGTCCACGATGATGATGGCCACGTGATCCAACTGGGTCCACGGTGGATTTGCAGTTGGTGGTCGCCAGGTTACGCCATGCGAACGTTTGTGCTGCAAGTTCGCACCGGCCAGAAACGGTTCATGCTCAGCACACAACTAGAGGAGTCGCTCTCCGTTGTCTGCGCGACGAGCATCAACTCCGAATCGACGGCCCAAATGTGATTCCAAGGAGCTCATACGATCCAACTGGGCGTTCATATCACCCGCAAGGATCACGCAGTCGGCACTTCTTGCTTGACAAACGAGCATGGATAACTCTCGATAGAAAGTATCCTTCTCATGATCAGAACCGCAGTCCGTTGGAGCATAAGCCGACACTGTAAACAGACACCGCTTTCGATGTCGAGAGGCATTGAGCATGATTGAGCTGGATACCCGGACGGCGCAAAGACGACTTTTCACTGGGATCCTATCCAGCAAAGCGCGTTCAGCTCTGGGGGTGAGTGCAACTCCAACAGGATATATCCCACGAGTCATCGCTTGTGGATCACCGTACACACTGAGGGATGAATGTGAAAGAGCTGAGTTCGTCCTTGACGTTTTGATATGTACAACGACGATTGGGTCTTGTATGCGTGTTTCGGAGACGCATGATGATAATAATAATCATCATGGACATCAGTGTTCAACACCGATTCTTCGCTGGCGTACAACCATGAGTTAGTTGAAGGCCTTATGGCGAAGAAAAGAATAAAGGTGGACGGGGAAGGCACTTTGGGCTACCTTACTACAATCATTCCGACGTGCATACACCTCCAGACACTCATTCAGGCAATCTGGAAAGAAACTGACAACACGAATGCCATCGACATCGATTAGCAACCATATCTTTCAGCGTCCCCAACCGGGCGCAGTGGGGACCACGCGGTCCACATCCTGGAAGGCGAGCAGTACCGACAACACCCAAACGCTACATGATCTCTTTCATACCCCTCTGTCAGGTAAAGGGTTGGCCGCCTCTCTGTTTCCGCCACTCTGAATTGGGCACGGAAAACAACACTCTTTTCAGCAAACGATGGTTCGGCATACGCAATACATGGCCTAACTTACGCAGCTTCTGGTGCTGGACACATTCTTCAATGAAAGTCCCCGTTGCGCAACCAAAAACTCGCTTTCTAATTGCCTCGTTACGGATACTCTGACACCAACCTACACGAGCTATAGTCCTGAGACAACGATCGTCGAACACCTGAGGACGTCTCAATTCCGCTGCTCGAACAGGCCAAGTCTCACAGCCATACAGACACAGCACACATCAATTTTAAGAGAGTATAAGGTTCCAGCGAGTGTTGCCTGTTTGCCAACTTGACGTAGAGTACGGACGTTAAAATTTTTTAAGTAGAAAGGATCTCGTGGATTCAGAAAGGTGTTATTTTGTTTATTTTTAACAGGCAGTGGGTGCATAAGGCTCATCGGTCAGATAACTGACAGTCAAATGACCCAACAACGTTTGCTTGTGTAGTGGGAATGGGCTCTGGAGGGACATCGGTGGACACCGAACTGTTCGGGCAAATGATACTTCCCCGTTGCCTAGGTCGGTTGAGGTACCCCACCTTGAGCCTTTGACTCGTAGCACGATTGCTGGTAGTACGGGATCTTGCTGCTGTTGGTCTGACTGGGTTCAAACCACGGACCCTGCGGGTCAGTAAGTTCGTGCCTTAACCACCGAGCTACCTCGCATAGAAAATGCCATCGGTAGAATTGATCCAGCGCCTTTTAGAAACCCCACCCAAAATAGGCTCAGCATATAATAGATGAACTTTGGCTACGCAGTCTGACTAGGAAGTGACAGCATGCTCGCAATGAAACCGGTTGCGTGCTATGTCCTGTACGGCGTCAAACCGCATTCAACTAGAACCATGAGTAGCCAACAAGGAAGGTGCGAAGACCACACAGCACTCAGTTTGATAATAGCCACCTTCCCCTTGCGTTGCCGAGTCATGGCTTATCCCCTTGCAAGGCGTTCGGAGTAGAAAACAATGTTTCTTTTGGTGTACGGCAGTTTGGCGTGCGTAGCACATATCCCAGCAACCTTGGCCTCATGAGTTTTACTTGCTGCTCCAGTGATTCTGATGCCCCATCAAGTATCACTTACGCGCCACTTCAATGCGAACACGCAATTGTCAGCAGACGCTCGCTATAGTGCGGAAGCACCGATGATTGAACGTTTCAATCAGTTTAAGGTCGTCGGCCCGAAAGGGCCGAGTTTCACGACCATGGAGTGGGACCACTTTCACAGGCGGCCCTGTAAATTCCGGGAAATTCATTTTTGACGCCACAAACGATGCAACTTAGCAAATCCTGCTCGCACTCTGGTTGTGTGTGCACTGACTTGTCACTGTACAGTCACGGCTTATGCACCTGCTTAGATAATTGAACCAGTCACGGAACTCAGGTTACCCCCAATGAGGATTCAGAGGGACACATAAGTGAAAATCCTGAGGTGAAGCATCACAATTTGAAGGTGTAAAACACATCAAAACTGGGGATTACGTCGGAGATTCTACTTATAGTAGACTGTGCGGACTGTAAAACAGCAAGACAATGTCGGCTCTTTGTCATTATCTAGATGTAATTTCGATACCAGAAGCCCCGATCCCCTGAAGTGTACATTTCGTAAGTATATCGCTGACAAAATTTAGCCAGAAAGAAGACAACTTGGATGAACCCCACTAATGGTAAAAAACTTTTGAACAGTTAGTCGTAAACAGTTAAACGTCAGGGAGCTTGAAGTATATTACAACCTTCATAGACGCCCCTCTTCAGCCAAGTACATGCAGAACTAACCCATCTACGGAGTCAAAGCCGGCGGTAAATCTGGCGCTGCTGGAGCATTTGACGAGCATGAAGATTTGACCAATGCACTCTCTACCCGGATGAAACCCTACTGATGCTCTCGGATTTGCGTCACATATGCCGGGGTCAGGTGTCGTAGTTTACTGAAACCAGAAGACGCGTTATGACAGATATCAGGCTGACTGGAACGCATTTTTGTTCACAAATAAGTCCAAACCATCTAGTTAACGCACAGTCGTCCCTAAGTAGCGCTTGCGGAAGTTTACCTGGCTGAGTAGCTCAATGGCGCTTCAACGCAGAAGAGGAAGAAGAAATCACAGACTACGGATCTTGCTACAAAGACCTATGGCCAACTAAACTGCTGTTGGAAACATTCTTCCCAGCGACCTAGATGCTGGTAACGATGATGATAGGTTTACCTACCTTGGTAGCATCAGGGGTTGAGGACGGTGTTTACTTAACGAACGTGAGCAGTCATACTTTATGGCTGTGAAACCTGGCGCTCCTAACCCACCGAAATCTTCCGAATATTTGAGAACCGATGTCTTCGTAGCATAACAAGCTTTAACTGGCTGCAGCATGTCCGTAATGAGTTTGTCCGTAAGCAATTACTAGGTAATTAGTTGGAATCGCTAGAGTAGCAGATGCTTATTAGGTTAAGGCGGCTGGGGGGGGGGCATGTACTCTGTATGTCCGACCACCGTCTAACAAAGTCCAAGTCCTTGTCAGCGAAAAATTCGTGGTAAACAGGCCATGACAATGGCAACGCGAACTGAAAGCCGATATTGTTAGACTGAGCACTACGGGGTCGTCACGCCCTCCTGGTTGGGGTCCACGTGACTCTCCCTGTGCGCATTTGGAAGCCACATAGAACGCGAGACGAAACACATGTAATTGGCGAGCTTGCCGTCACTTCTTATTCAAGCTGCCCAATTAAAGTCTGTCTGTCGTCATGTGCGTCATGACGGGAAGGTCCGTGGTTCAAACCCGACCTCTGCTTCTCGAATTCCTCCGTCTAGGTCTGGGCAACCTGGCAGTATCCCAACTCTCGTGCTTCCTTCGGGTGGCATGGCAGTCAGGCGCCGAAAGGGTACTACAGCTGAACGATTTTTATCTGTCGTCCTGTGCTGCGTTTGTTTTGGGTGAAGTCCGTAATGGATGTTGAGTCAATCTGGATGACAGTGTCCTGCTCAAAAAAGGATGCTCAGGTGCAGTTATTTCAACGATGTTGGAAGGTTGTAAGTTTGTTAGGTATTTGCCCTTGACCGTTTTCCTAGGGAGACAGGACTTTTTGCAATTATTCCCTCCCATTTCTTTTCACTCCTTACTGGGGCCGGTCTTTCAAGATGATCGAATGGCAGCTTAGCACCAGTTCCCAATGCTAGTATCCTACTGATTATGGTAATAATGGCGATTACAGAAGACCACACCAATGTTCCCTCACTCTGTCTCCTCAGCTTCATCTATGGTCCCACCGATACAGACCTACCTTGCACCGGATTCTCGGAGTATCTGAGGCAGTCTAAGCACGTTTCCGTCCGTATGGGTGAATTTCACAATGGAGGCAAGTGGTGCCTATAAAATTTCCACGTATTTCTTAGGATGTCTCCTCAACTTCATTATGGTATCCTCTGCGGGTGATATTCTGCTTACTGTCAGCGGGGATGCAGTGGTGAGAATTAGGTGCCACCTGAGTCTGAGTAGATCTAGTGGTTGTTTGACGACCGTATCACACGTCGCCTCTCACTGAGAGGACAACCGCAAACGAAGGATCACGAGTAGCGATGCTTTGCGGTGATATGGTAGATAAGTGGCTAATTGGCGCTGATCTATAGCGCTTTATGAGTGGATCGCCAGATGAATGACCTCCACTTATCTCGTACGGTTATTGGTAACAATCCATCACTGCGTGGCGAAGAGGGTCGGCAGATAAAGTGAAGCAAAGTGAAGGATGGGAGGAGGAAGGCGCGAAGTTCGCGTTAAAGTGATTGCTGACATGCTACTAGCTGGTTAGGCCTGAGCAACATGTCGGTCAAGTAAGTGTGCCATGATGTCGTTCTGATCCATGAACCATGCACACGAGTAAGGTGGTTATGGTCGTCACAGTCCCTGGTCAACGACAGGGACGGAACATGAAAGAATGGAAAAATGTCGAAGACGAAACGCGGGCAGCAAAGTTAACTGAGTACCACTGACTTCGCGATTCAGCCATCCAGGCAAGGGTCTCCAGCCACGTTTTGGGTGGGTATTTAGCTCCCCACCCAGGCAGACTAACTTCTTCAGCAGCAGACCACGCACAAGTACAGTGGCTGTAGCTGCCACAGTTCCATTTGCCGGTGGTCTGGGACTTTCTGGTCAGTAATTTCGCGCTTTAACCACTGAGCCGTCTCGGCGAAATTTAAACTTGGAAGATCGGGAGGGGAAGCATTCCGTTGAGTGCAACAGCTTGGATGCCTACGCGCCATCGAGCGTGCGACTGCAACATATCTGTCACCGTACCTAACCATCGATATACCCTTATGGGATCCCTATCCACAAAGACAGTAATGATCAACACAGTTGGTAATGGCTTCTTTACTTCGCTTCCAAGTCATTGCTTGAGCTCCCCTGGCTCATTTGCATCCTCTACGTGGTTGTGCGAAAAGGGTTTTTGAAAAAGTTCATCGACACGCATACAGAACACTTGACTAGGTCAGCGTAACCTATTGTGTGTAATCGGCTCACCAATGGTGGGCGAGCTTTCTTCTCATTCATTCGAAGGATCATTCGACCCAGATCCGAGATGCATATGATGCTCCGAAGACAACGATGGTCAAACACTGAGAGTTTCCTGACATTCTCAGCTCGCAGCGGCCAGATTTCTGATACACATAGGAGCACTGCAGCACTAAAAAACTCGACCCTCGACAGATAAGCTGATGTAACTCTTGTGATACGGATGGTGCAGATTGACAAACCCATAGTGGGCTCCCCAGTCCGAATGGAACTATCATCTTCAAATACATCACCGAGGCTGGTACAGCTACCCAAGTAGACAAATTTGTCTACTACTCCGATCTGCAAGCGTGAGCCTCGGGTTCGAGTCCACTCAGTCTTGGAGCAGCACTCAACACTTTGCAGGCGTGAAGCGTATACCAAACCATGAGGCAGGATTAACTTGACTACTCAATATTGTTTGCATTACGAGCGTACCACATTTAGAGCTAATTCGTCTGCGTACTCCATATCTGTGAGAGAAAGACGTTGGAAGATTCCGACCCCACAGGCATTAGAGACTGGGAGTGAGCCTCCTACGATCGCACCGATGAATAAGTCTAACAGAAAAGGAAAAAGATAATAGCCTTGCCTGACACCAATCGATGTAGTGAACTCAGGCAACTGCATAGTGCAATCCTTCACGCGTCCACAGGAGTTGCCGTACAGCGCCTTAAGGAAGGCCGGGAATTTGTGGGGGAAGACTTTGCCCAATGGATACTTTCATAGTGTTCGACGGTCAACAGTCACAGGCAGTCAAAAAGACGACCATTGTTGACTACTGCAATCAGTGTCACTGTTCCGAAATCTGCTAGTGAATCAATACAGAGAGTGGACAATGAATTCTCCGTTTGGTTTTCCCTCTGTGTTCAGCCAACCTTCGAAGGATGAGACTAGGGAGCACTTTTAATGCCACAGCTACTAAACTAGTGCCACGATGATTATCACACAGGAATCGCCTTCCCTTTGTGAAGAGGGATGACTGTTTATGTAACCCATCCTACGGGCACTTTCTCTACACTCCATATACCCCCAAGTTTTCAGGTGGGCAACAGAGTCTCTTCGCTCTCTCTTGAGAGAGCTGTATACAGGCCGTTCGATCCTGGGGCCTTCTCGTTCTTTAGGGGATATCGCGTACCTTCTTTCTTCTAATGGGTAATTGAGGTTCACAACCCATTCCCGCACATGAACTATATCCAAAGGTTTTGTTACAGGAAGCTGGGTAAACTGTTCTTCGAAGTGATCGACTCATCTTTCCGATCTTCGTTTTTACGAATGCACCGCTGAGCCTTTTATCACCTACCGTTCCACTAACAGTTATTTTCTTTTGGTACATCGGTTTAATCTCCTGAACTTTCATCGTCCACCAGAGCCATTGGTTTTTCCTTAGACTGTTCACTCTTCGGTGTTTGAAGAATTTGCGTGCGCCGTCGTACTTGCTGCCTGCTGGCATGGATTTCCTAGCAGCGAGCCCGACGATATCCAGTGGCCATTTGGTCGTACCGGAGATAATAAATATGGTCATGATAATAATGGTAATAGTGACAATAATTGTTCAGCTATGACGCCCTTTCGGCACCTAGCTGACATGCTACCCGAAGGAAGCATGAGGGCTGAGATACTGCTAGGTTGCCCGAGCCTAGACAATCGAGATGCTGAGGTTGGGTTCAAACCACGGAACTTCCGGTCAGTAAGTTCGCGCCTTAACCATTGAACTATCTCGAGCTGTGTCGTACCGGAGAAGTCGGACAGATAGCTTTGAACACAGCTAGCATAGCTCCTTTTGCACTTTGTGATGCTACTTCCACGTGCTCGTTCCCAGTAATGTGTTGGTTCATTACACAGAGTAGTTGAACTAGCTTATCGATGTTGCCGAGCTATGGTAGTTCACCAAAAATAATGGATTGGCACGTCTGAAGAAAAGCGGACCGCCAAAAATGCCAGCATTATGGTGTGAGCGGAGCCAAGTCGTGCACCTCATAAGAAGAAGCAGTCTTGAATCGTGGCTCTTCATCAGTGGCAGATGGGAACATTATTCAATTAGAGTCACGGCTAATTTGCACTTGGTGGACTCCAGGTTACACGATGCGACGCAACTAGAAGAGTCACCGCCCGCTGTCCGTGCGGCCAGTATCGACCCATTTTCGACCACCCAGATATTTCCAAAGAGCTCACATCAGCGACCTGGGCATTCATATCGTCCGAAAAGATGGCAGTTTCAGTGCTTCTTGATTGACGAGTGAGTCCGGATAAGTCTCTGTATAAATGATCCCTGATAAGTCGGAGGAGCTGAAGGAGTTTGGAAATCAGAATTCCAGTCCATTAGAACAGACACAGACACTACAAGTAGGTACCGGTTTTGACGTCGAGCGGTGTTGAGTCTCATTGGGCTGGATAACCAGAGAGCGCAAACAAGATTGTTCGGTGACAGCAGATCCAGCAAAGCGCGTTCAGCATTGGAGATTTATGCAACTTCCACAAGATTCGTCGCTTCTGGATCGGTAGACGCATGAAGAGTAAAACGTGGAAAAGCTGAGTTCGTCCCGGGTACTGTAATGCACGACGACGCTTGAGTTATGCATGTGTCCTTGAGGGATGTAGCTTTATCTACCTTGACGGATTGCAGGGTCTGGGCGAGTACTGCCTGTTTGCCAATTTGACAGAGTACGGACGTTGAAAGCTCTTACACAGAAAGACCTTACAGACTTATCATGCACATGCTATCTCTGGAAGGCCGGTGACAAAATTTCAAGTAATTCCCTCTAACAAGGCACGATTAATTGGGACCCTGAATAAAAACAGTATCCCTAAAGGATTCTCTCCGGTATGGTTTATGGGCTCTCTGATTCTGAAGCTGATCAGGGAGTTAAGGGGATATGAACTGATCTTCGATAAGAGCGCGGAAACCTGGATGAGGGTTAATCACTATTCCATGGAGACAGTCAGTTTATCGGCCATAAACCATGCGCTAAAGGAAAAGTTGCTTCCAGGTGCTACGATTCCGACAAACGGAAAATGGGAGAGAACAGCCAGGCACTCAAGGCGATGGCATGATCAGTTGAATGAGGTTTAACCACTCTGGTTCTCTGGAGTAACGTGGAACTGGGCAGCTACACATTTAAAGAGATAGTTTACGTACAAGAGCACCATTGACTGTGTGACTGAGCCACGTCAGCCAGTGTTCTTAAGCACTGATGTGTTGAGTCCCCGGGTCCCCAGGCAGGGTATTTGTCAACACGACTGAGTTAACAGGTTATGGCTTTCATACTTCGTTGCCAGGTCACGGAAAGCCCATATCTTGATAAAACTGAGTGTCCGAGCAGACGGAGAAGCTTAATGGACCCGAACGGCCGAAGAAATGGAAGAGGCAAAAATGCTGGAAACGTCCACAAGCCGTTCCACTTGATTTGTTCGACTGGTCCTCATGGACCAAAATGGCTCTCTGATATCCAGCAAAGAAAGTTTGGACCGCTAGACACAATACTTCGAACAAGAATTCAGTTGTCCACCTGCTACTACCAATCCAGACTTCCGACCTTCAACAGAAAGGTGGAATGTGAACATGGAACCACCCTCAGCCTCAGATGTGTCCGAGTGTATATATTTACTCAAGCGTCGTCGTGCTTGTGGCCCTGACGACTTCCCACCTGCCCTGTTCAAGGATGGCGGTGAATCCCTCAGCCAGTGACTGTCTAGCCTATATGCATCCACCCGGGAGAAAGAGACCGTCCCAGACAACTTGAGTGAGTTGATAATAGTGCCCATTTTCAAAAAAGGGACTCGCAGTGAATATAGTAGCCACATATGTGTTAGTTTGACTCCCGTTATACCAAGGCTTCTGGAGTCACTGATTCTTCGTCGTCTTACGCCGGCACGCAAATCTTTGGCCCGTGAGCATCAAGCCGGATGTCGACCAGGAATAGGTTGCGTGGACCACATTTTCACACTCCGCCAGATGTTAGAGCGACGCCAAATGTACAAGCGACCCACAATCTTAGTATTCCTTGACTTCAAGGGTGCGTTCGATTCTGTCGATCGGTCAGTGTTGTTAACTACACTTGCTCAACAGGGTATGCCCCAGAAGTTTATGAACATAATCCGGTCCCTATATTCAGATACCACTGGGGGTGTGACAGCGCATGGTGAGCTCTCCAACAGCTTCCCTACAAAAAGTGGTGTCCGACAAGGATGTTCATTCTTTCCTTTCGTGTTCAACTTCCTAATTTATTAAATAATGAGGAGAATGCTGGAAGGTCTTCAAAACTCCGGTGTTCAAATTGATCTGGAGTAAGCAGACGACATCGCCCTCATCTTTGAAGACAAAAGCGCAGCACAAGCTCTCTTGAGTAAACTGACTACCACTATTCTTTCCTTCGGCATGCGCCTAGCACCTTCAAAAAGCGAAGTTATGCTTCAGAACATGCAGACTCTGAACATACCCTTTACAATTCAAGGAGAATCACTGGAGGCTGTGGAGAATTTTACACACATCGGTAGTTGTATTAGCTCTGACAGAAGTGTGTTTGATGAAGTCAGAGGACGAATGTCAACGGCCAGAATTAAGTTTGCTAATTTTCGTCAGTTGTGGCGTCAAAAGGGCATACCACGGGTCTCAAGGGTTGTGTGTGCCAGGCAACAGTATGGGCTGTATTGTTGTATGGTTGCGAAATATGGCCTTTGCGGAGAAGTCTTCAGGTTTTTGACCACAGATGCCTTAGAAGCGTTGCTGGCGTTGGATGGCGTCAACGGATTAGTAACGAGGTGGATCAAAAACAGGTGTTTCGTTGCGTAGCAGGTACTTCAATTGTGGAAAACATCCAGCACCATCGACTACGGTGGCTCGACCACGTGTTACGCATGCAAAAACACCGTCTACCGAGAAGAGTGTTGCTCTCTGTGCCTCCTTCTGAATGGCACACACCGCGAGGTGGACAACGTATGAATTAGAAGAAGAGTGCGAGAGTACGAAGAGTTCGGGTGGTGTTGGTGCAGTACGCCTTCTAGGATGGAGTACCCGTGACCACACCTGCACTTGGCTGGAGGTATTGAGAAAAATGGCGGCTGAACGACTTCAGTGGGGTTCGTGTTGTCAGTTTCTTTCTAGATTGTCTGGCAGAGCGCTTGGAGGTGCAGGCACTTCAGAAAGATTGCGATAGGCCAGCGCCAGGTCCCCTCTCTTCTTTTCAATATAAGACTTTAAATATGACTAGATAAACTTTGTGGTTGTACGGCAGTTATGCATCAGTGTCAACACATATATTGCTATCTCCGATGACGATGGTGATGATTGATGCCCAAATTGGCAAAAGCAGTCCTGGCCTCTGAGATTCGTGCATTGACTTCGTTTGCCACATTGCCGTCAGAGCTAATGCAAAGTTCAAGTAAGGAGGAGGACTTGAAGTCGTTATGACACCGGATCTGAGGTGAGTGGAAGACTTCCGAAAGAAGAAACTGCCGCTACTAGACTTATGTGGATCATTGAAGTAATTCACAGAAGTAAACAAGGAATCGTTACGCTTCCTGTCAATGTGTTGAATTATTGGTAGCTGAGGTGGGTTTATTGGTTGTTGATCAGATGGCTGTTGATCTGTTTGCCGAGCTTGGTAATTGACTTGCAAACGTTTCGTCACCATACGAGGAGACATCGGTGCGCACTGCATCATTCGGAAGCCCACCAGTGGTTTAGACTCTCCTTTGGGTTCGTTCCATCATCGATGCTTCCGTCTGGGTGGCTCCGAAGGCTACTTGCAGTCTATACATCGAGCTGTTCGATATCAGGCGTAAGGAGGATGCATAACTTGGTTGTTGATCAGATGGCTGTTGATCTGTTTGCCGAGTTTGGCAATTGACTGGCAACCGTTTCGTCACCATACTAGGAGACATCAGTGCGCACTGATGATGTCCCCTCGTATGGTGACGAAACGGTTGCCAGTAAATTGTCAAACTCGGCGAACAGATCAACAGCCATCTGATCAACAACCAAGTTATGCATCCTCCTTACGCCTGATATCGAACAGCTCGATGTATAGACTGCAAGTAGCCTTCGGAGCCACCCAGACGAAAGCATCGATGATGGAACGAACCCAAAGGAGAGTCTAAACCACTGGTGGGCTTCCGAATGATGGAGTACAGGGAAAGTGCGGAGGCTGCGCGCATTTTAGCTGGGCTATGGCCTACTAAGGAGACCCCTGTACACAAGGAGAATCCTAGATATGAAGCTTGGGACGGCACTGAAGGAATATTCCAGTCAGTAATGGAAGCACAGTGCGGGACACTGATTTGAGTTGTATGAAAATTAGGGGCTTCGTTTAGACCATTTCATCACAATATCATCGACGGCAATTAACTCTACCGGGTGAAGTAACAGCTGCTGTGTGGGATGTATTCAAGAGAAAACGAGCCGACTATCCACTGACCAGAACCATCAGTGGTTGTTACATGCCACGTTTCAACACTGTCCCATCTTGGAAGACACCCAGCGACACCCAGACTTTCCTGGGAGGACATAGTTTGCCCCATTCTAAGCTCCCGTCACTCAGGTTTAGCCAGACACAAGGCATCGTTCTGGGTATATGAGGACTCTACTTGGGTAGTATATGACTGAACCATCTTAGCTTGCAGTGCTGGATACAGTCCACAAGTGAAGTACTCATTGCATCACCAAACACCCAATTTCCGAACACCTTACTACAGATCCGATGGTTCCAACCGCAAATCGGTGGGCAAAGATCTGAAAAGTTCTCTGATCCATTGCCCGTAACGACTACATTTTGCAAGCGTACAATGCAAATCTCACGGTCCGGATCTCGCTGCAATTCTCGGGGCGAGTTTCCACATGATCCCGCAAGGCGAAGTGAAATAGGCGATGTAAAAAAGGCCTGTTACAACGGGAGTTAAGCCCATGCTTCTGTGATCATTACATTGACTACGGTATTCTCTGAACCTGGACGTTACTAGTTCATACCAGTTGATTGAAACGGTCCCTTTCGCTCATATGGAAGCATATAATTTAGACAAGCAATAAATGAACATTTCAACCCTATCCTTAAACTGAACGAGTGGAAGTTTGCCAAGGCGAACAGCTTGAGGGAGAAGTGCGTTTTCGAGGCCGTCGAAGGTCTCAAATTAGCGATTCATAAATTTGTTACCGGTCAGGAGACCGAATGAACCATAGCAGTTGACTAGTTGAATTCAGCCATCTATCTATGCAGTTCAGCTACCTACCCCACATCCTCAAGTCATTCGTAAACGAAATTGTGGCAGCTAGAACAACTGTACGGCAAGTACGCGGCTTTTACAGCTGATGATAATAAGCTGAATTGTTGCTGAAAGTGTTCAGTCCACAGATTCGATGTTTTTCTTCTGGAACGGAGAGAACCACTTTTGAAATTGATTACTTCGATCACCAAAGGCCTTTTGAGGCCCGCTGTACGTCCCAGTCGGGACAATTCTGGGGTTCTTCGCCTGGACCCAACAGGCTTCTCGATGTTCCTATTCACGTGACATCTGACAATTCGGGCTGTGATGCACCCTCTGTCTCGAGAAAGGCTAGAACCTTCTTCAACATTCGGAGCTTGGATGTAGCCGGCGGCGCCGTACCACAAGCAGAGCCTTGTATCTTGCAGGGTTGTGAACAGCACTTTCCGGAAAGGGTCATTATCAGCATCGAACGGGCGCCGGTAGATGATTTTGACTAATCCGTTTCACATTGGGATGTGACAGCGAGTTGTCCGCATCTTGAGTGCCCCTGAAAAGCACAACGAAAAGGAGCGACGGACAAGCACGTGATGGGAATTCACATAGGTGCCCCAAAACGAGCGACAATGGGTGATTTATCTAGGCCCTTCATAGCTGATGATGGGGTGTTTGAGGTTGGCTCACATATCGCGGAACAGTGCAGCCAAGTGGCAGAGGTTGTTTCGGGGGTACCGCACAGATCTGTGGTCAGCAAATAACTGCAATGGCCGTTCACCACTGTCCGTGGGTCTCGAATCTAGCCCAAAACGATCACGGTAGAAAATTACCCGCGATTAGCAGATGGAAAAGCAAAGGAGTTAGGGGAGAGGACTGCCCATTATTGTTTGACTAACGTGCCACCGATTTGCACTCGGACTTAGTATGTAGCGAAGTGCCTCCCACAAGACCTGGCCGTACTCTGTTGAGGAAAAGTGTTCGCCTCTGAAGTCATTAGTTACCTTAATTATGGTAGCGTCTAGTTTCTGTCGCAGTATCTAGACCACTGGATTCACCAATGCAAGAATTTGGACGCAGTGTTTCGCTCCGACACTAATCCTAGTATCCTATTCCGTTCCAGCTGACTGACAAGTGCATGCAGCGTGTCTCCAATCAACGAACGCTAGATTATCGAAAACACTGGTTGCCAAGTATTTCCATGGGCCGTACCAAATAAAAAAAATAGGAGAACTAACGTGTCCTTACCCGACGGATGTCCGTGGGTATCTCCGTAACCGTCTGGTTGGGTTTTAATTGAATGGGTCCTGCTGGAATTCGAACGACGGGCGGCGGCGTGAATAGCAGCACAAGCCAGATCCAGGTCCATAGGAACTGGTGGAGGGGATAAAACAAGTCTCTCGCATTCTTCAATAGAAAGGCTTCCACGGGAGGTGCGTGAGCTGACCGGAACGGATCGATCCCCATCATAAAAATCTGCAAAAGTTAAGTTCGTAAATAAGTCAAACCTTTATGTTCTGGGTCCATGGGCATTACATTTCGATAGATGTCCCTTGATTCTAATGCAGGAGTGCTCTTCATACGAAACTCCACAGAAAATAACCATTAAAGGTAGAACGCAATCAGAAGAGCAAGGGGAATCCGTAAAATCCCACACCTTTAAATCGCGCGCGCTTATTACTCACTATTCAGTGTTGTATTTCAATAGACTCAGGGGGGTGTATGCGAGTGGGGAGCCTAATGCTCATAGGCTAGATTCCTAAACTGCCAAATTATGGTTCCGGCCTCGAGGTGCTTGCATTAAAAAGGAGGGGAAAGGAATGGGGATTCACCATTTGCGATGGTGGATTCTAACGGGGTTGATGGTACACAGGCTTGAGGGATCAACTAAACACCAAGGTGGTTTATTCGAAGAAGTGAGAAGTGTGACAGGTGTGAAGAGCAAAGAGACTATTCCGAGGAGAAGATTACCAGTCTTGCGCCTAAATGCATTTAGGGAAAAGGCGAAAATATCCTCTTCTGGGAATTTATTCCAGAGTGGAAAAGCAGTGGTTGAGTAAGCGCTTTTCCCAATTACCTTTGTCCCTCTGGGTTGGAAGAGTGTATAACAGTGTCTTTATGGTTTGGCGTAAAATTTCTCCGAGAATGAAAGATGTTATATGTGTGAATGACGCACCCTCGAAGCCTGCAGTGTTCCGAAAATAGCAGATCTAGCCACATTATTCGCCGGTGGTAGGGTCACTTCCGAAGGAGGTGATAACTTGTGGTTTTGTGGATGTTGGCGCATACCGGCCTCACGTTTCAACCAGAGGATTCACACAAATCTACAGCATTCTATCAGGTTTGACGTTTTAAATAGGTTTGATTAAGTACAATGCACCATACTCCCACAGGCGATGCTAGAAATGATACAGAGCTCTGTCGCCGGCGGATGGCTACCCGCGCTTCGGCAGCAATAAGGCTGAGGGACTTATCTTGCCTTAGTGAGCGACATGTTCCATGATAAATTGCGTCCAAAGATATGGAGCTTTGAACAAAAAGTGATTCCAACATCAAACTTTTCTCTCAGCTCCTCGATCCTTCATCCATTCGCGTTCTTATCAATAGTTTTAGCCAACTTGTTATCTGAATCACCTTTACTTTATCCACGCGATAAATGTACGGCAATAGACACACAAGCGCTCTGGCTAGATATTGACACCCGCTGCCGCCGTTCCCAGATCAGCTACCTTCCACTCAACACTTACAAAACTGAGCATGTCATTCTGAAGACCAGCAGACAGTGGCCTCGCCCTACCTTCCATGCGCTCACTCCATGCCTTCCATTGTAAATCTTCCTGCCTTTTGGTTATTCGCTCATCAGGGTCAGAGTTATACAGATTTACATATGACGTTCCATTTAACTTTCTCTCCTGCAGCCCCGTTGCTACCTGTAGGCTCAATTGTACCTTTTGGTCCTGGTAATCAAAACTATACTAATTAGTATTTTTATCGAACAGCCCTTGTTCTTGCTGGTGCACCAGAATACCATTCGATAGCAATTGCGATCTGTGAGCCCATTTTGGTGAGTCCAAAGAACTAGAAAACAGAACGGGTAGGAATTTTTGAAGCTTTGCAACTTCGTCCAGTTTTGAGTTTTTCCTGCTACTGACACAAAATGTTTGGAGTTTTCATTTTTGCAGAAATTGCTAATTGTCTACGGTCAATTCCATTGCAGCAGGTAAGGTGAGCACAGGTATATCAGCACAGCATCTTATCATCTCCTTTATACCCACTGTCTCCTGCGGCTTCTATATTATCTGAACTCGGCCCACATCTTAGGCTCTGCCTCTACACGCCCCAACCAAACGCAATAAAAGGCAGAATCGCGTTGTATACTCAACTACTCGCGCTACTGCCTGAAGATAGTTTATCTCCAGTCGATGATTTTATCCCAGACGTGCGAGAGCCGGGAATATGTGGTACCCTCGAAAATACTTTACCAGACTCTCTTAAACCAACCATACCGATAGAACTCAAGCTACTAGTGCGTTGCATGCTTATGTTGTATCGTCCATTACTTTGACATTTAAAATTCCCCACGTTCCTTTGGGCCCTATTTGTAACCCCCGCTCCACTTTTGTGTTAGTGCGTCTGTATGAACTGGCGTTTGTTTGTCCATACCACTTCACTTATTTGGTCTTGAGGTCGTCCAGCCATTTCGTGGCCGACTTTGCGCACATGCGCCTGTCTCACGTGGGAGCCTGTTTGCTCACTTGGTTCGTACCTTTGTAGTCCAAGTGGACCATTTGTTGTTGAGGAGTATCTACTGTCGGGGTTTGTACATTCTGTGAATTGATGCCTTATGCTAATAGTACCGTATAGAAATCTGGCTCCGACTTTGTTTTGCCTTCCCGGAAGTTCTGGTGGTACGCGTCACTCGAAGATACCGTTTGCCTGTTATGCGGATCCCTAAAATACGCGTAGTTCCCTAATATCACGAAGCATTGGTCAAAATCCCCAGACAATAATGACGCGCAAGGAAGCAACTTTATACAGCATATCTTTGACGTTCGCCTTCGTGGCATCAGAGAGCGGCCAAGTTTGTCACTGGCCGGAACAGGGCAAGGTTTATGCTGACACACCAGTAATCGACGATGAAAAATACGACCCGGTGCTATGGGTTCCAGCCTACTCTTCCGAAACCCAACGAAAGAGTATTCCAACACCGGCCCGGGGAACAATGTTTCAAGAGTGGTTCATCTTGATACAAGTGCACAACGCGACTCAATAAAGCATTTTGGCATAAAGTTCAAGATCAGGCGCTGGCACAAAACGGTTCGGAGTGACGAAATGGGTGCCCAACCGCCGGCCGTTTTCCTTTACAGTCTGCAAAAATTCGGTGAACCACGCATGCCATTCGAATAATAAATGATGTGAATTTTTGCCGCCCAAATGTCCCCGTATCCGTGCTTCTTCTCCGGGCTCCCAGTAAGTATTTCACCCACCGCTTATAAGTGTCACATTATTCTGTCGATCTCCCGCCCGCTTAGGCTCTTTACACGGAAGCAGGGTAACACATTCAGGTCATGGAGCGAAGGGCTGTAAACGACCGCGATCACGTCACGCCAAGCATTTAACTTAAACTTTTAGTCAACTTTGCGTCAGTCCTGTAATTATTACTTTAACAGACAATCGACTGTCGTCTGCTGACGCCACCTGCTACCGCCTGACAAACCGAAGTTGCCTTCTCATAAAGTGTCCGGTATCGTACTCAGCATCATCATCCTAAGCCTTTACAACATTGATAGTGTACATAGCCTCCTCTAAGTGTATAGTCTTTAAACACCCGCGAACCAAAAAGCGACCCACTCATAAATGTTTAGGGCTGCTTGCTTTCTTCTTTGCAGTCCAAGAATTATGTATTATCATGGGTTTCGTCTTCAGCGTTTCCCCACCCAGACGCACAGACCAAGCTCTCTGAAGCTTTGGGTTCCGGTTGTCGACGTCGTACTGAAGATAACCTTACTCTTGCTGCCACTTTTGTTGGTAGGTGCAATCGTTAAACCTACAGCACTCCAAACCATGTACACTGTTTCCAGCACATGTAAGTTTGGCTCGACCTTTTCTTCATTGCAAATCTGCTGCTTGTAACCAAGGGGCTAATCGAGTGGTCAGCACCCCCGTCAAGAGTTTCTCCATTCCCATCTTACCCACCCCCTCAATGAAAGCTTGATGTTATCTGATATCCCTGGCCGTTTTTAATGGGCGCATGCTGTTCAGTGGAGGGCCAGAAAGTTGGCACGCATTCTTCGCAAATCATCTTAACCAGATATGGTATACCATCTTAACATGGTTCTTCTTGATAGTCAGGACCTGCATAATGCTTCATAGACACCAATTGTCTCTTCTATACTCAATACCAAGGCGATTAAATCACTATCTCCCACAAAACTCTACTTCGTGGCCCCTCGCCTATGCTCGTTCTCTAGCGGGCGACCTTATGATCCTGCATACACGTTCTCTCTTCCGTGGTGGTTCACGCTTGGTGTATGCCTCTAAACCCGACGTGTTCGCCATCCCGCTCCTGTGTCTGAAACAGACGACTGCCGTATTCCCTTCATCTCCATCCTTTATACCTGGTTGAGCCTTCAACCCAATTATGACCCCCCTTGAAGAGTGCGATTTTAGTTGGTTGTGTTGATATTTGCGCACCACTATCTACACCTGGGGAACTGTATTCACTGTATGAACGGCGTCTATCAATACGTATGCCTCTAGGTGGCCGTACCGTTTACCATAATCCCTTTCTACCCAGCATCACAGCCCCTGAGGCTCAAAACTTTCTTCTCTCTCACGCACGAACCCTTTCACCTATGAGCCTTTTGTCTCCTGTTTGACCATACACTAGTTCCATCCGTTTTATCCATCATAAGACCCGAAGGAAACTAAAGTAATAATAATAATAATAATGTTTATTCCCAACTGGTGGGTAAACAGGTGGTGCTGACTTTCTGGGACACAACCTTCGTCCGCTGCCCCGTGGTCTGTTTTGCAACAAAGATCCTTCAGCTATCCTAGTCACAGCATTAAATCGTGAAAAAACTTTCTAACTGTAATATCATGGGAATGAGCAAGTAAATGAGATGTACGGTGCCCTACCGTACACAGTAAGATCTGTGTGGGTAAGGAGTACCTGCTGTCCGATCAGTGTCTCCAAAATTTTTTTATAAAGAAGGCTGCCTACAAGGTTGCTGAAAACTCTTCGACAGCCCACGACCAGTTTCGCCCTTCTTGATGCTCATCAGGTAGGTGCACCTGATCGCCGGCTACAAAATAACAGTTAACTGTTGAAAAATGATTTTTCAAGCAAGTACCGTAACCATGCTTATTTAATTGCAGTAGACGGCCTATTTACAAATAATCTCTTTGTTGGTGTCATACTACAAACGGAAAATATATACTATTGCGTCCAAAACAGCACAAAATTTTCGGGCCAGAAATTGTGCTTTCGTCAAGAGGTTATGATATGTTGACTGCGCTGTGACGTTAAATTTATGAAGATACTTATAGACATCCTGTCTGGTTACATTTGGAGTTACGAAATGGTTGGTCAACAGTTAATAAATCTAGGCACTAAAAAGTCTATTTGGCATATCACGGGCCGAACAACGATGTTGGTAGCAGGAAATTAGGCTTTGCGACGTTTGGTTTACCACCAATCGAACACCTGGTTGATGAAGCGAAATTTACGAAAAACCGACAAAAATGCTGGCTGCGAAACTCCAGGAGAAAGCTGGAGGTTATGAGAGGGTATTTTTAATTCCCCAAGTGGCATGATGATAGGCCACAAGGTGCTTGTTCAACACCCGAACAGCAAGTAGTCTACGAGACACTGCAAAACTAACCCCACAGTCTCAGCGGAAGGAAGTAATTTTTAGGCCCGTCAGGTAGAAGTTGCTGTCGTGTGTCTATAAAATGAGATATTTCGTTTGCGGTCGCTAGAAATACCTGGGGAGCGTCTTAAATTGAGTTTAGCAAAACAGCGCAATCTGTCAGTTTAGCAATCTGCCTACTGAGCAAACTCGCTTTCGTTAGCCAGGAGTAAAAATGTGTAACGTCGCCGTTCACTTGATTTTGCACAGTTGCTCAGCCGTTTAATCCTCTTCCTATGGCCTTGAATACCCTGTTTTCATCGTTTGGGTTTCTTCATTCTTTTGTTTTTGGGAGAGTGAAGCCACGAGGATGGATGCATGTGACCAAATTAGGGCCATTTAAGAACAGAAGATAGGTTTCGTGGCCGCAGCTCAGAACGAATTACTTGAGACGGCTGGTGGTCCAGAAATAAGTGTCAGCGAGGGGTCGCTTACATGAGACTCAACAGGGAAACAGGTGGCCAGTCGCATGACAAACCACTTCACCGAGTGAGAGGCTGTGGTAAAACTGACGATGGACGCAGCCACACTGGTAATCAATATTTTTGAGATGTGGATGTGAAGTAGCCTTGAAAACAAAGTTTTAATTGAGTAATGTGAATTGTTACAAATCATCAAGACCAGAAAAACAGCCCGCCAACCTCGAGGAAATGGGCTTGCATAGAGAGCCAACCGAGTGTCAAATGACCCACTGAAAATTTGCGAAAGAAAGCCGACATTGGGATGCAGCAGTAAGCAAAGCTTTCATGTCCTGCCTCAGCTAAGTTCACAGATCTACAGGACACACACCTGAATATCTTCGAATGGGTTACGAAGGGCGACTGCATTCCGATCTGAATGTTCCTTACACCTACCGACCGCGAAGATTAACCATGAAATGTGACAATGCATTCAAAGACGTGCTAACAATGAGTCACTAATTCTCGATACCTCGCCTGGACACTACTTGACGAAGACCGAAAAATATTATGACGTAAAAAGTTACGGGAGACACCACCTGAAGTCGGTGACAGGATGCTACTTCATGTAGCTAACTCCATATCGAGTTCGCCCACATGATACATCACGAGTGGAAAGGTCTGCAATTTGTCGAGAGTGCCGATATCCTCTCCACTCTCTTCGTGAACCGGATTGCGAAAAAGCACTGGCGGTGGTTAATTTCAAACGCCCACCCTCAAACCACCGCCAAGTAGATGGCACTGTCGGACAACTGGGTGTCTTGCCCAGTGTGGGCGCCGAGGTGGTGCATCTGACTGATGGTGAATTGGTAAGCCAGCGGATTAGTGCCTGGTATGAGGAGGGATCATGCAGCACGAATTTGGCATTTTTATCGTCAGTCCCGTACTTCGGTCCACATACGTGTTCAGGATATCCTTTTTCAGGTGCCACGTTTCGATAAATATTCCTTCGAGTCTATCAAGGCTTTTGCCAAATGACCCACGGCAGGGAGACTGTAAGAAGATTTTCAAGCTTGGGGTGCGCACTTTTACTAGACGATATATTTGTCATTTCGGGAAGTTGGTGTGTGGAATAACCTTCCTCCGATGGTTGTTCACACTCATGAAACACTCAGTTCGAAGGTTTGGATACTTTGCTATGTGAGTCATTGCGTTATAAATTCACGGATTCACGGGTTGATACACAGGATCTAGTATTTCTGCAAAGTTTTCCGGGTCGGGTTTTTCTTGTCGTTCAGCGGCTTCCGTTCACCTGCAAGTCGCAAGCGAAAAAAGGGCATAGCATTGCTCTTTAACTTCTCAGCGCGGAGCAGTAATTTTGCCCCCGCGAGGACTCAACTAAAGAGGAGTCCAAAAGTTCTTTGAACTGGGTACTAGACGGAGGGTGAACAAATGCCTAAATCTAAATCTCTTTTAATGTCTATCTTCGTAATATCTTCTGATCCATTCTCGCCATGAACGCCAAAGGCGTTCGCCGAGTCTCCTCCGAATGGCAAGCTTACTGCCCCTCTGTGAGAACTTAAAAAGCCGTGCTACACCTTTTTTCGCCCGTGCCTTTCAGGTGAATGGAAGTCGCTGATCGACAGGAGCAAACTAGACCCGGGAGGGTTGATCGAAAGCCTCGATCCTGTGTATCAATCAGTGAAATCCGTGAAGGTCATCTAGCGAGGTGTTGAATAAGGTATAAGGTATCGTTTGTTGTATCTGATTAAAGCCAGTATACAGGAGAGCAGTGGTGACAGGAATTAGGTACGAGTAGCGCTTATTTGAAATAAAGGGGCTGATGTTTTCATCACAACCTGACAAATAATTTCTTGTTTTTCCCTCCTATACACACTGTAGCCACACAAGGAATTCCTTGTATGTTAACACCTCATTTACGACTCCATATTAATGCATCATCTGTGGATGGCGCTTAAGGTATCACTGACTTGTGTAGAAAACACTTGTACTGTGTGCATCTAGAAACCGTGTGAGTCGCCGGAAATTGCGTAATAGTAAAAGTTATACCGGTATAACTTAGGCCTTAGGCAAATGTGTAAGTGGAACAAAAATTGAAAAACACTGTTAATTACACATAATCTAACATATTGTTGAATTTATTTATTGCAGTCCTACGGGACCTCCCCTGAACTCCCCATACGTCACAAGAAAGGAAAGTCGTAAGGTTATGGTAATAGTGATTTTCAAATAAAAGTGCAACAGGGAAGGCAGCAGTCATTTTACGACTCCACTAGCTAAATGAGATGCGGTATGCGCCCAACTTTTTCAAAATGGATGAAGAAATCGGGGGCTAGAATAATCTGGAAGGACATTAAGATAGAAATTTCAGCGAGCGTGCAAGTGAAGAATGGGGCTCCGACAGATTCAGTCAGCAAGCCTTCAATGACGAAAAATATCCAATTCTTCGCACTGCGGCACCCAGTTTCCGTCCATTGTTCAAAGCACTGCCAACTAATAACTTGATTGCTACCCATTGCCGCATTAACCAAAGTGGGAGTATAATGAGTATAATGTATATGGAGTATGGAGTATAATGTTTCACCGTGTGAAACAGTATGTGCTGCTACCACCCAAGGATATTTGATGGTTATGTTCCCGCTGTATAACGTGGGAATGCGGTTAAATTACGGTTATTTGACCGTCTACTAACGGCCAGGATGGTTATTTGACGTTTATCTCCCGGTTATTTAACATAAAAACGTGGTTTAGAGTTAGTTTTTAAACCTAAAAATTGCCATAAAATACGGTTAGTTGGTGGTCCTGGCGGTGCAGATGGCCACTAACAAATCATACCGGATGATTAGTAGATAGATGTGTGACCGTTATATAACCGGCAATCTGGGTTCTCTCGACCTGTAGTGCTGCTAACGACCATTAAATCTGTACCAAGATCAAGGCGACGGAATTCTGCCAACTCTCCAAAAGCGTGAAGAAAAACTTTTCATACCCAACGGATCTGCAGAATTCTCTTTTAGAACTTGTACGCAGTTTATCTTTAAAAACGGAGATACGCCTGAAACTTGTGTGCGGAAAAAGGCAGAACTATTCCTCCATGTCAATCATTTCGCCGTTACCTCAGTGGACGAAAGATTGTTGTCTGGTTGAGCGAAACGGTTTCGGAACTCTTTTCACGGAGGACGATCTCCATCAAAAAAGTTAAGGCACCGCTGGCTCCCTCACCGATGAAACCAGCATATGCTTTACACCACCAAGACGAGAGAAGCGGCGGATAGTTGATTTGGTAATCTTCTGGGTATTGTTGTGAAGAAACATCCAATGCAATATCACTCATCTTTTCTCCATTCCTTTCCTCTATTGCCACGTCCACGCTCATCATGCACAGCTTCACAGGGCTTATCGCTAGAATTATGCTCTTCTGTATTTTCATCAGTGATCTAACAGCAACCAACCGTTCGGTTACGGCGTCAGGTTATGAAGAGTTGCAAGATCTATAGAGGAATACTCAACTCTTGGGGCAGCTTATGAGTGGTCTCTGGAGAAAAACATCTGTGTTCTTCAGTTTTTAAGCGTTTTCTCCCCTATTACTCCGGGAAAACATCTTAGACTCTTAGGTTTTGCCCAAATTCAGTGGTGAAAGTAACTTTGTGTTACTCATCCAACCGCATCTCGTGGTAACACCGCAAAGCAAAAAGGCTCCTAACACTGATAATCAACATCTTGAACTTCCATATCAAATCTCCGGAACAATGCACTGAAATCATCTAAGAAAGCACTCCAGAGCTGGGATAAGTAGCCTGCAAAAAACGCAGACTTCTTGAACAGGTACAAAGGGAAGTTAGCAAGCTTATCGGAGGATTTTAAAACGTTTTCCCTATTGGGCTTCACACCCAAAGTCTGTTCAGCTACGTGTCTGGAGCTGTGCGGCGACCTTTGCTTTGCCTTCAAACCATCAATGACCCTGACCCCCCCTGAAGAAATATTCTGGCTGCATGACTTCGCTGTCGTATATCGGAGAGTACGCACCAGCAGCGACGTAAGCTCAAGACGTTACTTCTCATTCCGCATCTGCCAGTTCTGGAGCCTCCCTCATTTAGGCGTGATATTACAGCCAACACTTGGGCTTTTACAAGGTTGTTTCTTCACTATTAAATCCCAAATCTTTATGCCTTGTACAACCCTGGTTTGGTTAAACTCGGAGGAGCACAAAGAGGTGAAGTTTACAAAATCTGCAGACATCCAATGAGCCCAAATAATCCAATAATTGTAGCGTGGATCAACGACTACAGACCGGTTTTCTTACTGTCAGTAGCCCTCACCACTTCAGAAAAAAAACGTTACACATAGAATATCCAATCCGGCTCGACACGTATTTATAAGTGGAGGATTTTTTTCTGCATACCTGTTAAAAATATCAAGGATTGGTCTGAATTTAATAAGACCTTCAACAGAGTAATTCATGTGGCCTTGCTACATATAACTTAAAGTCCAAAATCCATTTATCAATACACAGGTACATAAAACTTTTTTCCAACAGCGGATACTATAGATAAGAGTCAGTGGTGTTTTTCAGAACCAAGAGAAGTCGTTGGTGGTGTACCACAAGGGCTGTTCTTGGACGCTGAATGTTTAAAACGTATGGTAAAACGTTATCACACTACTCCGCTCAACTCATACATTTTGTGCGGACGATTTAAATATATTAATGAGAACAGACCCAAATGAAGACGATTTAAATCTAAAGGGTTTTCCCAAAAAGTTGCGCAACTGGCGTCAAGAAGTTAAGCAACACGTAACTGCTGACAAGTCCATATTATGATACGGGCTGCCGGAAAGAAATGCAAAACTCGTTCTTCAAAGGAAAGGTTATTTTAGTGACCTAGCAGTGTTTGCAAAGCGGGACCTCAAAACATGCTCATACGCTTCGTCAGCAGAAAAAAGCACCATATTTCACAGTGAATGTTAAGCAGGACATGTCACAAATAAAGCCTTAAGCTGTTTAGCTTGTTAGAATAGTTACGTACCTATTGGGTAATGGAGTATGGACATCAAGCCCACAGCCCCTGATCATCATTTGTACCATCAGAGACAGCAGTATCACTGCTGATACTGTTACTTCACTTCCACAAAACCGTAAAATTCGCTTAATTATGTTTAAAAGACGCAAGGGGGTAGGTAAAAAGGAGGCCTGGCGCCGACCCATTGCAAGCATTCTGAGGTGTCTACGTCTTAAAGAGCCCAGTCAGACAATCTGGAAAAAAATTATAACACGGAAGCTACCAAAATCGATTAGCTACCATTTATTGCAAACTCTCCATCCAAGCCAGAAGGATCATGGGATTTGACAGTGCGCAAACAGCATGGAACACTGACTGGGTTGGGCACTCGACCGGCAGTTGGAATGCAGGGGCCATCTCATGAGCACAGACATTAAGCGATAGTGCTTTATGTGCCTGAATTCAGATGTAGTAGAGCCCATTTAATATTCCTGTTCAAGTGAGCTAAGTAGTACGGACATGTGGAGCTACTGTACTCATTTTAATCTGTACATGTGAAACAAACTAGGAGCCAAATTTAGAAATTGAAAATTTAGCGGATAAACGGTCCTCTGGAAATGTACCAGTCAGCCCACTGAAAGACTTGGGTGCCTAACAAACCCTAGCCACTGAAGGCTACAACAGCTGGCCATTTTAGATGAAAAATGCGAAAATGTGACAGAGATATACAGCTATCTGCCGTTATTTGACGATCGTAAATAGAATCGGTTGTTTTTCTGGTACTGTAGAGGACAGTCGGGCACTGCGCAACATGGTGAGCCCTGTTACCTTAACTGGATAAGCAGTGATAACCGATGGTAAAAAGGTTAAAAAAGTTTAGAAACGTAAACAGCGTTACTATCGGTCAGGTTTCACTGCAGCCTCTACAACTTCAATCTGACAAACACTGCTATCATTTTGCTACATTGAAGTTTGATCGCGAGGACCCATCCAGTTTACACCCAGCTGAATCGATCTTCCAACACCAATATTTTAACCACCCACGACGTCAGTATCATAGGAGAACTTAAACGACATCCGGATTTTTTTAATAGTTTATGACTGAAAGTAGAAAACCAAATGTGCTCCTACTCGCTGCTCAGGAAGGAATGAACAGGCTCGCAGAATCAATATGTGCCAATTATTGGGGGTTTCTATCAAAGCAACAAACAACACGGTCACATGTCTGATTGACTGCATTGAACAAAATAATTCTGTCAGCTGCTTCTATCAAACGTTGTCCGGCAGTTACAAGAGCCATGGGTCACACTTTCTCAAGGTAGAAATTATGTCCCTTCAGACGGCCATCCTAGTCCTTGGGACCTGATACGACAACCACCGACCTGAAACACGTGAGCTTCGGCTCGCCAAAGAAGGTCTCTAGCCTTACTGACGACCATTCACAACAGGTATCTGTCAGCTACGCAGTTTAGGATAAGCCTGCCTGACAAGTAGAAAAATCCGTACAGAGTCCCAAGAAGTCAAAACGCTACCATAAATCGGCCTATATAGTCAGTCTTTTTCAATTTGTATGTTCGAAACCATCGTCCTCAGTGGAAGTCAACGCTTTTATTCTCCTTCGTGCTTTACAGAAATGACAAAGGACCCCACAGCAAGTACTCTTGAACTTTCTACGGCAACAACAAACCTTATAAAATCCTTCAGCCATTGGTTAACTCTGGCACTTGACGGTTGCTTCTAGATCTTTCGTTAAGCAGCAGTCAATGTCAAAGGTGTAGCCCTTTACCACAGCATTTTTTCTTATGCAAATCTGTTGACCTATAAACCTATCTAGTCGAGAACCTGCTGTTCTGCAGCCTTGTACTTAACAGTAAATAAAATTGCTTCGTAGTAGTTATTTATCGCCCTTCCAGCAGTTCGTACGCCTCATGCAATGACCTACTCAGTGTTTATTGTAAAGCTATCCATCTCCGCCACCCTTGTACTCTAACTATAGAGTTTTGACATTCCATCCCACACAAACGGTATTCAGCTACAATCAACATAACCTCATGAAGTTTGTCCCACTTTACAACCATGTCAAACAACCAAACAGGTATTGGTGACCTACGACTCATTTACTTCTTTAGCTGGCTCTGAACAGCAAAGATGTATTGGCCGAATCCATCAAACATCAAGTAGCGTCAAGTTTCAGTAATCATCTACTCATTTTTAGCAAATACGTGACTTATGCGAGGATATATAACCTCATATGCTCTGCTTTCAAACACTAACCAGCCTACGTACCCCCGAAGGATCTGATAAGAACCGCTGATCTCAACTTCTTGGAAAAAATGCCATTAGAATTGATCTTATAAACATTATTGAATCAAATCACGATGCATACTAGTCTTTCAGCTGTAACGCTGTTTTGGTGCCTAGCTGCCATGTTACCCGAAGGAAGCACGAAGGCTTTGATACTGACGGTTTGTCTAACCATAGACAAGAGAAGTCGAGATGCAGAGATCGGATTCGAACCACGGTTGTTCCGGTCAGTAAATTTGTGCTTTAACCACTGAGCTATCTCGCCTACACGATGCATACTGGCTTTGCCTTAAAATCATCTTCGCCAACTCACAAAGCTACATACAAATAAAGGGTAAGAAACGGCTTTTTAAACTAGACAATGCCTGGTGATATTACGAAGAATCCCCTTACAAGATCATATGGCGGGACCTCAATATTCCTTGAATCACCTATTCCTTTATTCCGATAAGATAGAATTAGCTCATTTCACCAGGTGTCAAGCTAAGAGCTGATTATGAGGTCATAAACAAGCACTCCAACTAACGCAGAACGGCCATTTATGCATTGTAAACCAGTAATGGTTTTACGCGCTCTTTTAAAATGACGGTCGACGCTCTGTTTGGGCAGGATAGCTTCATCTTCATCAATCTAGTCATTGTTGTGACACGTAGACAGACATACTACAGCTGAGGAAGGCACACACTCATTTGAAGTCTCCCGCAGGTGATGTTAGATAAAAACCGGACGTCCCTCAAAAAGTCGCTGCGTGTTTTGAGAGTCATAAACTCAAAACCGTCTCTCTACTGGCAAAAGAACTAGTTGCGTCACTAACGAAACGCAACCAAATTTATCTAATACTTTATACGCTCCGGTACAGTAGATGAAAGAGCAATGGCCCCAGTTTACAAAAAAACTGTAAATTACAGGCCACTTCCTCACTTCTCTGTGCCGTCCAAATTTATGGGTTTATTCGTGGCCGACCAGTTGCGAACGTCTCAATATGCCATCAGCCTAGCATTGTAATTTTCGAAAGCCGGGGTCATGTCTAGCAATGGATCCCGACAAAGAACGTGAGGTTACTATAATCTAATTCAACCTTCACAGGATAGTTGACCGCACATAGCATGAAATCTTGCGAAAAAGCTGCATGAATGCAGCGCCCGTGGTTTTCTTATAGAAAGGCTTTGCTAGTGTCTACAAAACAGAATCACTGTGTTTCAGGTTAGTAGAACACTCTTTGAGTTTTCAGTCAGCTTACCAGAGCGGGTTCTGGGGCCAGTTTTCTTCCTCGTTTTCATTAGCGACCTACCTACCCAACAACCATTCCGAATGTTGACCTAGGTTTGATCTGAAGATCTTGAAAAATCATCTGTGCTTCTCCCAAAAGAAAAATAATACATGCAGACCTACAAGTGGCCAAACGTTAATCACCTGTGAGAAGTGCCACACGCCACCACCGGCCATACATCTTGGACTCGCAAGTACGTCCGCATATAGACCGTGAGAAAAGTCTAAGAGTGATCGTACAGCTAGGCCTAAATGTTACTGCCCAGTGCAGGAAGTTGGCAAGCATATCGAGTAAACACCTCAGACTATTACAGCTCTTGAACTAATAGAACATCTATCCTCACACATTAAATTTGCTCGTATCTGGCCGTGTGGTGGCTTGAGCGTAGGGCACTCAGCTCAAGCGTAATCAGTAAATACTGGAAATTGCACAACACTGGGCTAATAACTTGGCCCGAAGGCTCCCAAATGCTCCATACAGCCAGTGCGTTTAATTCATTCGGCTGTACTTTGTGGCCTACAGGAAAATAAAGTACAATTTCATACGACTTAGGACAGTATATTCCACCAACTACTCAACCTCATCAGCACTGAAAAACTACACAGGCCATGAACCAAAATGTCCTTCCTACATGACCGTTTAAACTGATGTTGCTATTTGTACTGCTTACTTGTTGGCCGCGTGTGGGACCCTCTTCTTACATACAGCGGTTCTGTCTCCACGATACCGGTGTTCGAACACAGACTTTATATGTAATGGGAGCTGAACCACACTGTTGCCCAACCAAACCCAGTGGAGCGTTAAAAACTTGCACAATCCTAATAATCCTATGAATCTTGTGGGTTCCATGAATAACCAACAGAATCCAAACGAATGAGTCAACTTCCAACAAGAGAGTAGAGAACATTACTTTATCCAGAATCTGCTCCAATTAAAGGAACTCTTACACTCACCAAAACTGACCAACTGTGAAGACAGTAGAACACAAGTTTTGAAGGATAGTCTGATGTCCATGGGCGTGGCTACCGCAGCGCGTAAGGCTTGTAATGAACATGTAGAAACCGCTCCTTTAAACACGCGCCTTTGCCAAGCGGTAACCTCCACGGTGCCTCCAGGGAGTAAAAATTTGCAACACCCAACAGAATGCATGTCCACTGCGCCAACATTTCCAATTAGCGAACAACTCACTAACTCAACCACCAGCGATGACCCCAAAATCGGGTGGTTGAGGGATAAGTAAGAGCCGGTATGTCTGACATTACAAGTCGTGTAAAACGTCTTCCTTCAAGCTACCTAGCTGTTAAAAAACATCCTGGGTTTATGTTGTTATTGTGTCGGACTGAAGCTTCATTGCACTCAAGCGCAATGGAATCTAGCAGTCGTGACTCGTGGACTCGAAACTACCCCCCCCCCACACACACACTGAAATGTCGATCATCCAGCGAGAGGGAGGGAGAGACAGAGAGAAATAACCATTTATCAGAACATCGATATTGATTGTGGATAAGTCAGCCGTAACAACACCATTTTTAGCATAAAACTAGCTCCTAGCGACAACTGCACGATGCCCTCGCATTCATGATCCCTTAAGCAACATAAGGAGAGACGGTTTAGAATTATACCGGTGTTATGAGTCTTGATATTCTTATTCCGTCCCTTTGCTCAGCTGCTTGAACCTCCCAACCCTCTATCGAGGTTTCAACGCCAACTCACCGCCAAGACTTGTCTTAAACAATGAGCTTTAATTTGTCGTTCACTAAGTGTCCCGTGGGCGCAGTGACCATGTTTCCCGAGATTTTCATAATTTTCAAGTGTGGGTGCTATTCATTGACTTCATATCTGGACAGCACCAGTCTGATAATTTAGCAAAGTTTTGTGAGTGTCGCTTTTCGGGATTTCGTAACAGTCCTAGTTCTTGAAAAGCTGTAGCACAGCTTGGAACTACAAGAGCCAAGTCACTGCTCAAAGCTATCCACACCTCTACAGGGATCAGGGACTGTACAGAAAAAGGGAGAATGGGGATTGTGGTAGACCAAGTTAGATCCTGAAAATAGTACAAAGCCTCTTTTCCCCATAAGAAAACATTGACCCCCGTCGTCCGTGAAGAAAAGCAAACCTGACAATCGCCCCTCGTTAGTTCAGTCACAGATATTCCGAAGCTTCTTTACAAGTATGTACGCAGACAGCATACTATAAAACAAAATATATATCCTATTTGAAACAGACGGTAATTTGACCTTTACCACTGATTAAATAGCTGATACCCCATAAAAATGTCTCCATCTACAGGCACTCATATTGCCTCAAACATCCAATCTCCTTCCTAAGGCGGCAGCCCCGGCCACACAAAATTCACTGCATCAGCTGTGGAACCTGGTCCACAGAATTTAAAATGGAAGGTTTAGACTGAGGTCAACAGCCAGTTCAAAGGCTCTCCTCTTCCTGCATGTAGCCTCGTTGGGGCACTGACCGAGTTCTCCGTCACGGACAGACTGGATCTTACCGTGGCTTGACGGTTTGTGCACTTCTATAATCCACTGAGCTATGCTGGGTAGTGTAAGTTTGACGCTCACAGAGCCTCTCGTACCAGGCTGGCCAATAGGTAGAGGTCTGAATAGCACAGTCCCCTAATGCTCCAGGCTGGGAAGTGGGACGTGTTTGGCAGCTTGCTCATAAGCACTGTAGGCTTTTCTGATGGTCGTACGCCAACCATCACTACCCTGTAATTATGCATTTGAGACACGGTCTTTGGCTGAGAACTCGAATAGCTCTCCTATCTGGGCTTGGGTGCTCCGGCAGTATCCAAGCTATGAATTGACGTGGTCGCACGGCAGTGACGCGCCATCATTCTCATCTGATGTTGCTATCAATGATGATGACCAACTTAGTTCCATCAGAATCTACTGGACGATTCCTGCGCACGCGTGCAGCGGAAAAATGATGTTGTTGCTTTAATTAATACAAGCTCTGGGCTACATCTCTACCATTACTCTCAAAAGTCATAAAACCATAGCAGAACAACTCCAATCATTTCTGGAGCAGCAATAAACGCATTCGAATAAGCAATGAGTGATGGTACCTGACTAATCTGATGTTTAACTGAGATAGCTGAACAGGTGAGACTTACACTGGTATAGAGGTATATGTTGTTCCCTTTGGCCCCTGTGGGACCTTCTACAGAGTACAGCACTAAATTCCGTTGCAGAAATCTTTTGCCTGTGGTGACAGTAGCTTCCTTATTAACTAAACTAAAAGTTACCCGTACCACCGTATCAACGGCATTTGGACCGGTGGGACCATGTCAGTCCCTTGACCAACACCTGTGAAATATTTCGATGCTCAGCGCTCGTTCCTTTACTATTCCTACAGTTTCTCAACAACCTTCCCACGTCCATCAAATTCCTATACGAAAAATTCACCAAAGAAGCCAATTTCTGGGGAGTTGTGCTTTTCCCGTAAGACCAACAACCATCCATACCGCCTTTTTGCAGCCTAGAGTTGCCACGATCTAACTTACTGTTATTCAACGGGAAAGGATGTCGTCCATCTTTACTACGCCATTCTAGCCTCAGTTCACACTCCTTAGGTCCACATAACTCCCACACTGTCATCAAGAAAATGGATCTGTGAGCTATTACCTGGTGCACTACAACAAAGCTACTCGCATCGCCAAATCTAACGTAGGCCCTTAGCCTGAGCCATAGCACCATCAGTTGAAATAGCCCTACTTGATAAACTTATACCAGACCACACGTTGAACATGCAGTCCAAGTCTGGAACCCCTAGCTAAACAATGACGGCAGTTTATAAGGACAAACCAAAATACAATACCACCGAAATGAGGTACAATCTACGTAAACTCCGGAAACGTATATTCGGTTAGCTACGGGAAGCCATGTGGCGAGCATAGCCTTACCATCCAAATTCTGAAAAAACCTGACCACACGTTTGCCATCTGCACTTGTTTGCTAGTATGGCTAACCTCCGCAGACATAAAAAAGACCTTCACCAACTAAGCCACCCTGCTAGCTACCGCAACCCCTACTCCTGCCGTGTACTACGTCTCTAAAACTCCATTTTGATCTTACTTCTCTCTATACTTCCAGAGGTTGCACCTTAGCTCAATCGGCTAACCTCCAGAATGCTCACTGATTGTCGCATTCAATCGATAAAGCACTCAACATGCTAGTTACCTCAATATCATCTTATCAAACAACTACTACATCTTGTGAGACAAGAGAAGTCATGCTTAACGAATCCCATCTGAAATTAAACGAAACCAATGAAAACAGTATTCTTATCCTCATGTAATAAACCCCCGCTCTGATCCTTCCCTTTTCTATCTTGTTTAATTGACCGTTTTTGTCCAGATTCCTCATACCATCCCAAGAATAGGCTACCTTCCATTTTACCGGAACGACCCCAAGTACTGTCGACTTGTCTAGTTTTGACGCCAATCTATGTGGAATTACTGAGAGGAGTGTCAATAGGAGCCTAATTTAGTTACCGTAACACACAAACTACCTGCTGAAACACAGCATGGTTTACTTACTGCGAGCCGAGGTCGATCACTGTGCACGCATATCAACGCCATTCTGTCGCTTTTTCCAGACTCTACGCCTTCTACCCTCTGATGATCTTGAAGTGTTTTCTAGGGACTAAAAAGTTACCGTGTACCTAGAATACCTCGTAAATCCCACTTAAACGACGTTCTTAAAAACCACTGGCCTCAGCTCCGTACTGCCTAGTCCACTCGGGGTCGCTCTAAGCCCCACTATAAAACAACTTACTTACTTCGTTGCCAGGATAGTTCTAAAAACCCCTTCTTACGTGTCACTATTCTTCTAAAAACGCCATCATTGTGGCTCAGCTCCTTATTTGCACTTTACTGTCTGTTGCTTGTTGTAATTTTGCCACCATGTTTGTGAACCTTACTTGCTCAATCCTAAAGTATCTCAACATTCTCAAGCCCTTCTGACTTAGGTATGATGAAATCCCATTCCATATGTTTCAGCTTGAGGCTATTTAAACACTCCAGTTACTTTGATACTTCCAGTGCGCCCGTAGGTTTTCCCGTCTAAATCCTTTCTACATAAACATTTCCGTTCTGTAGATGCCACTTATACACTTTCAAACCAAACTGCGCCCCTAATTTTTCGCTTAACTGCTTGACCATTTCCGTAAGCCCCTGCGATTCCAAAGAGACAAAGGTTGTCTTGTTGTTTTATTGTGGAATGAACTCTGGGAATCAACTGCCTTAACCCACTTACTGAGTAGTAGTTGGACAAATTCTTTACAGAGATCTTTATGCTCAGGTTTGCTCGCTCACCTAGGGATTAGCCATTGTCTTCAGTCAGTCATCCTTCACTGAGACATCACAACCATCCTTAATAGGCCTATTTTCTTATTTTTCGCGCAAATTCCCAAGTTTATAAAAGCGTACTTAGCTACGATATTTACTCGTCTTCATATAGTCGTGTGTGCACTACCTTAATGCCTTATATTTTATACTTTGAGTGGTGGTGCCTTGTCCCATTCGAATTTACAGGCCTTCAGCTTTCCACTGATCAATACTTCACCTGAGTCTATTTGTGAGAATCAAACTAGGCAACTAAATCCCCACACTGCAATGTGGGTAAAGATCTAGGCACTAGAGTAGGAGCTACAGAATCACTGCTAGTTGAAGTAGACTGCCGTTGTAGCCATAAAACAAACATTTCCAGTGAAATAATGCTTAGAACGCCAGGTCAAGAGAAACCGTCAAGACAACCGTACGATACAGTTACAGTAAAGAAGTCAACGCTTGTCTATTTACTGTGTTTTTCACATGGTGGTGCCTCGAAGTTGAGACCATAACCGAGGACTATCTATATTTTTAATGAAAAACGCTTTCTCAGGCTTTTTTCAGCGTTATGTCTTCATGAAAAAGCGCAACTAGGCAGGTTTCAGAACGAAGTGGGAAAACATCATCTTGAATGCTGCACAAACTCGGAACCTAAACACCAGCACAAAGGAGGCCCAACGGTTCAGTATCAAAAATAACCAAGCCGTCCTCGAACTTTACTCGTTTCTTGATTTCCGTCTTCTGCAGAAGTGTAGAAACGTTCTACACAGATGTCCTGCAAGCTGTTTGTGTTTTCTGGACACATTACGGAATCGCACTTTGCAGGTGGAGTCTTCTGAAGAGTCCAACTCTAAAATGTCGCGTCACCATGGCCAAGCTAAGATGTGGCAACGTCAACTGATAAAAGAAGGTGTGAATAAGTGTTTTTCTCTCTCGAAAAGTATCACTCAAGAATTATACATGTGGCTGGTGGTATCTTTCATGGGTCAGTGTGGTAGTGCATGTAATCTTTTCTGAACTGGCCTTTAAAGTTCTCAGCGAAGTCAGGCTTATGCATTCAACATTCTGCTGGATGGAACTCACCTTTGGCTAATGAGCTTGTAGTGCCCTTGGAGGGTAGCTTGTTGGTCTTCAACTTTCCCTGATACTTTAATCAATCTTCGTTTATAAGCACCAGTGGCGACACCCTTACACACTACGCTGATAGGAAGGCTAGAAAGGTTTTCGTTAATTAGGGAATCGTAACCCCAGGGAGGTAGCCATCGGTAAGCATATGAAAGCACTTTTGGGGAGTTGACAAATTAGACAATATAGGTCGAAAATTCCTGTGAGGGGTTCTGTTTGCACACTTCGTGCGCGTTTAGATGATGGAAGATATCCGTGGGGAGTCACCAGGAGAAGCGCCCAGGGCAAACAAAACTTGGTTTCTGTGATCGTCTTAAAGCCAAGACATCACAAATTTGTGCGAAGATGCACAAGTGTCACGCACATTTTATGGTTGGTACGGAGATCTACTGGTATGGGAAGTAAACAGATCAGCAGGTTCACTTGAAAAATGATTACGTCGTTCTTACTTGCGAGAGCATTGTTGAAGTGACCGTTGGTCAACTCCAGTTCAAAGATCGCATTCGCTTCTTCTGAAAGCGGAGCTGTGGGTTACATAATCGGATTCCAGTGGCCTGAGCATTCTATAGAAAGCTGAATCTAACAAATGTAGATAGTTTTGAAGGTTCTAAGTAGGTTTCGAAGAAGGCATTTTTTTCTATAAGGTGGTCAGTTTCGATCTTGTGTACCGCAAAAGCGCTTGAGTTTATATTCTTTGTTCAATACCTCGGTGATGATGGGTTGTGTTCCCGTATTCTCTATGACAAACGCCTCGTACTACGAAGAACATACGATGCCTCACTCCAGCGTACGAAAGAGTGCACGCAAAACCCGGTGGTGGACTTTGACAGCCTGTCTTTCGGTTGGAGCCTGACGATGCGGCTGGGATTAATGTCCAATGTAGATGAGCGGCCTCGTAGGTAAGATCAATCTTTTCTCAAGCTCTCCGGCAATAAAAGTATAAACAAAAGCTGTTTCATGGGTCTCATTTTCACAATAGTACACAACTTTTTTTAACCAGCAATCGTTGTAGATAGCTATCCATGAGAAGCCATTCCTCAGTTCTTTCTATGGAGATTCGTTGGAGCGAATCCTGATAGCTTCCTTTGTTGGGTGTAGTATTTAGTTTCGCTTCCCTTCCATCGAAACAGAACTGTTAAAGTCGATATACCGTCCCGTCCATGTCTTTCTTCTGTAGTTTGTGCGGCGCACTTGCTGTTATTTTATATATATATATATATATATATATATATATATATATATATATATCGATACAAAGGAAATGCAATTGGCTGTTGCAGTGAGTTTCCAGAGTTAATAGTAGGATGAAATGAGTTGAAAAATTCCAAGATGGAGGTGGAGTTTATGATATCTTCCGCAATAATAAAAATCTAGTCTACGTAATGACAATAGAGTGTGAATGGTTTGATAAACGAACCTAGTGACTGGGTTTCGAGCTTGCTAGTGAAGTTGTCTGAAAGAGAGGGATGTAGCGAGGATCCTATTGTGATACCATCATTCTTGTGGATATATATCGTTTTTAAGACTGAACTGTACGTCCTAGGTGCACAGCAGTAACGGTTCTTTGAACTCTGAGACAGAGAAGCCGATGACTCTTTCACTGCACTCAGTCAAGTCACAAACGTAACCGATCGATTCTTTCAGCAACACAGTAGTAATAAGTCAAGAGAAAGCATGTGGTGACAATCCGTTCTCACTTGCTTGACCTCTTCCACAAAACTGGACGTTTGTTTTCGCACCGGTTGTGCTTGACCGTGCAACTGTTGGGAATGTACTTTTTCAAAAAAGCCGATTAGCTCTCAGGTTGACATTTGTGTGATAGTTCCGTACTAAAAGTGTCACTGTCGGTATTGATCTCTAGTGGCAGCAGTATGCTATTTTCTTGGCCTGTTTTTTCAAGAATTTTCTGTAATAAAGTGAATGAGAAAATTCCTCATTCTGACTTAAATGAGGCTAGATAAGGCAACTAAATGATGTTTTGTAGTCAGCGGGAATTCGATCCTTCCGTCTTCTCCTTGCCCTTCCGCTTAGCTGGACAATTTGGTTGCAGCCCTTTCGTCACCAACAGAGGTGACATGATCAGTGCGTAGTGAATTGGAGTTCCGTTGCAGTGCGTCGGCGTGCGCGCACACACACATATTGACGTGGCTCACTGCCAACTCACTACGCAGTGATGATGTCACCTTGATCGGTGACGAGAAGTTTGCAACCAAACTGGGGGTTCAGTGAACAGAACAAAGTATATCTACAAAGTCTGAGCTATCAACATTCCCCTCGAGAGCAAACCCTGCTGTTTTCCTGAAAAGTACATCCTGAGGAATGCTCACTAAACAGAGCACTATGGTTTAGGCAACTCGAGTTGGTGTGTTTCGTCTTCGAGGACATGTCGTCGAGGATTTCAGAGCTAGTGATCAAAACAACGCAGCATAAAAGGCATCAGTTGTACTTTATCAGCTAAACAGGACTGTTCAGTCCAGAAGAACAGACGTCTCCCTCCACTAGTCAGACCCCTTGACCATCCTCACTTTGGTGTGCGGAAAGACGTTGACAGAAACCCCAACAAGGACACAGAAGGCCGTAGTGAAACCTTAATTATCCTCGTGTTAACCGTATGCTTTTTGAAGAACATCAAATGAGAGAAGCCCGGGATTCATCCAATTTGCAAAACAAAGCTATCCATTTCCTTAAGTATAAATGCCTCTAAGAATAAACTATTGACAGAAGCAGTAATTTTATGTCATCCAACGGCGTTACCATACGAGCTGAACGGAGTTTTCTGTCCCCATTCACTGAAGTGGCTTACATTAGATAAAGGTCTCTGTGAAGAAGAACGGGGTATACATGTTCCCCAAGGAGCACCAAATTTACACAACAATGTAAGGAAATGCCTACTGCTTTTAACGTGTTGTATAAGAAAGCAGAGCAGTGGTCCAATGATGCACTGATAATAGAAGAGCGAACAAAGGAGAAAAAGTGTTAAAAGAATGGGAAAGAAAAACGAAAAATGGAGGTGGGACACGAAATAATTGAACAAGAAGATTTTTCCTTGTTGCGCCCCAGTAAAGTAAATTTTATCCATCTGTCTTGACTTGTTCCGGTTCTAAGCTGAGCGTGTTCAAGTTTTTCTGAACCAGAATGGATCAAAATTATCAGCAAATGTTGGCACTGAAATGGAAGTCTTCACGGTGAATGCAGGTGTGATTGTGCCCACGATAGGTGTGCCAAATTTGTGCTGAACCAGTAAGCAGCGACAAGGACAACACTGAGTTCGATGTGTGCGTCATTAAGAAACTCACAGAAATAAGATGGTCTCACTAAATACGATTTCGTCTTGGTGAGATAGTTTAGTGGTACTTCACATGGTTGAACCATGGGATGGTTCAACCACTGGAAAGTCATATATTGAGGCTATTGATGGTCTGACACAGATTATTTCGAATCCAGTTGATGCCGAAGAACCAAGACTGATGCTGCTTCACTGGCCTTAAGGATTGGTAAAATAGTTATGACATCGAAAGACGCGGCTAAACTCGGAAGACTATGCTATATTCTTTATTCTTCAGGAGCTATATCCTTTAGGAGAGCTCAGGGTGTTGTTTTACCTGGTCAAACACAACGTAATGTCCATCCTACTCAAATGTTCACAAACAGTTGCCATCAAAGTTACGGGCAGCTGATTGATGGTCTCCACATGAGCCATATGGACAGGCTGGATTTTTTTGAAGACGGAATTTCAAATAAAGATAAATAAAAGAATGAAGGCCACCGGAAGGATTTGATCTGGATGTTACTTCGGATCCAGTAGTAAATGGCTCCACTCAAAAAGGTTAGTGAGCAGACCAAATGATGGATGAGATGTTTAAAACTGCTGTGGTTTTTGCTGACCTGTTTGAAATATAAAAAAAAGCTATCCACGAACTCTGTAGGCGATTGAAGAACGATGAGAGATGCACTTGCAAAGGCGGATGTGTCAACAGGCACTGGCGAGTTATGTGAGAGTATAATCACAACAAATTTGATCATATATCATACGCCGGCTCATACTATCAGGGTAATTGCAATCTACATGGTAAACAGAACTAAGTAGCAATTCCGTTCAAAACGGACGTTGTGCTTGGTGGCTCGTCACAAACTTAGAATGAGAATGCGTCAACGCCGCTGGTGCTGCCTCAGATATCGACAGTGAAATTAACCGAGTCTGACGAGTAGAAATATCCGCGAAAAAATAAATATAGAGCAATGATGATGATCGTAATGGTGATCGATTAACCCTCTTTGAGTCTAAAAGGTTGGTGATTGTTTTGCAACAGAAAAAAGACGGGTTTAATCTGGTCAATAAAAGCACATACAGCTAATAAAAAGAGACAATTCTGAAGCTATTTTTAGAAGCATCAGGCGAAAGGAATCAGTCGGTTAGTCATAGGCTACTCAATCTGTCACCAAACTTGAGCACATGAGGAAGCCATCAGTCAAAAGTCTAACTTTCAAGCTAATCATTTATGCAAAACAAATCCAAAACAAATACACTGTCCTTGTGTATGATTATTCATAACACTTTCTAAGTAAGTATTTCTAAGTACTTTGTTTCCAAGGTTCTTTGCACGCGTTCCAGATTTGACATTCAGCTAAGTCCACTTATTCTTTCGTGACCAGATTGTGTCTGTTGACGTCAGTCGGCTCTATCATCTGACAGACAGTGTTGCCCAATTTGCACCAATGATCGTCACGTTGTTTTCTTTACACGATACCGGATGCGCCAAGCCTGGCCACTTGTCCATATACGCAGCTCCTGCTAAGTCCGCCTGGTTCTTTCTCCAGGAGTTGGCAGGTGCAACATTCAGTAGATTCACTACATTTGCATTGCAGTAGTGCATACAATATTTTATTAGGTCGTTACTTCTCAGTCTATCGATGCACTATCCAAAGTACCTCCGCATCTATAGACACGATTGACGTTATTTTACGTGCTAAGCTGGAATTCAGGTTTCTTCGGGGTAAAAGTAATAGATCGCCAAAAGAGCGAGCTAAAGACCAGTTTGCGAAGCACATTTGATCTATGCCTCTCCGAAAGCACTGGACAGTCCTACTCCCATAAATACCGACCCATTTGGCGTATTACAGTTCACCTGGGGGCACCATATCATCAGTTTTTCATTTTCTAATTTTCAGGATTGATGTGTAATTTAATAACTATCCGAATTAATCGCAAAGTTCTTCGATGCACCGTTCGAGGTGGTTTGGTCATCGTCGTACTATTGATATTGTACATTGTAACTTACGGAAAATGGTATCGTGAACCTTCGGAGCAGAAAAAGGTACGTTTGCTTGTGATTGTTTACCAGTGTCATGTCCCCTCAATACATAGTAATCCCCTGGTAAATAAATTTTTCCCAGTTTTGCGAACTGTTCAACTGGACCGATAGCCGAAAAGGAATCCTAAAAAGTCATGGTGATTTCGTTCAGCTACATCCTCATGGTTAATCTACGTTAGATGCTGCGCGAGAAACAAGACAGACTGAAATTTCACTGGTACTTCTATGAATACCAGTGAGATTTGCTCAAGAACATATCAGTCCATGGACCCAGTGATTACTTGATGCTACGTTGTGAGATACTGTATTCAGCGTTCTGTTAAAATGCTAACCAGTCCTCATGCAATCAACATATAGGGAACCGGTTGATCAATCGAGTTCTGAAATCCAGCCTTGTGGGAAAAATCCTCACCGAATCGATCGAGACTCAAGAATTGAAGTTCTGAGTTCGGCTGAATAAGATAAACTGCTCATCGGACCGGAACTCAGTAGCTGAGACTGAAAACCTAGTGGTCGAATTCGAATGGTATCATTCGCCTTAAGAATGAATAGTAAGTCTGAAAGTCAATATTCAAGTATTTGCGCTTTTCAAAATAAACTATCCAGTTCATGAGCTACTCTCATTTGAACCTGGTTTGGTTTTAACGGGGACTCAGCTGAATCCCAGCTGAGTCTCTTCTTTATAGTATGCTTCAAGTGAATGTGTTGTGCAAAGTTGATGGAATTCAACTGAGTCTCCCGCTAAAGATCAGATCAGTGTGCAAACCAGAAAATTTTGCAAATTGCTTCTAATTTTGGATCACCTGGAACATCAGGTTGAAGGTAACTCGGGGACCGTCCTACCTGTTGGGCCCCAAGAAGGATGAGTCCAGTTGTGGGCTGTTTAGGAGTTTTCAGAAGACTTATGGGTACTGTTCCGTCAATAAGATTTCCAACTGTTCTCCACATGACGCCCCTATAGGAATAATTCAGCTACCACGCAGTTGGCTGTACAACAGTTGATGTATGTCTCACCTTTCATTGTCTCACCTTTCATTTACAATCTGATGATAATATAATTGATTGGTAAACAAGTAGGTTGAAGAGCCACTTACTATAGATCAGAATACATCTAAGTGAATGCGGTTCATCTGTCCTCTAAATGTTCCAAAGCAAATGCCAGTTCAGACTCCATAGATAAGAGGTTTGGGAGACATCAAGGAAACAGTGTCTGCTTTTTCCAATAAATGCCGCTTGAACACGACCTAGGTGAGATTTAGAGGTTGATGGTGATCGTGGATATACGCAAGGCTACATACAGTACACCCAGTTGCACTTCAAACTGAAAAAGCCAAATGACTTAAGGCGTAGTTGAGGGAGGGAGGAAGGAAAAACCTGACACCTATGAATTCCGCAATCCGCAGTAAAGTCGAAGTTAAAAACATTCGTTGCCTAGCACGTTATCAGTTAGATGGAGTTTTGTATAGTATTATGAGTTTTTAATCTGCTAGGTAAGCTGACCCAAGCACGTATTTGCATTAACTTTCGTGTCCATGGTTATGCGTACCAGATAAAAGTGCTGGCAAACGAAGGCCGAGAGAGAACACCAAAGCTATGCCTTAGATATGGACAGTGGATATTCGAAACTGAAGAACCGTTTAACACCGTCGAAAGGTTCAAGGGAACGTAGAATCGTTAGTAGGGTTATAACCATATAATCACATTGGATTGCCTAAAAGGAAACTTCTAGACTTTCACGAACATTCTTCTTTTTCACGAACCCCGGGTGTGGTTAAAAAGCTAGAGTCGAACAGACGTTTAACTAGTTAGTTTCCCGAGGGATTTAATAAATCTTTTTTTAGATACTCTATTTTGAGTAGCCCTATTTTCATGATGTCATTTTGACATTTGAGATGAGCGTTTGCTGGATCGGTCTGGGTTATTATATGTGAACAAGCCAACCTGTTCACAGTTAAGTGGTATGCCTGATGTTATCCGACACCGAGTCGTAGCCACTCTCAACAAAACATCAGAAATGCAAGCACAATGTACTCCGTGTCGTGAGAAGACGGTCCGTTGTGTGGAGGCATTCTTTTTGGTCTCAGCCTGCCAACATGAAAGAGGTGAAGCGCAGGGATTCAGGGCATCATGGCGCAAACAGAACTGAAAGGCACAACAAAATGTATTGGTGGCCAGTTTATTTTCGTCTGTTACTCTAAGTTAATAGACTTGTGAATCGTAGCAGACATAAATTGGTGACCGTTATCGCACAGTGCACCTTAGCTGACCTCGGTGGGCCTACTTCTCGGCCTGCAAGTGTTCTTGACCCAGTCGAGTGATCAGTGACACTTGATCAGCCTGTACAAGCAAAAAGCGAGGATAATATCGCTGTAGCATAAGTCAAGTCATCGCAAGTGAATAGTGTCATAGTAACAAGGTTGGTTCTGTTCTATCACGTAAATAGGTCAGCCGGAAGTGAAGTGAACTGCACATATGGCAGAAGATACATAGCCGCACGTCTTCGTCATGAACTTATAACACTCTCTGGAAATGTGTTGCAAGTCGCAATGTGAAGAGGAACTATTCCCCGTGCAAAACTTAATCACTAGTTAAGGAGGGAACTAGTGTTGACATAATATTTGTACAGTTTTAAATCCAGCGTTTTGTTTGCATCATTTTTGCCCCACCTAGAACTCAGTTGTTGCTTTGTTACCTCATGGAAGGGCATCCTCTCATTATGCGGTCAGCTTGTGAAAATGTCCAATTTCGTAGATTGCTCTGCCGAACGATAGTTATCCGTGATGAAGTTACCGGTTGCCGGATATCCACTGTCGCGCAGCAGATATGCGATTAACATCAATATGCCTCTGACAACTCCCATTTAAAGATGACAACTGTAACACCACAATGTAACTGTACACGGCAATTGGAAGAATTGGGCTAATTGTCCCCCCGTAATACAATCACTTACCTAATTCAGCCGGATCCATTTTTTTTTTGAGGCGGTCATGGAAGTACACTAACAAGCATGTAATCCAACCTCCAAAATTTGCACTTAAGCTTGCTATCGAAACTTGGGTCGTTTGAAAATTCACATATGCATGGGACTGCGGTTTACTCTTGTGCCTTATTCCTTGTCGAGGATCTGAAAAGACTTTGTCATGCCTGGCTATAGCACGCGACCTTGTGCCTCTTCGTCCTGCTACAGTTTTTTCTTTTGAAGTAAAACACAAGCAGAGATTGCCATAGCGGCCTGTTCGACACTGGTGACTTGTCATTAGGGATGAACGGTGTATTCCTTACTTCTTTAAGCAATGAGTGGCCTCTGTGGCACCACCGCTACTGCAGTACATGGGGAAGTTTTACTTCCCCTGCCATTTTGAAACATACAAGTGACACGAAATATAGTTGTGTGCATGTTCCTGGGACAATTTTGAAAACAACGAAAGCTAACCAAGTTATTTTCCCTAAAAATGTGAAACTCCTGTATGGAAAGTGAGCCAGAGTCCCTTTCAGGCTTCAACAGACTAAATGCATCATCTTGTAGGTCTGTTAAGGAGGTGAACTTTTTGAACCCAGCTGTATCACAGTGCGATAGACCTCGTCAAACTATTTTCGCTAGATTGTTTGGATTACTCAAAAGCACTTTTCATACTACATACTCACTAGTGTATCTGGGTTGAAGACAGCTATAAACTTGTTAACTTAACTTGTTAACTCGACTAACTCGCTAACCTTCCTTGAATCCTACCTTGGTATTGTTAACATGTTAAGGGCAGATCTCATCTGTGTCAACAATCGGTGTAACTTTGGTTGTTGGTTGATTAATACATAAATATTACTGTTTTTATACCAGTACTTATGGATATTTTCAGGGTAAAATTACAATAAACTTTGCGCAAACCCAACGAAAGTTTGCTTTGTTTAGAGACGTTTCTCTATATTCAGTACTCAGCTACGCAAGTTTTCTGGGTTGATACGCCCCATGACTTACAGTTGTTCTCAACTGCATGTAATGCATTTCCAGATTGACTTTCATTGTTCTGCTAAACCATCTTTGCTGCGAACAGTTGGGTTTCGTGCATCCCCCACGATCTCATTTAATGTCAATCATTTGTTTGTTTTTGATGGTAAAGGATAAGTAATTTGCTATCCTACATGTTGGTTCAATTGAACTCTGAGGCAACGTTCGTGCTGCGCATTTTAAGTGGCAAGACAACACAAACGGGAGATTCATTCGAAAATATCGCTCAATTTCAATGTGCAGCCGATGACCGATTTGTCTCGCGTGGGCGGATTTTCGAACAACCCAGAAGAACGCTGCCTGAGCTAGGAAACTGAAATAACTCCTCAATGACGTGTGCAGCTAATTTGTGCTAAGACAGTGGAGTGTCCATCTTCACAACTCACGCGTTGCAGTCTCACATTATAATTACGGGGTGTCATCCAGCTCAAACATCGAACTAGTAACTATACACTTACCTTCTTAAGGCATTAGTTACAAGCACCAGGAGAAGAATAGAAATTCAACCAACTGAAGACATCAGGAACTGTGACGTTAAAACACCCCATCAGATGAGTTGGTTACAACAGTCGGGCGAGGAAATCCATTTCTGACCGCAGAAGCGAGAGGACATTCAACTTATTGTGACATTCAACCCACTCAGTCCAACTGTAACACAAACAAGCACTCACGTGATTCTCACCTGACCCACTGGATAAACTTCTGTGTAGTTAAATAGTCATCTGCAAACTGGATTGACTTTAGCGTGAGACTCGTACGAATCTCTTACACAACCCTTAACAAGAAAGTCATAGCATAGCTGGTGTTTTTACCTTAGGAGAACACAACACCGGCATTTTCGCACTTTGTTCTACTCTTTTCCTGCCTTCTCTAAACGAAAGCCACAAGCAGACTTGGTAGCGATCGATGAATTCGGATACCTTGAATTACCCTAAGGTATTAGGTTGCAAGCCCATGGCGAAGCTCGGTCAACAGATCAGCTGTCACCTGGTTAACATCTAATGGACGCACCCAACCTACAATAATTCTTACAACTTTGAGCGTTGCACGCTCAAAAAGAGTGGTCGCAAAACGCCAGGGTTTGTGTATTGGGCAGACCCTCATGTTGCTATTGGCCCACAATCACGTAGTCTTCTATTTGTAATAGACACACTGACCCAACAAACGCAGACCATCTCCCATTGATGAATTCTTTTCCCGCATTTATTCTTCCGATACTAAACGCCTACCGAACGTGAGCTGAGCCACTTAGCAAACCAAAAAGTAGTCAGAGAGGATTCAGCTGTCGGCAAACGTTGAATAAAAACGAAACTCTTAGACGGTGTACGACCGGTTTCGCTCATCTTGGGGCTCATCAGGTGGGCGCAGTGGCCGATTTTCCATCAATCTTGAATTCTACTTGAACCCGAGTTGAACAAAATTCAACAAATACATGTCAATTTGGTAATCACGAGGGACTCACCCGAAACCCAGCTTAATCCCTTGTTTTTGATATTCTTCAGTAACCCTGTGAGTAGTTTGTCCCATGAAAATACGCGCCTTTGAAACCAAATTGGCTTGCAAATAAGTGTATTGGCCGAAGAACGAAACCTATTATTTGCGACCGCAACAGCAATACTAGGATCAGTGCCCGAATATCAGAACAATTACAAAGCATGACCAGGTCAAGAAAACGTGGATACTTGTATTCGGCGGAACTTAGATTCTATATGGTGACGCGTGGTCACACTGGGTGTGGCCAGCCGAGTGAATAAGGATATCGAAACTCATCCATTTTTCGAAATAAAGCTTACTCAATTATTTTCCTCAAGTAATTATTATCGGTCCACGGTGGCAGATAGTCATTTTGATGGGACCTAAGTCCACTGAATGTAAGAGTTTGGTGTAAAAGATTTGATAGGACACAATCAGAAGGACGAGGGACTGGAAGTTTGCTTGTAAAGGGGCCACACTAGTACGACCCTCTCAGCGAATAGAAGACACTTTCAGAGGAACCCCTTTGTCCTGCACGCATGCGTCAAACTTAAGTTTTGCCTAATGAGTAAAACACGAGCTCATCGAATGAAACCAGTAGATTTCAAAGTGATGGAAATAAAGAATTCAAAGCGACCCATTCAGTTCAAACGATTTTCGGTGGCCACATAAATCATGGGTTTTGGTCTACCCGATAGACAGGTGTTCTCTTAAGGTTCCTAGGCGGTTCTACTCAAGGGGACCGTTGTAACCGACAGTTCGTTAAGCAACACAACCTGCCTACAAAAACAGTGTCATAATAGTGATCCATTCAGGACTGGCTGACCAGTCCCATAGGGCTGTTTTAGTCACACTCAACCACATGTTCACAACATTCGAAAAGTTAATCACGTTGGCACCGGGTATTTTTTATCAAACGAGCGAATCTTTAAAGTTCAATCACTAAAACGAAGTGACCAAACGCAAAGAGAATTACTTTGTATTAAGATTGCACCAACATATTAAGACAACATAGGCTGAATAAATCATTCATTAGCATACTGAATAACTCTAAATGTGAGATTCACACAAGCTCCGAATGAGCAGTGCACCAAAGACTGTCTCAGATTAGAACTAATCGATACTCATGAAGTCGCGTGTTGTTCAGCGCTGCCAAAAGCTATGTATCACGAATATATTTCTTTGCCTCGGAATAATATGACCAGCAGCTACCATTGGCCAGGCCAAGTTAAAACGAAGACACTTATTAGCCGTTCGATCAATATTGTGGATAGTGCATCCAGCATAGACAACGTAAATTACTAAGGTGAACTTTCGTGTGCCATCTTTGTTCAGACTAGTCTACTAGAAAGAATACTCAGGCGCAGGGGTAACCTCTCATCCACAGACGTTGGGGTTTGCTTCACATTCCAGAGAAGTGTGTGAAATTGTCAAGGTAAACCAGGTGCTGCCAGCTAAAGTAAGATTTCACGTGTTAATCACAGCCACTCCAATAACTTTCCCAATCCCGTAAAGGAATGGTATGACAGGAATTCGTGCCAAAAACCGCCTATACACATATAATATGTCGGTATGTATCACCTGGTCGTACAACCTACAGTTTACATTTTATATCCATTTCACGGAACAGGTGTGCCAAAGCTCTAAACGGTAGTTTAATCGATGTGCACAGATTGCTAGTTGGGGGGTAACAATGTAAAATTAGGAAAATTAAACCACCAAAAGATAACCTCAGACTGGCGCTTGACTTTTCATCCAAAGGAAGAATGCAGTAAGAGAATGACTCTTTATCAGAACGCCAAGTTTTAAGTACATCAGTCGACGGTGCGCAGTTAGACCAACAAAAACAGTGCTAACAAGGAGATAATTATTACAGGAATTGGAAAAATGATTCATCGCCACAATCACAAATGTTAGTCTGTCTCCAAAGATTCCTACTATAATCAGGAGTATAACATGACTGAAAAACATCAACTAAGCATGAGCCGCAATGAAAACCGTGTGAGGCGGATGCGCTAGGGAAGAAAAATCGAACAAGTGGAATTTATCGTATTCACTACTTGCGGGATGGATGACGTATGATGCTACCAAACAAAGACAGAGACGGATTCTATAAAACTAACGGGGATTGTATGGGTATTTGGTAATTTTGTTCATATTCACATCACTCTCGTTTGAACGGTCCTCTTTCTGTTCTGGCGTAATTATTCCGGTGAGTCCACGCCAAACGGAAGCACTGGACTCGAGTCTCTCTCTTATTAGAGCTCATCAGCGGTGCATATCCAAAGGCCGTGCCGGGATTTGAATTCCGGACATCTGACATGCGAGGCGAGCGTGTTACCACTATTCCACCAACGCACGTTGGACGTTGGTAATTCTCAGTTGAGATTTCATCCTGCTAGTGGAGCCAGTCAACGTTCGGATACCAGGAAGCACTATACAACTGTTTCATTCTCGTTGGGAATCATCGGCGGTGATCACCTCACGAAACTCGAGGATCGCTAAACTGTGACCTCGCGGCTTGTAATTTGAACATTTAACCATTCGGCCACGAGCGGCTGTTCGACAGTGTGACTAACTCTCACTTAGACAGGATATAGCGCCAGTCATGTTTCAATCACGGGATCCACGTCACGTGGTCACACGTGTTGACTGGCTGCTCGAGTGACGACTTTTTCACTCATCGGCTGGATTTTACTTTTTCTCTGAGCTACCCATAGATTGTTGGTAGTGTGATTTCCTTGAATGAAGGATGAGTGGAGCCATGCGCGGTCTAAGTGAAAGGCAATCACACTGTTGATCAGCCGCTCATGGCCGAACGTTTACGTGTTGAACCACCGGCCGGAGGGTCACGGGCTCGAAATCCCCTGCGTTTCGTGAGATGCACTTTGCTAATGATTTCCAATAAGGATGAAACAGCTGTAAAATGCTTTTCGGCTTTCCAGCACAGATTTGCGTAACATGGCGAAATTTCAATTTACATAAATGGTCTCGATATAAAACGACAGAAGGAGAGAAATGGATCTTTCAGTTCACTAAGTCGACATGCACTGTGGCAAACGTACACACGTTTTAATTTCAGTTATGAGCATGGATCTATAGACAGGCTTCAATGCAGTAATTGTGGCGTAAATATCCCAGTCAAGAAAACGGCATGAATTGCTTGCGGTGTGGAGGAACTGAATTGTTTCACAACACAGATTCAAAGGAGTACTCGACCGCAGAAATCCTTAACCAACAATTCCTTTCCTTAGGCTAAAAGGTTTTCTATTTACCTGAGTTCCCTGCTTTCTTTGCAGTGAATTCAACTCAGGTGTCCTAATTTGCTCGAAACAGTGTATTGGCACTGTAGACGCTAGATTACTTTGCTGATGCCTGAACCACACGAGAGAAAATGCGGAATTATTCCGAGTACATTAGTACATCAACGTGAAAGTGCTTCCTATTCTGTGTTACTCCGTGTTTATTACCGTCGTGTAGACGAAACTCACAGCTGTTTTACCTGTTTCTGTATGCACTCGGGAGATGATACACAGATAAGGACAGAGAGGGATGCAGTATAATTTCATAGACGGAGAAGTTTCTCTGGGACGGGCATCGAAACTATCTCGTAGAATTCTGACGTCTGTAGATCCAACGAAATTACCCCATATGAGTTCTCCCTAATAGTTTGTGTCGAGGCAGTCGATTGATTGCAACCAACCTGCTCGTCGTATGCAGACAGTCTGAAGGAAAACATGTGGTGTATTGGTCACCAAATTTGTTTTCAAAATCTGAGGCTGACGATACCGTCAAATTGTTGCTCAGTGTATCGAACGTCCTCTCCGTGATATAAATCATAGTTGATTTGAGTTGGGTATAGTGTATCACATGGTGCTGACCTTGTTCCGTCGATGGTTCTCAGCCTTCATTGGTATGATTTGGGTTGTATATTTATACAGTTTTCGGACCATTTCGAAATGCGGAAGGTGATCAGCTGTTAGCAAAGCCACTGTCCTGTTCAGATGAAACACGACGATGCGCATGTTTGTTCGGTGATAAATAGCGTGACCTTTTGCGTATCCAAGTTCAAAATCTTCTTATAATGTCACAAGGTCATAATATCGTACTCCATTGACTGGTATTCTTTTAGGTTGGTCCCAATTAGGAGAGAGTACCATTGTGAATCTGAGGAGCCTCAGCTCGTCAGTCTAGTACACAAGAGCAACTGAAATGAAAAATCACCATTTGGCCATTCCTAGTCAAGCACCTGAAGAATTTGAACTTGCATTTTCATTACTTCTAACCGCACCTGTTCGCCCTCACACTAAGTACACCACTCAGGTTTGATGATCATTTTCATACAGCAGTCAGGTAACTCTCCGTCGTCTCAAAGACAAGCACAACAAATCCAGAAAACAATTTAATGCTTATGATGTACACGCACATTAAGGCTGGAGACATTTATGGTGGTCTGTGGGCAGTATCGGAACCTCCAGGGCTACTTGATTCACATCCATTACAGTCTGAATCAGCAAAGCCATCGATGCTACCGCGTTCCTAATCGTTTACAAAACACTCTCCCTCAACCGTTCGCACCAAACTTACCTGTTCTTCCGTTCGGCAGACCAGACTGTCTTAAAATCTTTTCTGTTTTGTTCATACTTGGGTGATGTGCGATTTTCCTTTCGATTGTTTTCGGATTTGGTCACCATAGGCGAATTAGTCCACAGGAAAAATCGAGTTGCAAAACTTTTCCTTCAAGATGTCTCCTTCGACAAAATTCCTAATGAAGTGGCAAAGCTCTCTTGACTGGAGAGTTTGAAAAGCAATGCTTTATTCGAGGTATTGTTTATGTTTCCCATAGCTGAGAAGTACTGTAATTTGTGCTATGACTTCGGTTTCTGAGTTCCATGTTTGATTTTACATGTAATGCAGTTACACCCATTTTCTCGTGCGCTTAATTAATCGTTTAATTCGAACACCGTGGAAAACCTACCATTATCAGTTAGTCAGGTGGCTGTTGCTCTGTTCGCGGAGCTTGGCAATTGACTTTCAAAGTTTCAACTAGATCCATCGTTCATGAGTTTCCTCAACTTAATGTATTGCACAACGATAACGTTATATTTCGGTTGTCACGATATGTGAGAAATCCCACTGCATTTGCTTGAGAGAACACACCACTCAATGTTTTGTTCAAGTAGAACATAAGGATGTCGGACACTCAGGGACTGTGCCCACGTGGTGAGCCTCAAGGATGACGAAACCAGTCGTGGGCTGTCTAAGAGCTTTCAGCAACCTAATGAATGGTGTGTTACGCCAGGCCTGAACATAACAGCTTTGTCACGAACAAGTCAATGCAAGTTTACAAGGAACAAGTTTATAAGGTGTTTAAAGCACCTTTTTGATATTGAATCAATGCTGTTCGGTAGGCGTTGGTTTGCGTTGCTTCTAAAGCATACCTGAGCATAATAGCACCGTACCTCGTCGCTGATTGGCTGCGTAAGCGCTCAATTGGCACTTGGCTTTTCTGGCCCGGAGACTCGGCGGTCTCTCTGGGACGATGTCGGTGGAATTGGCGATTCCAAGTAGGCTTCAATTACTCCGGAGAAATTGTTCGATTTATGATGTAGTTCTCTTCACTGGGCAACGCATACCGTGCTTGTATCAAGTTGAGAACTGTCGCCATCCCATAGTAGGTGTTTGTCTTTCCTATTGTTAGCCAAACGAGCCACAGTGTGAATATCCTAAAAACTTCCTTGTAATGTGGGGTGTTTCTGCTCGCAAAGACCGATGAAAGACTTTTTGGAATGTCCAGCACATTAATGTCATATTCGTGTCCGTAAACTACACTTTTAATGGTCTTGTATAGTTGTCCCATATGAGTGACGCACTTTCATCTACCGCCGGCTTTGTGGTCCTAATTTACACCCTAAAAAGTCCAGTTTGCCTACTGAACGTGTTTGCTCAAACCCTGTGCGAAATTTTATGATATGAAATGATCTGACAGCGCGGCGTCATGGTGATTGCCAAAGCAATTGTCCGAACATTTTTTCATCTTCAATGTACGTGAGCTAAAGGACGGTACCGTACTATATGGTTATAACAATCGTATTGCTCCTAGGTGTCCACGGATACCGTAGTATAAATAAACCGGTAGAATGATTCTTTGTGTGCCTGACTAAACGATAGTAGTGATCGTTGGCTCTGTGTTGTGCCTGCGATGAACGAGCTATATGTCACCTTCTCTCCTGTCCTTATCCTATCTCGGTTTACTATATGAAGTATTTCTCTCATATGTGTCGTCTGATTTTAGATAAAAACAGATCTTGACATTCTACTTCTTCGTATCAAAACAGACCAGGAACATTTACAATCAGATGAATTTACGAAAGCACGCCTTCGTCGAATGTGGCCAGCCTGGAAAGAAGGCTTGAAAACCTTCAAAGAATTGGTTGGTGATATCAACTGCTCTCTGAAACATGCAAGAAATCCCTGTATTGGGAAACAGGCCAGCTTGAATGTAAGTATTAAACCTGTTTGTGAAGAAAGAGATAATTCATTGGAATTTCTTAGTGCGTTGCCACTATTTATGAAAAAAGTTATTTAAATAATTATCCAGTAGAATAAGAAGTTCTGGTTGACATGAGAGCCCTTTCTACAATGAGGATGCACTTTGAATTGATTCATCCTAAATCGTTTCTTATGGTTCACTCATGTGTGTGAAAACTGGTTAAAGAGGGCTATCTCTGAGAAACGAGAAGCACAACATCTTATTTTTAGATAGCTGTGTTTGAACACCCAAAGCAAAAGGGCCTGCTTCTAATCAGACCGTGCTAGCCAGGCTTCAGTCCATGGCCGTTTTTCACCACCATGCATGCGGTTTTGTGGAACTTCTTTTCTGCCGTCCTTCACCAGGTGAATTCAAAAGCCGTGCTTGTAGTCAGTTTATTCTATATTCCCCCAGCCTAGTTTCTACACTAAATTACGAGTTGGGCGAAAACTGGACAGGAACATCATGTTCTTTCGACGAGCACATCGGATATCACAATCGGATGTGCTCTCGACAGAAGCGCGGGAAGTAACAAGAAGACCGAAATACTTCAACAGAGTTTCCACGACTGAAGTGAATCGCTGAAAGGGTGGGCGTATGAGGTTCTTGTTACTTTCGCTGCTACATAAAACCTGCATAAAAAGAATTTTGTTTACATTGTCGTTGATGCGGTTTGCTCCCAAGCTCTTGTGGCATCAGGTGCCAGTTTTTCCCGGATATATATTCATGGGGGCGGAATAGCTGGAAAACGTTTTGTCAGCACATCAATGGTGATGCTCTGGAGCATGATCCTTGCCGAAGAAGTGTTACAGTCCTTGTTTGGAGACACCTGTAATATTAGTTGATAGAGGTTAAGCGAAGGTACCGTAAATACTTTGTTGCCAAATAAGTCATAGGTAACCTGAGATAATAAGACAGTTAAAATAAACTGGGAGTATGTATAGAAATATTCTCCGAACGACTCACATAAAATGACCTCTGATGAGTCCCCTTAGGAATGTTTGTTAATTAGGAGTGGGTGATATTCGGGAAAACGAGGCTCTACTGCCGTACACAAGATTACGAAGTTGATTTTAAATATTGACGCTAAACAGATCCTTCCCAGAATACACATCATTTCAGAGCTCAGACCCGAAAGAAGGACGAAGGATGTCGTTTTCTGTTTGTTTCTTATTGCCAGAAATTTTAAAGTGCAAAATTTAGAAAACTGCTAATTATCAGAACTCCCCGCATGGCTACACTAAAGCGTCATACAGTCTCACGGTATTCTCTCAAAATCCGTGTAGGAAGTTCATGTAGATTGGTCGTAACATCAAGTTTTGATAATGATCTGTAAAAATTACTGTTCATTGCTGTGGGATTCACGAATAATGAGTTTGGCTATGGAGCCCACTAGTTTAACCGAAGCGTTTTGGGCGTTTGGGGCATTGTAGAATGCGTTGTCTCCCTATTTGTGTACCATCTTCGGAGACCCTTGGCACATCAGTCTAGTAACACTATCAACCACATCGGGATCATATCCACGACATCCAGTATACCGTCCAAGTCCCTTAGTTATTTTATTAAAATAAATCGGGCATAAAACCAAACCAAGACACCAAGGATGATGTGAGCTCTGTAACCTTTTTGTCCAGAAGTGAAATTCCGTTCGCTGTCCACGGTGGAACGACCGTTTCACGAAGGATAAACTGTCAAAATAAAACAATAATTTACTTATCCTTTTGAGAACTGAGACCACGCGAAAACCTACTTGTTCAGGGCTTTTTGCTGGCGTTCATCTTCAACAGAACGCGTTGGTGTCACACGGCAGGTTTTTTTGTTTTTAAGTTGAGTAAGTTGGTTCAAACAGCGCAGCTAAATGGAACGCGTTAAAAACTAAAATAGACCACTTACTTTTTTGTGCGAATCAAAATCTAGCATGGGCTTAGTTACGCCAGTAGTGCTCTAAAGGAAAGAAGCAGTTGTTGTATCACCGTTGCTCTATGACGAGACATTTTGGATGTCTCATCTTCAGGGTGTGATAACAAGGATTTGCCTTCATGCAATGGAGTTTCTGATGACGGTTTTGAGCATCAACTGTCAAAGTACCCTATCTAAAGTTTATAGCCACGGACCACCAAAACTACGGCAGCCTCAGTAGCCAGTTTATCAGTAACTGGCTTCCTTGTTGAAACACTGTCATCGTCACTAACTGATCGTCAACTGAAGCCAAATCTTTGGAGGAAATGTGTGCAGCAGTTTCGGAAAAAAAGAGTGATCTACTGGTCTGTTATTCAAACCCACTCCCCACACCCAAACTTTCAGCTGTTCCAGATCGACCAAGATGGAATGGTGAATTATGTTCCATTCTGGTAAAATTTAGCACAACTATTTCTACCAGAACAGTACAGTTCAGGACCATGACCTTGTGTCGTCATAGTGTGTCGAGATTTAATCGATGATCTGTTGTTGAGAATGCCGATTTACTCTGGTTCTTTACAGACTTTTCGAATTCGATTCGGGTGGAAGTTGTATTCAAGTGGACTAATTTATCTGTGCATCCAAGACATTTTGCATAGTGTACCATGCATACAGTAATGTGAGGGCTTTGATGCCAACTCACGCAAGAATATGCACGAAACTTTAACGATAATGTGACCAAGGGCGTTTTGGAATGGATACGGAAAACGGCTGCTGTCAACCGGGTCTGACTGGTCCTTCAGTTTGGCGCAGTGGATGCCACTGGAAGGAAGAAGGCGGTGGGGTTCGAATGTTTTTGCTTTGACTCACAAACAAAGCAGGATGCTAGACAGAATGTTTAAGAAACTCGTCGTTCTTGAACGTAGTTCGGAACTCTTTTGAGCTTTATTTGAAAACATGACATCAACCAAAGGATATAATAGATCAATAATTTCCAATTCATCAGTCAGTCAACGACAAGATGGTTTTTCAAACAGCAAACAGATATTAATCCACGTTTCTTCAGTACCACAAACCGGTACACTATTATTCGTTGGAGTCTTCAGTTGTGGGCTTCGCTTGAGACTCGAAGATACTCGTTACCTCTGCTTTCCCGATTTTGGGTCTTTTCTAGGTTCTACTGCATATGGGCCTTCTCACACTTCAAAGTTCTCTGGGCGTTGAAGAAAATGTACGGAAAGGTAGGCTGATAAGTATTTTCGTATAAATTCACCACATCCCCAAACTGTTTGTGAATTTTAATTGCAGATTCATGCGGATGAGACATTGTTGTTCCTGAAACTGTGGTGCAGTATGCTCTAGAGACCACTAAACTTGAGTCAGCAGGACGTTTCACATTTACTATCGTCGAGGGTTTTACCATCAGCATGATGCTACATTACAGAGTTAACCACTTGGCATACTGAAACCCATCACTAAGAGAGAATGGTCGAGAATTAACCAAAATACTACCACGGAGCAAATTATCTGGGGAACGGAGCAGGTGTCAGAGCCAGCCGTGGAAACAGTGGGACAAGAATGATTGGATATGAGACTGTATTGGCTAAGGTCATCTGGATGTCCAGCAAAAAGCGCACCAGCCAACCAATGAGCCAATGAGATCCACCATACGAACGACCAGTCATCATCATCAATTAGCAAACCTAAGCAAAACGTTGCTCATACACTGTTTGGCTTCACACTGAGAATGTCACCTGGTTTGGATGTGAAGCATTTTATAAACCAATCGCCTAGATATCTACACACTATTAACGTTCTCCTCAATGAACTACTGTTTAATTTTTCAAGTCTAACTGTCTCTTGGGATCATCATCATCATCGACAGCTTGACATCAGTGTTCAACACCGATGCTTCACTGCCGTACAACCATGATTTATTTGAAAGCCCTATTGTGAAGGAAAGAATAAAGGTGGACGGGAAAGGGATTTAGTGCTAGCTTACTACAATCATTCCGAGGTGCCTACACCTCCAGACACTCATTCAGGCAATCTGGATTAAAACTGACAACAAGAACGCCACTGACATCGGTTGGCAGCCATATCTTGCAGCGTC
>SJOL01006480.1:945754-1064390 GCA_004794785.1 Opisthorchis felineus
TCATGGTTGTACGTGGGCTGGGATACTGTCAGGGCGCCCACACCTAGACAGGAGGACGATTAGGGTCCTCAACCAAAGCCTTTGGCTCAAAAGCCTAACCGCAAGGCAGCGGTGTTTGGCAGGAAATGCAAATGCATTACCATTTCTACGGAACAAGTCACCATATGTTCCAACACCCAACCTGGACAACCAGGAGACTGTGTTCGTCAGACCTCTAACCATTGACCAACCTGGTATGAGAGACTGTGAGTGTCGCGGGGACACCCCCAAATATAGCTCAGTGGGTCGTTGAGGTGCGCAAACCGTCACACCACGGTAAGGTCCAGTCTCTTCGTGACGGGTCTCTTGGGATACCATACTGAGGCTCATCAGTAGCGTGCACGCAACGTCTACCTTGCGATTTATCTATGAATGTCCCTGGCTTTCGATTCGAGCAGTATAAGAACACTCATCCACTTAGTTCCCATAGAGCTATTTTATTCTATCTCAAAATCCCAAACATAAAACGATAAAATTGCACTTTTCTTCCACTGACAACGATCTTTATTCTTCACACCTCAACAGGCGGTCCCCTAGGGGAATTAGTTCAGTGGACAGATCTGATTGCCGGAATCTACCTCCTTGGGCATAACCTAACAGTATCAAAGTCCACAAGGCAAACAAAATTGTGAGTTTGTCATCGAGAATAATTAGTAGAATAAGCTTATCCCCCGATATACCAATACATCTGTAGAAAATAAGAGAAATTAAACTTAAACGATCAAAATCAATGTTTCTCATTCAGCTATGAATTTACCCCCCGAAGAAGTGAATTTGGTTTATACATACTAGGACCACGTGTTCATCATGGTGAAAGGAACTGTTTTAAGCACATAATCCATGGCGCAGCTAAGCAGTTTTTCGATTTGGAATGTTGACAAATTTAACCCAGCAGATGGAGGGACTGGTGGGACAATATTTATTCAGCCTTCTTTGGTTAGGTTTGCCTATTTTTTGGAGTCAGCCTACTTAAACTGTCAAACTCCTCATTGATAAGTCCTAATATTATTGGTAAAACTGGAAACCGCAGGCTGTTCTGTTCAACCAATGCCAGACCTTAGGCGATTGAAATATTCTTTTTTTAATCATGAAGCTGTCGATGTATATAGCTTAGTTCGTGGTGCTCACTAGAAGGCAAGAAACACCCAGCTGCAAAATTACATCATTCTTAAGTCTTCAGGGTAAGCAAAATGGAGGCAAACCTAGAAATCACTACGTCAAAATTTTATATCACTTCCATCATTGACAATTTTAACTCAGCAACCATATGAGTAGTGCATTAAGAAAATACTTACTCGTTTTCTTTTTTTCTGGCGCGAAGTGACTTAAATTTCCCCAACAGAATTGTAATTTGAATTTTGTTCCCTATAATTGGATTTCCAATGGTCACCAACTAATCAGAAATGCACTATATGGTTTTGCAAACAGAGGCGTCTTTGTTCCGACTAGGTATAACGCATGATTTGGAGCCGAATTCGCGAAATTGAATCTTATAACTCTGGCTTTGGTCACTTTATTCGGGGTTATAAATATTTGGGTGCGAATTTAGGAACTGTTTACCTCCTAGAAATTCACAAATAACGTCTTGCTTTGTGTCTCATCCATTTTAGACTATTGGAATCAGTCGGGTTTGCACCATGTGATAAAGCAGAAGGAAAACTACATGTAATTTTTACCGATATCCGGGGTTATCGTGAAATTCGTCGAATGAAGCTCAAGTAGGTGCGGAATGGAGTACAATATTTATATCCATTCGGGTATTTTTGTATGCTATGTGCCCTGTGAGCGGTGTTACTAAATAACTCTCCCTTCACGTTCAATATTTGGCTGGCCTTAGCTGACAACAAACACAGACCATCAGTTGAGCTTGTTCATGGTTCCTTTCTCCGTCGTTCATCCATGGTAATAGCAGACTGCAAACAATTCCTCAAGCTACCCACAAGGGTTGCTGAAAACTCTTCGACAGCCCATGACGAGATTCATTTAAGTCTCCCGGTACAACTAAATTGATGTGCAAATGAGCGTATTTGTTGAAATTTCCCACGCTGTTCAGAGTATAACGCCCTCTTCCTGTGTGCCTAACGATCAGCATACATCCATTCTTGTCCAGTTTGAATTATTGAGGCAAAGCACGGAAGAGAACAGTTTAAACGGAAGGTATACTGCATGCTTAATGCTTGCGAGACTGAAAACCGAATTTAAGCCGAACAGTCAAGGTGAACAGAATATACGTAAAATCTCTTCACATCACCGTCAGTCAACAAGTAACTCAAAGTAAGAATAATTTCACATGATGAGTTAAACTTTCATATGAAAGTCGTCCCTCGAGGAGCCAGTCAGTAGGTAGACTTGTGATGTCGTTTCCGTGATTGGAAGATGGGTGGTTAAGTGAGAGCTAATCACACTGCTGATCAACCGCTTGTGGCTGAAGGGTTAAGTGTTCAAACGTCAAGCCTGGCGGTCACATGTTCGAGACTCTCTGGAGTTTCGTGGGATGCGCACCAACAGGTTTAACATATTTTCTAAATCTTTCAGGGCGAATTCTTCTGAGCACTTTGAAAAGTCTATCTGTTGCGTTCTGACTAATAAGTGCTTGATCAAAATCAGTCAACTTTATTGACACTCGAGGTTGTTTCCCTCGGTAAGTGTATCTTGGTCCCTGAAGAAGATGGAAATTCAAGGAATTAAAGCTGCATTGCTACTTCGTTCAAGAAGAATATATTGAAATAGCTTTTCAGTAATTCCTTCATATGCGTCACTTATTAAATGACGGGGACTTATATTTGACGCCAGTTGTGTGCCAGGTCCTGCAACTGGTTGACCCAGGAAAAGGCTACCGGTGTAACGGTGGGTACTACTGATGACGCATGCGAGTAGTATGTGTGTTCTCGTAACTTCGCCTTGATCTAATGGAAGGTGGGATTTATTACGGAATTTGTGGAACTACTTTACAGTTTTCGCTTGCAATTGTGCGATAGTAAATGAATATCCAGGAGAGTTCAAGAAGACGCGTTCGAGAAGAAGATGGATATTCCGTTTTTAAAAACAACATGCAAATGAGAGTTTAACCTTCCTGTCCAATAGTCTGTAACCGTTTGGTTGGCGTTTTCTAATAAACAACTCCGCAGCGAAGCGTTTCCCTCCTTATATGGACCCGCAGAGGCCATGCTTGTAGCTCTATTCCAGCCAATCAGGTAACGATCCAGCAATAGTTTGGCTTTATTCGACTGCTATACAACAGACGTGAGGTATAACTAATGCCGTTCCTTGAGTGGTAGTACCAGAGTGCGCGTCATATTCAGACTCATGTGAATTTTTCTACTCATAGAAAGGTGGTACGGTCCACATGATATTCTCCTGGGGTGAGGCAGTATCCCACGATAAACGGATACGACTGGAGTATTATTGTAGTCTTATTGTCAGAAATGGTACACTGTTTGTAGTTGGCACTTCACAACAGGGGTGACAACAAGTTCCCACACAGGGACAGGTTTTTCACTCATTATTGCAAATCAGATGGCCTTGACTTCATCTATATTGTTCTTATTGCTTCATCCAGCCTGCCCAAATGCATGTTTCGAATCTTGGATTCCTTTGGCACACAAAGTCAATATAATCGGAAGAGTGATGAACCCTATGGTGGGCTAAATCTCAACCTACAGCACTTCTACACACTCTTTCGTAAGCTGCCGCCATTGTCCTTTTTTTCTATGGTATAACTGACAATTTTTACTCTATTTGGTAAGCTATTCATCATATTGTTACAACGAAGTACGCTTTGTTTTGTAACAGAAACTCCTGGAAATTCAACAGCTTTTCTTTACATGCAGGTTGCTAGATCACTTACCCACAGATTGGAGTTCACAGTAAAAACAACACTATTTTACTCACTTTTTCCCACCAATTGACCATGCAGTTAGCAAAGCGATATTAATAGAATAACTAACATAAATCGCAGCCGGATATAAAAGTAACACGCTAGTGATCGAACACACAGAAGGTACACTGAAAGTGTGTACACATAAAACAACTTCAGGTGTTTCCACACCCTGATATCATCACGATCAACTAGTTGGACCGCGATCACTCAGACTGAAATGAACCACAAAACAAGAAGTCCAGTGAGGACGAAAATTTTCGGCTCCAAGACGTACATTCCGGTCTCGTAATTGACTGTAGTTATTGAAACTAACCAATTGAAGAATTTTCAATACAAAGTCTGGAAAGTTACGGTAGGTTCAGAAAAAAAGTGGGAAACAATGAAAGATCAATTAAAGCCTTGTTTATGTAAGCAAAGTTTACTCGAGTTGTTTGTGCAACGGACTAGGATCTGCCAGATGTTCGCAATCGACCACAAGTGCTGAAGCGAAGTGAAGTGAAGCATGGCTCATTTCAATATTCCAAACATGAGCAGCGAAAAAATGTTCAATAATGCGAAAAATTTCGACTTCAAAGGAGAGGCAAGTACAGCGAGAAAATGCAGCGTATAAGCCATAGCCGCATTTCCAGCAAGCCTACCATAAGCCGAGGCTGTACTAGTCACTCAGTTGCAGACAATTTTCTCTACTCACATTCCTCAACGGAGTTCCCCTAGTTGGAGAGTTAAGTAACCGGTACAGAAATCAGCTGAGAAGATCGAACTCTGCTGAACTAAGATAAACTCCCCACCTAGTATTATAATGTGTTTATTTATTCCAAACACAAATGTTGAACTGTCTCCTAAGATAGCCTCATTTATCCGCATTGTGCCTGTCTGTTTTTAGCACTTGTAATTTGGATGGAAGTTTCGTTCACCGTGTTCCTCTGACCTACGCAAACTTACCTTTTCTTGAGACGATGGTGTAAAAGATCTGTCAGCTAGGTACAATACGTCTTGAGATCTCCAAAACCCCATTTAGCGATTTTTCAGTTTCATCGGTTGGGCCTTTTTATGTGAGATAACTCGTCCTGAACTCGTATGGAGAACAGAATATATCACTCCTAGTTCTCAAGGGAGCCGTAGAATTTGCTTCATACATGAGGTTTTCACCATAATATCTTCATTGAATGTGCTAAGTGCGATAAGTTTTCTAACGGTTTTTGGTTTGTTCAAGTGAACATGGTAAGTGAATGCCTTAAGGGAGGATCATTCACTAAAATAGTATGAACTATTCAGATGAACATATGGTGTTCATGAATCTGAGATTTTCTACTTAATGTGCTGAAAATTGATAGTACGTACAATCGCTTATGTGACCAGAACACTCTATCTCTGCATTTCAAGGCATGTTGAACTGATCGATATTCGCCTTTTGTTTAAATTTCAGCCCACTCGCCTGATAACACGTTCCTCGGCTTTGTGGTTGAGAAACCATCAAATGCCTTACAGAGGCTGATCCGGCCAACATCGGGAAAACCTCTTGGACTTGTTGCTGGAAAAGCTGCCTATATGTGGAGGGTAAATGAATAGAATATATAACTTTTCCGTTCTTAACTTAGGGTATGCATTTGAGATTTGAGAAGGAGCAATTATAACAGGCCACCTCAATAGCCGTGTCATTATGCCTCACTTGTTTTCAATGAGTTTGTTTGATTGATCTGTTCAAGACAGACTTAAAGATCAAAATTTCGAAAAGAATCACTGAACTGTTAGTTGTGCAGTACTGATCGAATTGCACTCATAGTCACCTACCGCTTTCCTTATTTCTGTTCACCCAAAAAACTGGATGAAGTAACCTAGTGCAAAAAGTGACCTTTCAGTCAGGATTCCTATCTGCAGTATGAACAGAAGATCACACTATAAACACATTTTCAAGCGTGAATTAGGCTACTGCAATACCGTTTTTCTTTAATCACATCAGTTTGGCAACAAACATGGCCATCTGTTTTTCAGTTTTACCATCACTGAAAAGCATAGTTTCTTGTGGGCAGCTGTTAGAGTTAGAGCTTTCTGACTGAGAGTCAAGAACGTGTCCAGCAAGTGCTTGGTCTCGCTCCAGACACCCAGGTGCAAATCTGTTGCATATGAAGACACTTTTACGTTTCTAGGCAGCTATCTAGGTTGGTCGCACCAAGAAAGGAGTGATTTTCAAACGAGATTTAAACGGCCAGGCTTGCCGTATTTCAGCCTTTGAGTTACGTCACAGCTATGCAGGGAAAGGGTGTTACTGCTGAACCATTTTTTGTTTGTATGGTGCTGATATACCATTCATGATCACTTTGGTACCCCACAGGGAACCATCGATTATCAGATCAGAATTTGTCTGCACTGAATCAACAACGGATGTTTATCATAAACATGTTCAGAATTCCTTGAACACCTCTTATCCACATATCCAAGTCTCCCCTACTGTGGTTTATCTTTGATCTAGTGCAATAATGTTCGCCAGAACTGACCCCTATGAAACCGAAGAAGACTGTTCTCTAGTGCTTGAAGTTATCTTTAAAGCGGACTCGAGCTTACTGAGAAAAGATCGGGACAAAATTGTGGCCGTGAAAAATCGGTCTGTTGTGAAATGATCTCATCATGCGAATTCTGCCGAATGACGTTTCCGCCTTCGCTGAGCTCTCGCTTTAATGAGACGATGCACTAAAACAATCGTCGACTACACCATCAGTCCGACGCATCACCTTTCACGGTTTTTAAATAGGATTACCAGAATGGAGTAGTAGACAACGTTAAAGGCTCTTTCTTTCTTGTTGACATTCCTAGACAAGGGACATTATGTAACATTCAACCGACTATCACTTTTGATTTAGGTGCACCCTACAAAGGTGTGTCCACTAACAAGAATCTTGTAGGTTAACACCATCCATTACTCGTTAGTGGTTACGCCTTCGCCCAACAACGCCCAACGCCTTCGCCACAAAAGCAAGCTCTGTCTACGATTCACTTTTTTCGCACTTAAAAGGACTTGATACAAACAAATAAAGTCCCTCAACTGGATCAACCGTGGCAAACATTTTTGTTGGAAACCTATAAAAACAAGTGGCGGATAATTTTTGCCACCCGCTGTGTACTTGGTGGCCATTTGTAATCGTGTGATGTGAGTTTCCCAGTGGTCTGCTGATTTACCTCAAATGATATGATTCTGATCCTTAGAACTGAAAGTTCGTGATCTTCAAGTCATCGTCAAGTAGTCGAGTTTTGACAGGTCCAAATGTCGAAAGCCAGCTTACTCCTGCGAATACGAAGCGGAGTGTTATACAGTCATTGACGAACACGGCAAACAACATCTGGTGTGGTGAAATATCGGAAATGAATGAAATGACCGATGTAAAAGTGATATTGCATCAAAACAAACATTCAATAGTTTTTTTAGAGAAGGCATTAGGCGGGTCACAAACGAGACAAAAGTCAGAAAGCAAAGCCTCTCTATCTACTATGCAGATGCTCTTCCGTCAGAAGATCCCCCATCGTCGTACGGTTTTAGTTTAATTCAGCATACTCAATGTTTTCATGACAGAGAATACAATAAAAAGGCGGCTGGTCCACCATGGGAATTCCGTTTGCCACGTGTTCATAAGATGTGTTGCAGGGACAGTGACGAAACCAATATGGGTAGGTAGCTGAACGTGTGCATTGCCAAACACAAGAAACCTGCTTCTTTTCCGCCCCAAAATGCGTTTCAATATAAAAAAACTAGAAAGAGGTACAGTCGCTGTTCTTCACGCCTTAGTACATATCAGGTTCGTACCGTACCATCAATACACGCAGTGCGGAATCTCTGGCGGTTTATGCCCAACTTGAGTGCGTCTGGCCATGTTAGCTGTCTAATCAGGACTAAGCAATAATCAGACCGACCAGAGGCGTGATGCGTTGACGCAACCCTCAGACCTCGGACGTGTCAGTTGGACCAATCAAATGACGTCCATGTAATGGTAGTTATCGCTTTGGTTTTTAATCTTGGTTTTCGTAATTTTTGTTATTCCATTTCTGAAGGTCACCCGCACTAGCCGAAACATCGAGCAATAGTCCTTGGTATACTAACGTTGTTTTACCATCATAATTCAACCAAAATAAATTTTCCATATATAACCCAATCTTTTCTACCTAAGTCGAATTAGATGCGGATATTCCTAAACATTGATGGTCATAAAAATGTTCCTGGAAATTGGAACTCTTTAGCGAAATACACTCATTTGCATACCAATTTGGTTTGGAAGGGTGACTCACCCGGAGCCCAGCTGAATCTCTCGTTTATGATGTTTTTAAGCTAAGTTCGTACAATTTGGGTCCAAGTGGAACATGAGGTTGACGGAAACTAGGGAACTGCGCCTACCTGGTGAGACCCAAGAAGGGAAAACCGGTCGTGGGCTGTCGAATCATTTTCAGCAACCTTACGAGTAGTGTATCATGTCTAAACATGCATCCCGATATCTCGAATGTCGTATTAAATGAAACATTAGGTCTCCTGGTGTAGCACATTCAGTTGATTAAAAACCCCATAAACGAGAGATCGAGCTTGGTTCCAGGTGAGTCTGCCGTCAAAACTAAATTGGTATGCAAATAAGCGCATTTCACTAATTTCGTGCAATAGAACATAAGGTTGACGGAAACTCGGGGACTGCGCCTACCTGATGAGCCCCAAGAAGGGCGAAACCGGTCGTGGGCTGTCGAAGAGTTTTCAGCAACCTTCTGAGTAGTGTATTATGCCTTGCCATTTTGTTCTCCATTACTGACTTTTTAGGGTTTAACACCATACCTCGAAATTCTGTCAGAATTCCTGGAAATTCACGGAAACGTGGCCGATGGGGACAGTTCAAATTTACCAGCATTTGTGAAAAACCACAAAATGATTTACGGATACGAATACCTAAGTTTGCTGAATTCTGTCCAGGTAAGAATGTGAATCCTAGAACGTCAGGTGAACAACATTTTCTCATTTCTTGGATTTTAAGTTCTAGTCGCGTAAGCTTTAAAATGACTTTGTTAATATCAAATGACCAGGATTTTGAGTGATGTTTCTTTAAATGATGTGAGTTGAATTTTCTTCAGGTAGGAAATTATATTCCATTGCCAAAGGGTTTTAGGTCCGGAACCATAAAACTTGAGGTTTGTGACAGCCAGGAAATGCCAAAGCTGTATCGGTCAGTAGCACATTGGTGTAACATCGGCTGGATATGGGGGTTAAAAAAGAGTACAAAAGGAGTCTTAGAGTATGCTAAGGCCTATATGAGCCGAATATTCACTTGACCTGAAGGGCTTCAGTATTGGTGGCTGTTTGTTTTGCGCTACGACATGGAATGAATCGTGGAGTTCAAAATCTTTCTGTGGTCATCAGATGTCTGGCAATGCAATGTCGCAGATTTACTTATCAACCGTCTCTTTTACAGCTGGTGCCAGAAATCATCACTGATTTAAGAACCACTGAACAGATAAATCATGAAGTTTATCACAATGCATGCAATGCAGGACAAAACCCTTTTACCTGCCGATGCTACAACTGGATCCCACTTTGAAGGCTTCAGGACATCATAAGCGTACCAGCTGCGGTTCTGCTTACAGTAAGACTAAGTATACGGTAGTTCTAAACCATCCTCATCCCTCAGGGTTGCTTAATTTATTGCATATTGGAAATGTTGCATTCAGTCCGATAATCTACGCACGGTACCTTTTCTAACCAATTTTCCTTCAGTCAGGCAGTTACTTGCATGCGACAGTAATTCTGAAGCACGTTGCATAAACCAGGCAGGGTGTGCACATTTCCTCAACTGACACAAACGATGTCAAACTCAACCCATACGAATGAGGCCCGAGTCTCCCTCAAATACACGCATTAAATTAACCGCATAAGGAGTGAATTCTCCTCCAATTATATCACACTCAGTTCATGAACCCAACCAAATGGATGGGTCGACAGGATTAGGTGTGCACGATACGGGAGGTAAACAATCAAATCCTCGTCACCCTTCTCGTGTAAAGAGACAAGATCACACTACACTCAGCCATTCCTTTAGCTTCTACCCTGAAGACAGAACAAACTACAAAACGAGCGATTTCCACCCACCTTACCAAGCAGTCGTCTGGACCAAAATGATGGTGTTAGGATAATCTCGTTAATTTTGTTCCTCAGGTCCGTATAATTGAATCCGCTAACTAGGATACACCTTGTAGCCCATTTCTGGAAATTTTTGCGGTTTTGCCTGGACAATGGCAGTTGAGATGTGATAACATCCAAGTTAAGTGAGTTACTGCTAGGATCAGAAGACGCAACTGTCTGGAGTATCAGTGAATGCAGTGAACGCAGGTTGGAAAGTAGGCATTCCTTGCGATATACTTGTTGTTGCATTCTGACAGTGCTCAGTTAAGTGGGACTAACGGCAGAGATTTTTCAGTTTCTATAGCCATCTTCTCAAGGACTTTTTTGCCTGCAGAAACATCGCTCACTGACACAAAAGTATTTTCATCATGATGGATCGATAAAATGGTGTGAAAGCTGGACGGCATTTCAGAATTTGTACGCATTGCCGGAGTACAAACATGGAGAGCAAAAAGAAAGTACACAAGGACTTGCCGGACTGCATGCAAACGATTCTGTCAATCTGCAATCATGAACTATTAAAAGATAGCTTCCTCAGTTTAACTTACCCGGATGGGAGCGCATAATGGTTTCTCATATTGCAGTGAAAACGAATTTCTGTTTAGTTTTCTTACTTTTGACAAACAATGGGTGAGGCTCTCAGGTCACCAACAACCGTCAGACATTCTGTGCAAGCGCGCCGGGGCTGACATGATGGCGTTCTTTCCATATATGACCTAATTCGACGGAAAAAGTAGACAAACCCCTCGCTCATTGCAACAGCCGACGGAGATGAACAATTTCACTAGGATCACTGAAATAGCTACATGCACTGCTCCTTACCCTACGACCTGGTTGCTTATATGCTAACAACTGAAGTGACTATCAGCCAGATACCATTTTTTCTCAGTCAGTCTGGATTCAGATCGTGAAGAGTAAACCGGACTTGACTACCTGATACAACGACGGGTTGATAACAGTGAGATGCAGATGCTAGTCACACTGAAGTGCATGCGTAAGAACATAGTCCACTTGTGTTAGTCCTTGAGTTAGTTCGCATCAGCTGAAGTGAGAGGAAATGCTCTCTTCAGCTCGACAGCACACAACGTTGCGGACCGGATGCAAATGCGAAACATTTGTGAGTGGCGATGAAAATGAACGAGAGATAGCGTTTCAAAGCCCTCAGCGAGAAACTACTGTGAGCATCGCGTTATTGTTGTTGCAAGCGCACTGTCATCGTAACAGGGCTCTGCTCCACTCTGACGGGTGAGTCCGCTATAAAGGGTACGGTTTGCCCTAATTTTTACTGCCTTAGTTTGTTTGGGTTTCCCACACCCGAAGTTTCCGTTCGCGATGACACCGATTTGAATCGATTCATTCCTCTTGAAACATATTTGCTAGAAGTTCGATTAATCGGGAAACCTCCCGTGAAGAACATCCTGAAGACTCAAGCTCTGAAGAATATGAAGAAAGCTAGACAGCAGAGAGCTAGATGGACAAAATCCCGCAGAATTTGAATGAGACTGCAAAATGTTTAGCAAAACTTTCACGAATTTTTCACCACGTGATCACAGGTAAGCAGGTTTGTCAATTTTCGATTGTGAATTTCCAAAAAGTAGTAGGTTCTGACCCGTATGTTTCCAGCAGTTTTTTCCTCCAAAGATCTCTTAGAAAAAGGATACCGTTCTACTGGATTTTCCACCGCAGAAAAAGTATTTCCTTCATATACTAGTTTGTTGTAACCAGTGTCCAAATTATCCAACCTATCATGGCGAAATCACAGGTCGTAAATTTCCAGAGTGGAAGCCGCAACCAACAAAACACTTTGTTACTTCGAGTACTTGTACACTACCTCCTCAAACGTACAATAGCAATGCGAAATACTGATGATGTCCTGAAAGGATGAAAGGGTACTACGGTGCTTCCCAGCTCTTCGGGATAAACTGACTTCTTGTACAGGACGAAAACTCGACCGATATTTCAAAACCTCCCCATATTATCAACAAAATGTAAGCAGCTCAACAGGAAGAATAACTTACACGACGATCGAACCGTCCATTTGCAAAGTTATCTCCCGTCAGCCAGTCATTGCCGTCAGTCAGTATATGAGCAGGTAATGTGACTTCCGTGAGTGAAAGATGAGTGCCGCTATATCCTGTCTAGTTGCGCGTAACACTGCCAGTCCTCCACTCCTGGCCGTCCGGCCAGGAGGCCGTGGGTCCCGAATCTTCTAGGTGATTCGTGAGGTGCGCAATGTTGATGATTTCCAGTAAAAAAGCTGTACGGTGCTACTCAGCTTTCCGAAATAGAGTTATTTCACTTAAAGGAAGAAATCCAAACTGAAATTTGTTTGTCTTGATGATGGTTATATGGTTGATATTATTTGGTTAATCTAGCTATAGTGAGAGCCACATCTGAAAACCGAAGTAGTTTTCAAAGTGCTGCTCCGAAATCTCAAATAACGTCGCTTACGCGGCATGTCAGCTTTATGATTACTTCCGTACCTGTGAATTCCCTTCCTGACAATGATATACTTCCTTGTCTAGACCGCTCATAAGGTTGCTGGAAACACTTTGAAATGACAGCTTCAGCTGGATTCTGTTGAGACCCTTGTCAAAACCAAATTCGTGTGCAAATGAGAGCGTTTGTCGAAATGGTACAGTTCCTTTGACAGTAATTTTCAGCATAGTTGTCTGTAACACTTAAGAGTCTCCTCGCATGGAAACGCAGCGGCGCATGCTTTTCAACTCCTATTTGGCGTGCCTAGTTATGCTCTGTTCAAGTATACTGTGGTTCAAAAATATTGGTCGCAGAAATTGCTTAACTGGCCATCGTAAACTACTATTCCAAAATGAATGCTGTTCTAGAATGAATGATCATACATCTGGCCGGTTTTACAGCCAGTTTGGTGCACTTGGAACTCTGCAGAAACTCAGTAAGGGCCCGAATATTGCCTCTATTTTGTTTTTTAAACCTAGGTTCTCATCGGACTCGGTTTCCCCTTTGAAGGACCAGCACCTTTGGAAGCCATCGCTAACGGCATAGTGTTTCTCAATATGCGACTGAAACCACCACATGGTCGTGCTCGGACTCCATTCTTTGCGGGAAAACCAACAGATAGAGAAGTAGGTACCTTGTCTTTTTGGGGACAGCAAAGGATGTTTGAAATCCAAGCTAATTTAGAAGCTAAAACACGAAATTAACGCCATCTTTCTGGTTGGTATTTAATTTAATCACATACATTTCCTCGGAGAGACAATAAGCTTCATTTTTGTCAGTGTTATACGATAATCTCGGTCTTCGTTTTGCATCTACGTGCATGATAGTGGCATTATCGATTCAATTGTTAGTGCAGTAGTTCGCAATCGATCTCCAACTAAGTAAAATATATAATCAAATGCAGGGCGCGTAACTTTTGACTTGATGTTCACTTGGCCTTCAGCAAGTGACAACCTTATTGATCAGTGTCGCCCCTTTTCTTTGGTGCTGTTTGTCACATTTTAACTTAACCGGCATGCCATCAGATGCAATGGAAATCACACTTGGGCATCACCTTTGCCTAACCTACAAGGAAACACCACGCATCCTTCGACACCGATAAAATTTTCGACACATAACATGTGTCACCTACACCTTTTTGAAAGTCCGGTTCTGATAAAGCCACCCCACAGTGGTGTTCCGAATATGTTTGATCAGACATCGAATCCATATAGGTTTGGATTCATAAGTGTGGTATGATGTGGCCACTTCATCGAAATCAATTTTTTTGCATGGTTATAACTTGAGCGTTGAGTTATTTGCCCTCGAGCTTGGAGGCAAAATGTAGTCCTTAGTAATTTTGGTTCGAAAGAGATGGTTGAATTGAACTGTCTAATCCACCGATTCGCATTCAAACAAATCGTTCGGTCCATTAATCTAGTGAGTATCCTTCCTTCTTTACTTAATTAGCTACATAGCCAGCACCCGTACATTGAAGAGTACATTGGGGAGCCTTATTCCTACATTTTGGATAAAGATAACCCAGATCAGATCCGCGAAACAATGAGGCGGCTTTCGGCCAATCCACTGGTAAGTTTTCTTCAAATGACTTTTTAAAAAGTAATTACTGTACTCGATATGAAATAACTAATAATCCTCACTGTATCGTGCAGGACGATGCTAATCAACAGAGTTGATAATGTTTGGTTTCTATGATTGCCTTCCTAATCATAACTCCCCCCTCAGAAGAGACCACCTTTAATTAACCCCTTAAAGCATACTTCAGCGGCAAAGCCCCTGTATCCGAAAATCTCCTAGTGGTGGCATGAAAGTATGCCTCAATATGTGGGTTGGTCAAAGTAATCAAAACACTACACACGTGATTTCAGATGTCGGTGGAAGACAACTTAACTTATCGGGGAAATACACTCATCTGCAAACAAATTTGGTTTTGCGAGAGACTCACCTGGAACCCAGCTGAATCTCTCGTTTGTGATGTTTCCAGGCAACTGAATGTGCTGCACCAGGCCGCCTCATGTTTCAGTTGCTACGATATTCGAGATATCGCGATACATGTATATTCATAATGCACTACTCTACCTGATGAGCCCCAAGGAGGACGAAACCGGTCGTGGGCTGTCGAAGAATTTTCAGCAACCTTATGAGTAGTGCATTACGAATATACATGTATCGAGATATCTCGAATATCGTAGCAACTGAAAAATGAGGCGGCCTGGTGCAGCACATTCAGTTGCCTGGAAACATCACAAACGAGAGATTCAGCTGTGTTCCAGGTAAGTCTCTCGCAAAACCAAAATTAAATTATCGGGGTTTAAATTCCGTCTCTGAGCGGTGTGGTTCTTGGTGGGTGTCACCAATCAGTTGTGGTCTTTTCAATGAGCCTCAGAAAGAATTATATCCGTGTAACGTTCGGATGTTAGCATGAGTGCTATGGTCTACAAGTGTACTTAAATAATTCGTTCACAAATACGAAGTCGAAAATAGCCTGATTTGTAGCTGGGCTGTTCACAATTCTTGGCAAGCTAAGATGTCTGAGAAAAGAGTTAGCTGATTGGCTGAAGTCTATTCAAGGATGAAACATTGCTGTTGATTTTGGGGCTGTATATTGTAGTCCTGCAATCATGTTGGACGCAGATCCACCGACAGACCAGCTGCCCGAACTATAGTGACTCATCCAAAAAATACAGCAGACGAATCCGCCTTAGTGGTTGATAAGTTGCTTGCAAGCCTAAAAGGAGTGTCCTCCACAAAGGTTCTAGAACCGGAGCCTACCTGGTGCACTGTTGTTCGGTCGCGGAGTGTAGGACATTTTCACATAACAGTAGTGTAATAACAGTTCTGACGCTATCGGTTGTGTGATTAGACGCTGCTGGTTCCATCCTTTTGCACATTGTCATGCGATGAGATCTGCATCTTATTTTGGCCGCAGAAGGCGGTGACGGAAACGAAGCCAGGATTCTGTTGCATGTGTACATGCAACAGTTTTGAAGCTGCCCTAGTTGCCAGTATTTCAACACATTGCCAGACAGAGATTGCAATGGCCCATTGAGTGCCTTTAAGCTCGACTCAGCTGATAGTAGCAGTCCGAGTGCTCACAACTACCCAACCACATGGCGGGAGACGGAACAACACACTACATTACAACCAAGCAACTAACTGTCTAATTGTTAGACAGCAGTGGATGGTTTTATCCTGAACTAGCGACGACGACAACACGATGTGACCAGAAGAGTCAACTGCTGGCGCCTACTCTAGCCTAGATTACCTATAGGTCACCAGGTAAATCGTAGACAAAATGGACTACACACAGGAAGTTCAGTGTTAACTGTTCTCATTTGGGTGTTGCAAAACATCCCATGAATTACTGCAGAACAATCCACCCGATACAGACCACTTGGAGCAAAGGAGATATTTAATCTATCTTGGAGGAAAAGGTCTCATCGGGGATTGAATGCCAGACTATGACCGACGGCGAACGCTGCTTTGCACTCTCCACGGTAGTATCTTACGTAGGAGAAGTGTCTTTTAACAGTATTCCAGAAGAAGGCAATTTCACGTAAATCTGACTTGTTTACGTTAACAAGTAATTCAGTGGACTCCAAATTCTATTTTCACAGACGTTGATTCAGTTAAAGGCATCAATGGCCGCCAAATAGAAACCAAAACGGAGAAACAAGAGTAGTTATCTTCTGAAGAATGGGATCCACTGAAGAGATTATTAATCGTATGCTAGTATACAGGCTGGAAGAAGGTACTGAAAGCGTAATCAGACTCATTGTTCCAAAGCGAACCTCGGCAGGTACCGCGATGATTCTGCATTCCGCAGATCACCTTTAGAGGGGTATGGTCTTTCTTCGAAAGAAGCCACAGGTAAGCAACAATAGCACGACGACCAGGTATACTGGTTTTCAAAAAGCCCCTTGTAGAACCTAGTGCAACCTGAAATATTGAGTACAGTTTCTACTACTTCTTCAAAATAAAGTCTTTCTGTGTCGGTGGACCTTTGGTATTGTAATAGAAAGTTAAAGGCCCGTGAGGTCCTTATATGAACTATCCAATGTACGCTCTTACCTTTTCGAGTGACACTGGTTTGCCTTTGGTCAAGTGAATATTCGATATCGCCTTCTTCTAACTGGATTCATGTGCTCCACGAGTGACTGATACTCGCAGTCGGGTGTATCCGCGCAGCGTTTTTCATTCATCCCTCATGACTGCTTCGCCCGTACGGGTGCATTTCACAAACCCATACTACCACAATCAAGCCACATTAATTATAGTGATAAACTACCACTGACTGTATGTCTTCATCTGTCGTCGGGCTGAACTGTAGGTCCCCACCATCAGGAGCCCAACCGCTGAATTATAGGCAACCATCAGAATTTCTCGCGACATTTCCATCTCGCGTGGGAGTAAGGGGAACTGATGTGTATTGTGGGTGATAATGTGCAATGCGTTTAGGAAATACTTTTCATACGGTTGTACAAGACCAAGATTTGGATGCTCCATGACAAAAGCATACTTTTTTCGAAAAGAAGTGATCCAGAACTGTTAACCGAATGGACACCAATTCGATGGGTTTGGTTCGCCAAACTACGCGTTTCTACCAAGAGAATAAATCTGTCAGACAGTTTTATCTCGATTTTTTTTAAATTACAGAAAAACGGATATCGCACTTTCGAGTTCACTGAAGCCGGATATTTGGAACGATTGAATACATTTCTAGAGCATCAGGAGTTCTGCAACACATCGATTACCTGTTCACAATCATCCCCTGATCCTAATCAGTATAATGCACGTTTCTTCAACTGGCCACCAAAAGAAACCGGTCTTTATCCAGTCCGGGCGTTTGTTGGTGAAAGTTGTGCCACAGCGTGTAGCAAACATAAACTTACAAAAGAATTGGACCACCAAACGGAATATCTAGAACGCCGCAGTCGATTGGTCGAACCTGGACCTAATATGAATGTGTGGAACCGATTGTATTGTGCACCGGAGCACTTTACCACCATTAATCGTGATTTGCATGTTTATGTGCCTTGTCAAAGTGAGCATGACTTGGAAGACAGTAGAGCTCCCTATTACGATCCTGTCAAGAAAGACTGCGTCCGACAGAAATCACCATTATGGTTTGACTGTATGAAATTAGTGATGCCATCCACTAGTGGGTCACCAATTGAACGAATCTGTCCTTGTCGAGATTCTCTGATTGGTCAGAGTGCCTTATGTAGGGCTTGTGTATAACATTCCGCATCCTCGGCTACGGTTACTCAAAAAAGTTTTCACGTGCTTTTCCACTCACGCTTCGAATAAACTTAATTGATTAAAACGGAACCACGGCTTTTTGTCAAACGTCCTCTCAGATGAGGCACCTTTTTTGCAATTCACCTGTTTGGTACAAGGTGCCGAATGGATGGATTTGATTCATTAGAACATTGTTGATCAAATTTCAAGTGTACTTGGTGAAGCCTATATGAAGCTACATATGTAGTAAATTCTCTATGGAACCCTCTTCTATCGTGAAGAAGTTCGCTCGCTCAGGTGTGTTGATTCAGGCCGCTCCAGCGTGGGCTTTTGGAGTAGTTGTAACACACTGGCCTCGCACATCAGATGTTCGGAGGTCAAATTACAACCGAGGATATGGACTGTTGATGAGCTCTAGCAATCGAGGAGCTCTGGTCAAATGCTTCCCATTTTTGGTGTTAACTCGCCAGAATAATTACGCTGGGACAGCAGTAGGACTATTCCAATGAGACTGATGTGAATGTGACTTCAAAAAAACTAGGCTATGGTGGCTGTATCACACAAAAACGGTCGTAACAGAAGTGGAACAATGTCTAGTGGGAACCATACACAGGAACAAAGCCATGCCTAGAGTGATATTGCACGAGCTTTCCTTTGTACTATAAAATAGACTGTATGATACTATATCCTACGCCGAGTGTACCCATCACCTACAATACTGTTTGGATATTTCAAAGAAACTTTAACCTCGGCATTTTGGGCCAAATTCGACTCAGATGGTGTTAAAAAGATTGTACAATATGGAATTTTCTGAATTCAAAACAGCGCGATGGAATAAGATGTAATCCGACCTGTCGGTTGCCGTGGGCAGCCTTTTTCAAGCATTTCTACAATCAACTGAATGCGGGTCAAATGCAGCGTCATTTGGGTCTACTATCATGTCTTCTAATTGTTGTGTTCCCGTGATCACGTGTACACGCACACAGAGATAACACATACGCACACGTTGGTCGGATCTGTCAGCCGATCACAGGAACACACCAATCAGAAGACATGATAAAGGACCTAAATGACGTCGCGTTTGACTCATATTCAACCGAATGTAGAAATCCCTGAAAAAACGTTGCCCACGGCAACCGACAGGTTGGGTTGCAACATTTATTCCACTATGTTGTTTTGACTTGAAAAAATTCCAAACTTTGACCTATCCTGTACGATAAAAAAAACCTGGCATTTAATTTGTTGAAAAACAGCACAAACGGTGCAACGCCTCTAAAGCAGTGCTCAAATCGTCAGATGTGGATAGGTCGCATGGCTGCTGAACATTCAACGATGATGATAATGATACACTGTCCCCCTAATTCACCGACTGCCATGGTCAGAATGGTCAAACGCATGACGTCTTTGGTGCAACTGTTAAACGATACTAACTTATTGCAGGACTAACACACCATCGCATCAGTGCATGCGCACCACACGAGACAGAGAACGTGTACAGGGATACGTATGGAGATGGGAACGTGCTGGTATAGCCCATTCAAAACAGCCGTCTCTCTGTCTGCCGAAATACTGAAATTATACTATTTCTAGTGCGACTGTATGTAGAGAGGTAAGTCAACGCTGCTTTGATACCTAGTCTCGTTAATTCAGTGGCTGTCAACGGGGGAAGAGGAATCCACCCAAAAGGACACTTCAAGAGTCTAGGGATCACGAATGCCTCAGCTTCGAAGGCACCAAATACTGGAGTAACAACTCTGTTGATCCCATTTCTATGATGTTCGAATCAACTGATGCTAACTTTTCTGTCTTGTAATTTTTTTGTTACGGTACTTGTTGGCGGAACGTGCGTTTTGCAATCGTAACATGATTTACAGTCTGTTTGGAGTCGTTCAAAACCGGTGAGAGGGCAACAGTTTGCGGAGGTCACCATAGGGCTAATGCATATGTAACGGTTGTATTATACGTGTTCGCAAGGTTGAAAATGTTGCAATTGCATGGAGATCAAGCACGTTTAGGGATCCAAGAGATTCACCAGTATAAATGACCTGAAGCTGTCACCTTGGAGTGGTGGTCGGGCTTGAGTGCTGCAATGATCACGCGGGCTACACTGGCTAAAACCTCGTTCCACAAGGTGCAATCATGCCAGGAAGGCCAAAGAGGAGCAGTCAGACCAAGAGCAGCGAGACCCCGTACTACAAGGCGGTCTGGAGGTAAAGTCGTACTGTCCTCCGCGATAGGAGTCTCAAGGCAAAAAGGTGTTTCCCCTAGGCGACCAGCATGTCCATGTTCATGGAGGCAGCGATGCTGCCTTCCCCCGAGGAAGGACGGGTTAGAAAAGGTCGGGCCTAAAAACCGCACACTCCGATCACCCAACGGTTGACCGTGACCGCCGGCGCATTGTTCAATACGGTCAAAATAGTCTTAAAATCGAAGAGTCCGGTGCTGGTCAAACGGTACCTGCTGCACGCAGCCGTATCAGGAGTGAGACAGTAATGCCTCACTCCCTGCGCCCTCGGGTTAGGCCAACCCCCTGCTGCCAAGCAGGTCAGACTATTGAGTCATCGGTTCCGGGGTCTCCAAAGGAAACCCTATGTCCGCTGCCTCGCGGGTCAGATTTTTGAGTCAGAGGCAAGGGACAGTGCGTTCGAACAAAACCCTACATCCACCCACTACTTGGTAGGTCAGACTTTTGAGTCAAAGGCTCAAGGTGGGTTACCTCAACCAAACCCCCTTCCACAGCCAGGGCAACCAGGAAGTATAATTTGCCCACACAGTTCTGTGTTCACCGATAACCCTCCCGAGCCCATTCCCACCACACAAGCAAACGTTGTTGGGTCATTTGACTATCTTTAAATAAATCATGGTTGTACGGAAGCGAAGCATCAGTGTTGAACACTGATGTCATGCTGTCCATGATGATGATGATGATGTATCTCCGAAACACGCATACAAGACCCAGTCGTGGTCGAACAAGAAGCACACTGTGACCCTTACGGGCGATATGAATACCCAAGTCCGGATTAGTCTGTCCCGGCTTCTGATGTGTTGTGGTCCTTCTTGAATTTGGTAGATCGTTACGGCAGTTTCCATTTTCAGTTGTTTCTTTCTTAGGTCAAATTGGTCGGTTCCCAGTTTGTATCGTAGTCTGACCATCCTGAGTTTGATTGACCGGTTGCACGTCACCACTCTGGGCGATTTGGTGGTGTTTGAATTGTTGATTCGAGGCTTTTGTTGGATGAGTCATTCCTCATCCTTCTTTGATTTATTGGTCCGGGAAAGTATATTAATTCCCTAGATTTTTGGTCTGTCTACCCCTTATATATATATATGCGTTCGCAGGAGCAACATGCATAACCCTAGGCCTGCTTCTGCAGGTTAGCACGCAAATCAGAAAGCAAACTTTTAGTTTACTCTCGGTGTAATTCCATGACCAGCTGTGTAGTTACTGGATAATGAGTCCAAAGTATCAGATTCAATTTAAGAGATGAAATTTCCTGTAGAGGGGTTAGTAGTCCAAGGCTTACTGACCAGTCTTCCATCAGGATACATTTCAAGATTCCAAATTGACCCAAACCATCAGGAATTGTGGGAGAGACCCTGTTCGATGTCCCATGCGCCCTGCTTAGAAGGTAAAATTCATCCGCAAATCCAATCGGAATAAAGCACTCAGCAGTTCCATCTGTAAAGGAGATTGTCGCGGACCAACCGTCGGTGAAAAAAAAAACATACTACTGTCCGTGATTCGAGTCCACCTCTGATATACCGGTTGCCCCAGTCAGGGCTTGGGCAGCCAGGTAGCATCCCGATCTCGCTAAAAGATACTCTGATAGCAGTAAGTGCCACTTAATAATGTGTATGCTCGGTATATCGGAAAATTACGGTCTGGGGATGCAGGGGCCGAGAAAAGCTCGCTTGGCGGACAGAGATTCCAACTCCAGGAATTGTTTAATGCAGTAAACCTGCGTTGCAACCGTTTTCTTGAAACAAATAAGTCGGCAAGCTTCCTACCACTGGAAATTTTATAAATATTCACTTTCTAAATACTACCTGACTAGGGTAACTGGAATCTAAAAGAGTATCGGTAGCTGTTGAAGCGAGAACTCAGGGTGAAAATATCACGGAAGAAAATTCAAGCCCTGGAACGTGACCGACAGCAAATGTCCTCCGTGGGGCAGCTTGTAGACCACCTTTTCGAACACAGATAAGTGACTCGAGTCCACCTCCATGGTAGCTTTTTGTTCACGACAGTTCAAAGTGCACATTTCAAAACCTACCAAATCTTCGTCTGCTTTCCAACAGTTTACATTAAAGTTCTACTGGTATCTAGATGATACAAAAACCTAGTTTGCTGTGGAATTCACACAAGGGGTTGACTAGTTGCACTGACAGACATCTCGGATCAGTTAAGGGGATGAAGAGCTGTAAGGGTGGATGATACATCTCGGTTGCCCAGGCCGAAAAGGAGTTCGGCTGAGGTGTCCCACCTAGAGCCTTTGACTCAAAAATCTGACCCACGCGGCAGGCTTTCCTTGTTAATTCATTAGGCAGTGCGAAGTATCACAAACGGAGTTCGAGTGCATACGTGTAATTAAGCTTATGTGATTCTACCAATCAATCAGAAATGCAAGGCAGAGACTGAATTTCCCATCCGGTTCGACCATTACCACTGCGAATAAAACTGTCAGTTACTCACCCATAGTTTCTAGCTTTTTTCTGTGGAGCTGCTTTGATTTCTTAGGTATATTGAGAATAGTCAAGGTGCGCGCAAAATACTACACGATGAAAAGTCATCGCCAATACAACAGCGAGTGACACTGCGGTAGGGGATTCTGTGCGCAATATTTCCAGACTAACAGTGATAACAAGCGTCCGGCAATGTGTCTAAATATCCGTAACCCGGGTGGGTTAATTAGCTGTTAATTAGGTGACAAATGCCAAGCTCGGTGAACAGATCGACTGCCACTTGACCAACAGCCAAATAATCGTTCAGTTGTGGTACCCTTTTGGTACACAGATGAAATGAGGTCTGAGCTGCCAACAGGATGTCCAAGCTCAGACAAGAGCGGTTGAATAACCAGGGTTGGATTCAAGCCCCGAACCTTTCGGTCAGCAGCCTCACACCTCAACCGCGGATCCGGCTCGGGCTACCAGATTGCGATACCTGTTTGGGAAATTTAGGGGTAGCATCAACGGACAGGTTTCAATGTGACGTTTCCGGTGCGAAGGGTATTCTGAGGTCTACAAGTTGAGAGATGGCGAGATTATCCTAGATATCCCAACACAAATTTGAAACATGCTTGACGATAAAAAAACACCCAAATCCGCTATTCGTCAAAGTTGGATTGAATAAGATAGACGAAGATGAGGCAGGCTTCCAGCGGCATATAAAGAACAACAGTCTAAGCAAAAATGAGGCGTTGTTACGGGCCGTCATCATGCGGAAGAGAGCCTCAGTGAAAACCCCGTTCACAACCGACAGGGCAATGGTAGTGTATCAAGTTGGGATTTTTTAGTTTATAGGTGAGCAAAACAGGAACGATTTTCGACGCATAAAACTCGAGATTAGCCAAGCTAAATCCATTCCAAGTTTTCCTACCACGAGACAAGCAGATGTTAGTGACCACTTCCTATCGATAAACGGGATTAGCATTTTGCGGAGTTGTTTCTTGTGGCAGGGTTGCCTGTTCGCAAGACTACAAGCGGAAACCGATCGCATGTTGACTGTGAGGCAGTATTAAACCTGGAGTTATGCAGGATTCCCATAAGCACAAGTTAAAGAAAATCAAGCTATGGAAAACATCAATGACGAGTGAAATATGCGAAACTCGAGCAAGCGCACAAAAAATGAAAGTTGGAGTGGTAGTAGCCAGTGTACATTGGTAGGCAGGAGCCGGGATATCACAAATATTTTGGATACAGGAAATCCTTGACTGAACGATAATGTCGCAGTGTTATCTATCCGTTGGTGAGGTGATGTGCTCGAACAGATTGAACAGTTGCTTATGAACTCGTTTCGGACAGCTCGACGGCAGTGTATCACTTGTGGTCGATTCCGAAGCAAGGTTGCGTGAAGCGGTCAGATAGGAGTTACCGTTTGAAAATTGCTCACTGCAGCACCTTGACTGTTGACTCACACGTGTCCGCGGTAAACGGGGAACAGGTCTCGAGGTATCGTTCACGGTCTGGGGGTCTGTAACGTATGTTACAGTCTGGGAGTCAGGAAGTTCAGGAGCGATTGCACTCAGTTTGTGAAGTGCCTAAGGAACATGAGAAAGACAAACAGAATATGGTGAAATATACTAGGTTAGACATGAAACAAAGGTATGTCTTGTAGGAACAGAACGAACCCATTGAACCAGCAGCCGGCTTGTTGAGCATGAAACGAACAACGCAACAAACCAGATGACGCATTCTTTATTGCATACTTGATGAACGAGTAGCGAAAATAAGTGAAAGGAAGCGAAGCGGTTCAAACGAAAAAAGAAAATGAGCGCAAGAGACGAGGTGTTAGAATGGAAAACAATAACCAAAACTATTCTGGTGATCACCGGTCACCTCGTTTAGTAGATGGTAAAGGTAAACCAGTCGGGGGCGGGCTGAGGTGCAAAACACGCCGAGTGTGGGCAGACAAAGATGATGGGGGAGAACCTTGAGATTTTGACACCCGTTTGTTTGCAGCATGGGTGGAGGTGACATTCATGGACTGTGGATTCGCCGGTTCTTCAGATAAGGTTGCGTTTAAGTGCCGTGGTAGGGGAATCGGAGACTCCAACGTGGGAACGGATGACTTAATCCGACTAGACTGGATAGATGACCACCTGCTTGGTGGAGATGTACGGGACGTAGGTGCCAGACGAACAGGTGACCGAACTATACGCTTGTTCGGATTTACAAGCGTGACGCTAACGGGCGGCACAGTCGAACAAGATGCACAATCAGACAGAGGCTACAATGGAACAGTGTGGGGAGGCGGTGGGGGTATCAGTGAAGGTCGGGAAGAATTTTAACTAGGCAACAAAGTTTCAGCAAGACGGGCTAGTTGATGTAGAGTAGAAGGAGTCTGATAAATTTGAGTTCACACATTGTGCCCAAAAGGACACGCCTGGTGAAGGATCCGGGCGTCTTGTTCATACTACTTGCACAAGAGAGGACAGTTGGTGAATGTCAACAGTCAGACAAATAAGAGACAACCAAGCGCGCAAAAAGGCAAGACCTTCACTGAACTGAGAGCCAAACGTTTGTAACCTCAGGCTAAGGTACCACACTACCATTCCAAACGGAAAAAGTTGCTCCGATACATCGATTAGTTCTTCGTGCAGGGCTGCTGTGATGGTATTCATAAATTTTGTAGGGCTTAGTAGACAGGATTGTAGTGCTGCTTACCTTAGCCATCAGTAAGCTTCGCAAGATCGATGAGTCGCCAGTAAAGTAAGCGGAAGCTATCTCCAGCTTGATAAACTCAAACTGCATTGTAACGGCAGTATGCACAACTCCCATACTTGCCCTAGAGGTGAGGGTAGTCAACCACACACATTAGTAGAGTCTCGAACTTATGTCGGACCGCACACTTTAATTAAGCCCCTCAATGAGGGTCAACAGCGACGACGTCATGCCAGGCGGCGTAAACTTATGGAGACCGGGCCTTGGAGCTTACTAAATAAAGTCTTGCATGTGCTTCACTCAATCATCTGGAACAGGGCCAGTGGGCGTTCTGTCGTTGTGATATCTAACTGCACTGTTCCATTTCAGATCATATGACAGCCAGCTACTAAATCAAAAAGTTGTACAGAAAAATATATCCGCCTGCAGTGCCGAGCATGGGAGTCCGTTGATCCACCTTTTGACTGTACGAACTGCGTCCTGCTATACGGGAACCCTAGCCGACGGCCACTGGGTCCTCCAGCTAAATACATGACGTCACCAAAGTTGTCTTTTCTAGATCTCCAGTTCCCAGGTTGCCCTTTATGATCTCTCGTTTAATGTAGCATACGTAGTCATCGTCTTCTCGTCTTTAAAATGTACAGACCGCTTGCACAAGCATTTCCGTGGTTCTCACCTGCGGATCATATCAGTTCTCTTCTATCGTTGATCCTACGGATTCGATAAATCGGGATCCAATGTTATGGACTGGATATTTCAGCACCATGCGGATGCAGGAAAGGGGACTGAGAAGCCGGATTCGGAAAACGTATGTGCCTATTGCACATTGTTGCGTAATATGATTTTTCAAAGAAAAAAATGGGTTGCGTATGATGGTCGGTGAATAAGACTCTGAGAGTTCAGGACATTGAGGTGGGCGGAAAATCCACATGTACAACGATTCCACACAAACATCCAAAGCATTATTTTAGGAGTACGGTAGTGGTAGGTAGTAGTTTTTTTAAATACAAACATGCAGTCCATTCAGACCTCCCCGGTAGATTAGTTCCATCAGAATGCTCTGAGAAACATCTCAAGCAAAGTCAGGCCAACCTCAAACTTAAGTGTCACATCCGATAGCTACCGGTCAATCAGGATACCCCACAGCGCAAACAGCAGAATCCAGAAAAGACTTATGGGCCTCGAAACAGGTTTTTATAACGTACTGGATTAAATAAAAATCAGGATTTTAAAACGTTATAGTGCTGTGTTTCATCCTCGAGTAAGCCCTTGATCGGGATTTTTAAACCAAATTCAACAATTCAAGAAAAGATACCTGTTGTCTTACCTCCTCCTCTGCAGCCGAACGCAAACAAGTCGAGGCTACAGTCGATGGGACATGAGGATGAGAATTGACCAACGACGAAGAATCAACCGAAGGAGCACCATCTTTCACATCTGCCAGCTCCGACTTGGCTGACCGTGTTTCGGATTTGAAGTCACCTGAGACCGGAGGAATCACTGCAGTATTCCGAGAGCCAAGGCCCACTCCAGTAGATTCGACTTTCAACGCCTTTGAAGGCATCTCAAGTGAATCGTCGAAAAGTGCAGTGCCAGTGGATAAATTGGTCTGGAAGCGGGATTCGGTTGAGGCACACACATCATCGATTACGTGCAGTAGGGATTCTAAGTCCGTGGACAAACTATAACGAGGACAAAAAACATACACATTGCGGAGGTAGCTACAAGGAAGTAAAGAAAGCGGAATGTTGTGATCATGCGCAATAGCTGATTTGATGCAAATTGAGTTCAATGAGTGGTTGTATACAAGGTCAATGGGAAAAAAGACCTCTGTACCCACAGGCACGATCATCATCACGAATACCATTGGAGCGAGAACTGTCAACAGACCACAGAGTGATAAACAAACTACGAGGAATGCTTCCGGTCCATGAAGCGTTGATGCAGTAGGCGGATTGGTTTTTTAAATTTAGCTTACTCGCTGATGGATCAGTCAATTCAGACCCACTTGTGTGACCTTACCTGCTGAAAAACCTCGCATGATCCAACTCCATCTAATAGTGCACGCTGTTGACGTAGATGGCTGGGTGGATAGAAAAATAAAGGTACGTGTCTCAATCATTGTTACAACAGTCCCAATGTAAGGATAATGGAAGTTTCGTGACAGGAGTTTTTCAGGGTCCGATGATTAATCGAATCAGTTGACTTGTTCGTGATTTGACGGCCGAATTATACTCGACTGTTCATTATGTACGTGGGAGGATTTCACTTAAACTCCGCTAATCGGACAATGCGCACTGATTAGGTAGACAGAAGTGACGATACTCCAGATCCAAGTGCACCACGTTTATGGATTAATCGGATGGACCATTTATTCACCAGCGAATCGGTCGATTCATACCTATTGTGTGAGACTATGGCGGTGGTGTGAGATGTAATAATCCAACGGATTCGGTTGGTGCCATTAGAAGCAAATACGCAAGTGCACAAAACGATCGCCTTTAAGTTAGTATCGATCTAGTGGTATTTTGATTGTGTTCCTCATTGATATTTTCGGAAATCACTGATAAACCGGCCAATGCACCGACAAGGGTTGATCCAATGTGACTGATTAATCGGATATGCTGATTTGAAAAAAAAGTTGGTCGCAAACCCTCGAACGATGCACGCGTAAACCAAAAATCAATTCAAATTACTTTGTAGATGTGAGTAGTCTGCTTGCGGGTTCGCTTGAACTGTCGTTTGGCAAGGCGGAGGAATCCTGACGAGTTTCCGTATTTTCCGAGTTAGGTGTTCGCAAAACAGTCACCGGCACGGATCCAACAGAAGCTTCTATAGAGGTTGGATTCGAACGTGGTAGACTGGCATTCCGTCGAATTGGAAAGACTACACGTGGATGTGATGCGTTACCCACAGGTGCACCGGCTTCGTATAAGGCTTGTCGAAGATGGTTGGTGAACTGGCGGCAGGCGCGACGATGGACACGACCTAACTCAGAGTGGAGGGTTTGTGCAGCGCGTGTTTGGCAAGTATGTACATAGTTGAGAACCTCCTCTGTAAGAAACCCGTTACATAGGTAATGGAAAAATGCGTAATTAAATAAAGTACACAAGTGACTGAGAAAATAAATAAAAAATATTGATGCTATTCGGCTATTTGCAAAGATAATTACACGTGAATGATAAAGGGTCCGATCCACCGTCTCCAAAAATTGCTTCACTGAGTCACCAAACCTCATTCATTACGTCAAAGACAGGGTTAGAACAACAAGAACAAATGCATCGAACGCAACCTTTGAGGAAGGACATAAGATAGCAGCGATAACAGAAAACAGTTCATCAAACGCATGTTTTCAGCAACGTCCCATCAGGCTTGCGCAGTTGCGGAATAGGCAGCTACGAATGAATGTCCAGAAGCAGAAAAAAGATCCCAAAATATGTGATTGTCAAAACTACCGGCTAAGAGTCCATACGCTAATTTGGACACTTGATCTTAGCTGGGCTGTCGATAACCAGTCGAGCGTTATCGAATGAATTAGTCTCATTCCAACACATCTGAGTTCGACCGATTCAGTTTAATTGAAAGTTAGCTGAGGGTATTAGTGAAAGTCTCTGAAAATATCCCATACAATTCAGGGAGAATCACTGGAGGTTGTGAAGAATTTCCCATAACTCGGTAGTTGTAATAGCTCTGACGGAAGTGTCTGATGAAGTCAATACACGAATCCCAAACGCCCGAATCACGTTAGCTAATTTGCGTCAATTGTGGCGTCAAAAGGGCATATCACTGGGTCTCGGGGGTCGCGTGTACCAGGCTACAGCAAAGGGCTGCCTTGTGTATGATTGCGAAACATGGCGCCTGCGGACAGATGATATGAGGCGCTTTCAGATTTTTGGACACCGATAATAATAATAACTATTCAGCTGAAACACCCTTTCGGTGCCTAGCTGCCATGCTACCCGAAGGAAGCACGAGGGCTGGTAGACTGTCAAGTTGCCCAAGCCTAGACAAAAGTCGATATGCAGAGGTTGGGTTCGAACCACAGACCTTCCGGTCAGTAACTTCGTGCTCTAACCACTGAGCCATCTCGCCCCCCTGAAGCGTTGCTGGCGTCGGATGGCGTCAACGGATTAGTAACGAGGTGATTAGAAAACGGGTGTTTGGTTGTGCAGCAGTTAATTCAATCACGGAAAAACATCCAGAAACATCAGCTGAGGTGGCACGGCCATGTGCTACTCACGCCGAAACACCGTCTACCGAGGCTAATGTTGTTCTCCGTGCCTCCTTCAGAATGGTGCAAACTACGAGGTGGGCAAAGCACGACTTCATAGAATGGTGTTAAAGAGATTGCAAAGGATACAGGTGTTGTTAGTACGGTACGCCTTTGAGGATAAGGTCCCCGTGACCCCGCCTCCACTAGGCTGGAGGCATTACAAGAAATGGTGGCTGATCGATGTTAGTGGCGTTCAAGCTGTCAGTTCCTTTCCAGATTACTTGATTGATCCCATGGAGGTGTAGGTACCTCAAGATGCTTGCGGTAGGCCAGCACCAGGTCCAATCCCTCTTCCACTCTTTTCACTCTAAGACCTTAAATATAATTAGATAAATTTTATGGTTGTATGGAAGTGAATCATCAGTGTTAACAGGACTATTGCTGTCTGTGATAATGATGAGGATAATAGTGAATCGGGGCACTGCAAATGACGGCCTGACACAAGCTTCTAAGTAACCAGTCAGGAGCCGAACTAATCACAATCAAACGGATTCGAATACAGGAATCAATGCAGGATTCGGAACAGTATCCAGGACGATTTATCGCACACTAATAAAAACGCAGTGATTTTGTTTAACAAAATGGGGATTTTCAGGTGAGAACCAAAGCAGATAGGCGACCCATAAATGCCTCACAACCATCCAGAACTACAATCCTCTAATTCACTACATGTTCACATAAATATTCGAACGCTCGGTGTGTTAGTTTTTCACTTAATAACCACATGGAGCCTTTCTCTTACGCCTCATTAGCAGAAAAATAGCGACTTTTTCAATAAGTGGAGATTTTCGAAGGCCGGAGTTAAATTCATGTCTATTCAGGTGAGACCTTGGCATCCTTACATTACTTATTGACAGACACGAACGCTAACGGACTGATCAATAAAGTTACGAACGGGAATCCTTCCATAATGACATCACTCTTCTCTAGCGACTGATTCTGATTTCAGTCCTTCCGGTGTGGCCTTGCCGGTGGAGAACAGTAAGTCTGAGCTTTAGTTAAACGTGCTGTCAATAAATTCAACCTGGGTGGGGGCTCACATAGTTAGAATGTTGACTCATCCTTATATGTACAATTTGACGAATTCATGTCAAGAAACGGCAGATGATCTAAAACTGGAAATGTCGTAGAATAGATGGTAATCCAGTAGATAGACCCTGAAAGTCAACTGGATGAACCATTCGATTTATCTCCAGAACGACTCCCGATTCATCCCTCTCGACATAAGAAGGACGATAAACATAGACTAATGTAAACGTAGAATTGACTGAACATGCAATAAAGCGGAAGTGATCAAGTGAGACTGCCTCCAAGCCTTCGACCAATTCCATCACGTGAGTCTGAATGAAATACGATAACCGAGGTAGGGTCTGACAGAGGAAACAGGGCTGCTACGTGTAGCTTCCGACCTAACGACGTTAAAACAGGAACACAGAAGCCTATATAAAAGAAGTAGGGGGACTGTAGCACTTGTCCTCACTGCACACTTTCTTATCGTTCACCCTAATTGCACCTCATCATTGAAGGGCACAGCCCAGCACAATGTAGCCAACTGCATTGTCAAGTGTGAAACCATGTAACTAGATCCACCGTGCACGTGTTCCAACTACTGCTGAAATCAACGGACCGTCATTAAGGAAACGAGTAATACATCTGTCATAGATGGTGAGTAGATGGCAAATTTTCACAACATACAATCTGGAGGTACGAGACCTTGGAACGTTAACAGAGAGGTATTCAAGGTCAGCATATATATATATATATANTATATATATATATATATATATATATATATATATATTCAGATCTCCGCAGGAAAATGCACCCCCTTTCACGGGCCTACCGACGGTGGATGACACGTACGGTCTTCTTTTCCCAAATGCGTCGTAGGAAGTTTGCGAAAACGACATAGACAAAAGTACTTCATGCACAACCATCACCTACCTTTAATCTTCCGCAGAGCGGATTGGTAAAGTTCGGGAGCCAATGGGTTACCGTTAGGCACCTCTTCCAGTTTTAGTTGTGCTTGTTGCAAATTGTTCTTGGTCGTATCGAGGTCTTCTCGCAGTGAAATTAAAACTGAAACCAGCTGTTCCACACGTCTGAGAACCTCGGGGCGAGTCATTTGGCCAACAACAACCGGATCGGCTGTTTCTTCACTGTCCGAGTCACCGAATTCTCTGGATGGCACCAACTTCTCCGTGCAGTCGGCATCAGATTTAGGAGAAGTCCCACCAGTTGCCAGTTCTGATTTTTCTACTTCGGGCACCACAGTCTGCAACAGTGCTTCCAACTGGAACAAGCGAAAATAAAAAAGTGGATAACAAGCATTTAGTCTATAAGCAACCACTGTATAGTCACTGCAGAAACTTTAGAGTTACTACATGCAGCCTCACAGTTCCCAAAATTAGGATGAAACAGTTCCTACCTGGGGAAAAGTTGTAAAACTCGTCAAGCCGTGTGGGAAAGACGCACATGAGAAGATAAACCCGGAATGTTCACAGAGATGTACTTTTAGTTTACTATGGTCCACTTGTTACAAGCCGTCTGCTAGTGATGTGCCAATTCCATCCACAAAGATATCCGTGTCCACTGAGGATAAGGATAGGAACAGTGGCGCACTGAAGGCAATAGTCTATCCACTTAGTTGGTGTCGAATAAGTCTGCATGGTTGATGGGGCGAGAATCGGAAAAAATGCGCACTACCAAATATGAGTGAACAGCGTCTGATAGTGGCACAAACAACTGATGTGACTCGGACCGGCGCTTCCAGCTAGGGAACAAGGCAGTAACCAATGCGACTGAGTTTCCCACTCGATGCTTTCACCTCCCGCAAAAAGTCACGCAATGATCACTGAATCGCCCGAACCCTGTAAATCCCACACTAAAAATACCATGAGGGAAGGAGATAGCCCTCTAGATTGTGGTTGACGGAATAGGCTGTGGGTAACTCTCCAAGAGAGGACCTCCATTGGGAAGCTTTATTCGGTAAGTACATGCCGCCTCGGTTTATCCAGATTAGGGTATGTTAGCCAGGCAACCATGATCGGGCAAAACATGTAAATGCACGGAAACCCATGACCGTTGAAAGCCCTACATAAAACTTAATTTCAGAGCAACAAATACAGCTAGAAAAGACAGGTGTGAAGGAATGTGACTGTTCAGTTGGTCAAGACCTCAATAAGCTATTTGATCAGGAAAAGACTAAAAAAGACACAAAACCCGAGGAGTCCATTGAAAACAGGGCAATGACGCACATTGTGTCTGTGAACCGCCTCACACAAGGCCATTCCAACAGAGTTCCAAGCCCGACGACGATAAAGCTTCAAACGGTCTTTCAAGAACCGACGGAGCTGATCATCCAAAACCTGAACGTTGACAAATTCGGAGTCGAGGAGTTGCACGCTTAAACACTGCACGCAGTGTTCGCCATATACTTTGGGAAGCACTCGCAAATCCGTTTGTCCTGATTGCTTGATTAGTTGGCATGACGCATCTCCCGTATCGAGGCCACAGACAGAAAGAATTGAAGTAATATCCTGAGAAAAAAGATAGAAAAGTCAATTGAAAATATCACGAGTCACTGAAGTCCTATTCAAAGTCAGGTAGCCGATTGCTGGGACAGGTGTGAATTGTGAATAGTAGAGACTGGGATGTAGTATCTCCAGCTTGGGTTCATCATTATCATCATCATCATCATCATCATTATCAGCTGTAAGAAACCGCGTACTTGTCGTACAGTGGTTGTAGCTGCCACAGTTTCGTTCACCGATGATTTGGGGAGGTGGGGTAGGTAGCTGCGCATTTGAGGCGGGAGCTGGTAAATTGGTGCATAAATACAGGACTGTTAAGTGGGGAGATTGGGAAGGGAGCTATGCATTGAAGGCAATAGCTTGGATGCACGAGCGCCATTGAGGACGCGACTGGGCCATATCTGACAGTATCTCTAACCATTGATGTGGCCCGTCTCGGGGTCTTCATCCAGGAAGACGGCAATGACCAGCGCAGCTGACTCAGCATGGAGTGTCAAATGTACTGGTCCGTAGGGAGGCGCTTTTCGCCGGTCGTAACCGTTATTCAAGTAGACTCACGTTGACTCCTTATGTCTTCAAAAAATGAAACAACTATCCGAACGGGTCACTGTTAGCAGTCAAATGAAAACTAGGTCTCCATCAAAGTAGGAATGACCGCTTGGTCCCGATACGCTTACATTTACGTGAATACGTATATCACCTTTTAAGTTTCGTATTTTGATCGATGACAAAAACACCTTAACGAATGAAACCGTTGAATTCCTGATTTTGTGGCGCTCACACTGCGCCCGAATGACCGTCCCACTAAAAATCATTACTTTTCAACTACTGGCTAATTTCAGATACACGAAACACGAAGAGGATTGGAGTAACCCGTCTAGATCACTGTTTCTGGTGATCTATTCCTGGCATAGCTAGATGTGATTCCGACACATCTCCAAAACCCGAACATTACGCTCAACTTTCTGGGCGAGGTTGCTCAATGGTTAGAGCGCAAATTTACTGACCGGAAGGTCCGTGGTTCGAACCCCACCTCTGCCACTCGACTTCCCCTGTCTAGGCTTGGGCAACCTGGCAGTATCCCAGCCGTCGTGCTTCCTTTGGGTGGCATGGCAGCTAAGCACCAAAAAAGTGTTACAGCTGAACGGTTATCTTAATTTTATTTATTTGGTCGTCAATTCCTTACGTCGCATCTTCGCACGAATGTACACATGACACATGTGCGTTCGTGACACACATCACTGAATGGTAGTTGTCGTTACTGCTCTCTCCTTGGGCTCCTGGGTGTGACAGATAGATGCAAACCAGAAACTTAATCCCTCTGTCACTCGGGTAGGACAACACAACGGTGTAAATGAGTCACGCGATCAAGACTGCATTATGCATTTGATCATCCTAGGACCACGACATAAACGGCCGCGTGAGCTGGAACAAGCGCAATACTTCAAAAAAACACTACTCATAAAGCCAACGAAGACTCTGAACAGCCCATTTATCAAGCGGGTTCCATCATCGAAGTTTGCTCAGTCACTTCATCAGAATCATGGCGGGCCACCAAAGAAATAACTCGCCAGATGGTAGTTGACAGTAAGTTATATAATCTTCCCTCTCAGAAGGAGCCAATAAAAAAACCTTCGGTAGCAATGCAGGAACGTTCAGGGTATAACTTCTTCATGACTCAGTACCGGTAAGGAGTGACTACGGCCGGATGCCCACAGCTATAGCTATTTCCTCTACTTAAGTCACGGAAAGTTTTGGAGAAGCATAGCGGGAGTGCCCACACATCGAGAAAAAGTCCCCCCAAACTGGTACACATCCCGTACATCTAAATTCACGACCTGGTAGCTGAAAGCAATCTGAAACTAGCCTAACTGACCACAACCAGTAAAAATCAAGCTGGTGATGATATGGCAAAGAACGACGGTTGGACAAATCAGACGCAAAGTACCATCACAAGGGCATGAAAAAAAAAGAACTTACTGTTTGAACGTCGGCTGAAGCAACTTGGAGAATGCGGGTATTTGTCTGTGAGTCGGTGCAGTTTGAAGAAATCGGGCGAGTTTGAGATGCAGAAGCTATGCAAGGGAGTCGGATAGAATCAACTGCTATGATGGTAGGACAAGATACAGAAAAGCTGGAGGCACCAAGAAAAATAATGAAACACATGAAGAGCGTTGAATGAACGTCATAACCTTGAAGCATGTTGCATCAAACCCATCACGATGGATGGGTTTGTTACATTTGGTTGCATTTGCAGACACTTTCAAGGTTTTCTTTTGTAAGTGGGTCACCTTTCTGGTCTATAGCTCATTGTTGGTAAGTAGAAGTTCTTCACTGGTTAAGAAAGTTTAGGAAATGAACATTTTTGGCCAGATGTATACATGAATAGTAAAAATACATACACCATTGTCTCCTTCAATAGAGAGCACTTTAGGGCATTGAGGTGGTGACTTCTGGGAAGGGTGACTCAAAGTGATCTCTTATGTGGGTGGTCTATCCAGAGGGCAAACCGTAGTTCAAGCTCAGTGGATGTGGTTCCAGACCCTAGCCATCACAATGAGGAACTATGTTGAGTAGTCCAGGAAACAGCCGCCAGGTCTTACCGCGCAAACGTGCTATCACAACCAAAAATGATAAGAAACCTATTTTCACATATCAACCACTCCTCTACAGCAACTGCTTTTGGTCAGTCTCACCAAACTCTCACAGAAAATGCTCCCGAATGTCTTGTTGCCAAAGCTATAGCAAATTTGTTCCTGCTGACCAGTTGTTCCTCCTAGATGAAATAAAAACAATTGTCACACCCCGCATATTTCAATCCACGAACAAGTGCGGGGAGATGACACCCTACGAAGAAACTATTTTCCGCTGTTCCGGACAGCGTTCAACGCTACCGAACACGAACAACTTGCGGTGAAATTGGCGTCCTGTCCTGACCCCCACCAGGACAAAATCGTTTGGTATATTGGGTGAGCTAAATAAGTCCAAAAGCGGCAGGTGTTGCTTAGGACAGACAAAGCAAATCACGATCTAGGACAAAGCAATCCTCAACTGAAGCATGAAGCGTCTAATAAAACACCCCCACATAAAACTGAAGCTTTTCTCACAAAGAAACCTGCGACCTTACGCGATAAGGAGCAAATGACTGAAAGGATCATCACCATCGCCGACAGCATCATATCAATGTTCAACAACGATGATTTTCTGCTGTATAACCATTATTTGAAAGCCTTATCGTGAAAAATAAGTGGATGGAGAAGAGATTTAGTGCTAGACAACCACAATCATTCTGACGTGCCTACATCTCCAGACACTCATTCAGGCAATCTGGATAGAAACTGACAAAAAGAACGTAATCGATTACACTTAGCAGCCCTATCATGCAACGTTCCCAACAAAGCAGTGGAGACCACGCGGTCCCCATCCTCGAAGGCGAGTCGTACCGACAGCACTCTGACTTTCCATAATCTCCTTCATACCCCTTTGCCAGGTCAAAGGTTGGCCACACCTTTGCTTCCGCCACTCTGAATTGGGCACGGGAAACAGCACTCTCTTCGGCACGCGCAATACATGGCGTAAACCACACAGCTTATGGTACTGGACACATTCTTCGATGGAACTCCCCATCGCACAACTGGACACCGGATTTCTAATTTGCTCGTTACTGATTAGCCGACGACAGCCTACACCAGGACGGTGTCGGCGAATCCGGAAGGAGAGGATAAGAACAGCCTAACCCGTTGTCCGATCCAAAAAAAGGACACTAAGAGAAAGGATAGATAAACGCGACAATGAAAACCGGCCCGATAACCACTACAAAACACGTGAGCAATAGCCCACATTATAATACAATTTGGAAAACAGCGTATATTCTAATGCAAATGAGTGTAGAATGGAGTACACTAAATAAACACTTGTATTATAGAAAGCTCGTTCTTGAATTCCTTAGAATTTGCCGAAAAATTTCGCACTTTCAGTTTGCTAAATCCAGGTGAGACCGCCGGTGATTTTCGTGTGGCTGGGTTTTCAGAAAAAGCGCAGTAAATTAGTGCTGATCTCTAAGAATCTCGAGTGGTGACAGAGGACTGTTTCAGCTAAGATATGGGGCAGAAACAGTGGAGGCACTGAGTGGTCAATAACACTCGACAATAACAGCGTGGTGGAGGGCGAATTTCTCGATGGGAACACCTAGCAAGAAGTCGTAGTGAAAGAAAAACCTGGCCTACAAAGAAGATGAGGACAAGCAGAGAACACACAAAAGTTAAAGACAGAAATTCGCGTTCAGTGTCTAGTTTTCACTGAATTACCAAGTAAGGCTAGCATGAAAATTTCGAACTCTTTTTGGGAAAACTACCTCTATATTAGTAAGCAACCAGTGATTAGCATTGCTATGTTACTAATTTCGAATGCGGTACTCTATGTTCGCGATTTCTTGTGAGGTTTGCAGAATATTATTATACATGATATACACTACATATACTAATGCTTTCTTGCCGGCTCTTTTATGGCCCCTAAACTTAGATAACCAACTGCAGACAGTGGTTTCAAGCTGGCCGTATGTATTGCGAAACCAAAAAGGAGATAGATGTTGTGCGAATCTGGTTTTAGGCCAAACGAAACGGAAATAAGATGGCCCTCCGAATGGGGACCTCTCCCTTATACGGACCAGTTTGTCCCGGTCCGTCGAGCATTATCACTGGAGTGGTAAGCAAACTGTCGACCTTCTCCAGTGCCCATCCCTTACACTACCTACTGAGCTTGACTACTCGGCTTTTCATACAGAGGAGTGGTCCCGTGACTTATGTGTAATGGAACAAATCATGCATCATGAGTTAAATTATGGTCAATCTGATTTTCCCAGCTAACACTTTGAAGACCTTCAGGTATTGTGAACCCAATCACTGAATGGAAGCCCAGTTGTGGCCAGCAATCCAGCTGACTACCTCAGGGCTTAAGGGGATCACCTCAGGAGAAATAAGACATACCTGTACCCTAAAGATGAAATGAAGACCGGATATACGCTTCTTATTCATTCACCTACTAATAACTCCACTTTCAGACTGGTCATCAACTGGGCTTCCTCTTTATCGCATATTCTGATAACACAAGCGTGAATAAACACAAAAATAGCTACAAGTTTTGGTCAGAGATGTTGCAGTTTACCAGTCCTGTTATTTTTTCACAAGCGGGTGGTATCCTCCACGAACATGTCCAAAAGTGACAGTATACATTTAAAGTTGAGCCAGGGCACACATATACATATGTGTGCCCTCAGACAGCTGTTGGGTAAAGTTAAATAAAGTGTTCTCCATGTCGATTGTTGGTTAAGCTATGTGAGTAATCATAGCGTTTTTCATCACTAAGGTACAAAATCTTTTTCAAGGTTTGAATTTACGTCTCTGAAAGGTGCATCACCCCTGTCACAGATTGCAGAAAGTGACTTCTCCTTGATAATAACCTGTGCTCAATCGGTGTGCACCTATAAGAACATGAGCAATAAACGCAGTCATGAACAAATTTTTAAGGCTTAATGACTCTTTTACATCTTTGTTACCGAAGCAGGATGTGTACAGATTATCAGGACGGAGGATGTCAGCCAGTTAGATGGTACCCATGTAGGGCTGGAATGAGGTCTTCAGAACGGTGGTCCACGATCTCATGCGTTCGGGAACCCAGGCCACTAAGTAGCTACGTTGCATGGAGATACATAGGCATTCTCCGCGCGAATGTTTGCACAAACCTGCCACGTTCATCACGTTTTATCATACTGGTTAAAGTATGGATCGAATTCCCCTGTCAGCCAAGTTTGACGAGCCAGTTGGCGCAAACTATACCTGAATGTCATTTGCATTTAAAAGCAGAGGTGGTGTGAACGCAGAAACCAGGGGTAATAAATGGTAAAACTAATAATTACAATGACCATAAAACAATGACGAGGATAGTAAGAAGTGACGATAAAATAACAATAACAATAATAGCGATAAAAACAGCTGTATTATTGCAGGAAAAGCCGGTGAGTAGACTCTGGTTGTCGGTTGTTCCCAATCGTCCGCAAACGGACTTGTTCGTCACAACTAAAAGCTTAAAAAGTGGTACAGTAAAGCAAAGAAGTGTCAAACGTTCGGACATCTGCGCTTGGCGGTCTTTGCCTATATGAACAGCTGAGTGTATTGCTCGGGTTTTGTGGAGTCACGAAATGGACAGTGACAAGAATGGGTTGTTTCTTACTTTTGTTTGAAAAGTTACAGTTAAGCATTAGGTACACCCATTGCGGAAGTGTCTGAAAGAAGTGAAGAAGTGGGCGGATAGAGATTATGCGCGTAGGCTCATCCAGGATACTCGATTCGGATGCAAAGGATGGTGAGTTCGATACGGTTAAATGAGGGAACCAATAGAAAGCTAGGCAACATCCGACAGGACCGAAGTCAAGAAAATCGAGAATTGTTTCGTCTAGGTCTTGACGCATTGGTCATATCATTGTCCTCAATCAACGAGGTCCTTTTGTTCATCCTGAGGGCAGCGTTTCGTTCAGCCGATCACATAGCGTTGTGGCATTCCCGGATAAACAAAGGTGCCCGAAAAATCGCCATAACTTTTTCACCCAACTTAAACGTGAGGGTGTAAGGGAATAGAGAGAATTTTCTAGAGTTTTCCACTCAAAGTATCACGGGTCCAGGCTGCCCTTATTTCCAAGGTCGAAATAGAATATTAAGCCTAAAGTGTGCATTACCCCCGGAATCGCGTTCTGCTAAGTTGAGGTGATATCAAAAAGATAGAAAATACAATAAAACAGTTAGTCTACTTGGCCACTGGTTCCAAATGAGCTTTCGGTCTTCAAAATGCAGCGTTGGTACGAAACTGGATGGACACATCCCCAATAATGCCGTCAATGCCTCATTCGGGAATAGCAACTAAATATGCTAATCTGGGTAATACATCACTTTGTGGGCAACACTGCCGAAGAAGTGAACACGAGAAGAGGGAGAGTCCCGCGTTTTAACTTTATTCAAACTAACGAATCGTGGGAATGGCGTGAACTAATTCCACCGACAATGCTGCGTTGTGTATGACTATGAAACGCTCCTACTTTAATAAACAAACAGTAGAAGCCCCCATATAGTTAGATAGAAATACGCACGCTATCCAGGCTCGGTCATGCGTTGCACGAAAGGCTTCATTTACGCTATGAGGACTGCGGCTCCAAAAAGTCGACAGAATGCAAAGTGGTACAGTAGAAAAGGTTTAACTAAAGGTCTGAACCGTGTTAGTGCATGCCGATTGCTAGAGGGAGAAGCTAAAGGTTCGACTAATCGGTTGTTGGAGACCACCGCAGTAGCAGCTAAATTACGAAGTCACTGATGCTCTGTTATACACATCAGATGACCTTTGAGCTTCAGCCTTTTATCGTTCTTATTTTATCATTTTCGTTGCTGTCTTGCCGATGAGCAGGGTCGATTACAGTGAGTTAACAATTAACCTGAAATACATAGCACGCTTGCGCCCAACACTCTCAGGGGCGGAATTTCAAACGGGTACAAATATGGATGTTGTGGAATTCCGCTTCAGTATTTTGCCTCAGAAAATACGGCGGCGGAGGGGGGAAGGAATTGGTAGATAGCGAAGTTTAGAACGGACGTCAAATGGAACAACACTGGTTTGATTCAGGAATCTGAGATCCCAAGGTTAAAGTAAATACAAACAAGAGAGGACCCAACAGGCTCCCAGACGGGAGCCTGTGAGTATGCCGAGTCCTTGATATTAATCGATACTGATTGATAATAGCCTGACCAAGAGGGAGAGAGATCATAAGCCACTATTAGAGCACTAAACCGCTAAAAAGGTGTCCGGAGGCCACCCGCCCCTAATAACCGAACAGTAAGTCAACTGGATGTCACATCCGGGCTACGGACCAAACGAAGGCATACCCTGATTGGTCAGAATGCCAGCCAATCTGGATCGAGCATCTTTAGCTTGACACTTCTCGCTCCCTCACGGAGATTCTAGCACGACCTTGTGGAACATTCTGTGATTACCCTATAAATACGGTTGTAATAATCTTCCTTTGTCTCCATAAAGGGCTGTCTGAAGCTACCGTGCCTTTTGACATACCATAGTGGGCGGAGCAGGAAACAAAGGACCGAGAGAGAGTTGCATGATCGTTCAGCAAGTCACTACAAAAGGTTTAGATGAACAAAATACTGACAAACATGTCATCGTCATTTCCACCCATTATATGTACCCGATTACCTGCAACCTTCATCGCAACATGTACGTTAGCTAACAAAAAGGAAACGAGAACGACAAATTACAGAAAGCTCAGAGCTGATAGTCGCTCATTAATGACACACCGAGGGTCATAGGTCGTTTTGACGCGCGATCGGCAGAGCCCCGTTTTTCCGACTCGACCACAGAGTGACGGTTGTTTTTTATTTCTTGTTCCCAGAGAGAACGGGCAGCGGCCAGCTAAGGGCAGGAAAAAAATGTACAAGTTACATTGTCGGTAGTCATAAAATAAAACTAGAACAGCGCTCAAATACCAGCATACAGCAATATACTAATAAACCGATAAATTCGGCTCGTCGAATTTCTAGAGTGGATTGAGCCTAGCTTGAAAAGATGCACTAAAAGTGGCTGGGCAAGCCGCTGAAGGACTAAGCTTATCATGCAAAATAAAGACCACGTATCTCACTCTGTACGAAAAAAAGCAGATTAATGTAGGAAGATGGAAGTTCAAAGTAACAAAATTGCACAGAACAAGAATGAATCACCTGATTTGGCAGCTCTTCGCGCCAGAATCGAATTCGCTCGGCCTCGCGTTCCTGCATCGCCTGTGTGGCGTAACAGAGATGAAAAAGTAGTAGTTGCACGCAGAAAGCAACAACCAGAGTACGAGCAACAGCGAGTCAACTCACCTCAAGTAATGCATTCTCCACAGCTTGTTGTGTGGACAGCTGCGCATCCTGATAGAGTTTCGTGACACGATGCAGCTCAACTTCAAGTTCGGCACATTCCTGCCTGTTCGGACCGAAGAGAAAGGAATAAAAGAACGTACGCATGAGATAAAGCGAAATACAATCAACTGAGGATGGCTGATACAAAAAACGTGACTCTCGAAAGCAAGGAAAAAGGAAGCAAGTGTAGAATACGTGACGTATTCTGGGAAGCCCAATTGAGTGGCGCGCGAAACCACAAGCCAAGAATTACGAAGTTTTGAGATTCATCAACAAAATGCGGTAAAAAACGCGTATATGACACAAACCTCAAATTATGGGGATTTCCGTCTAATTGTTGCACGAATCGGTGCAAGTCCAAAGAAAGTCCGGTAAGAACGGCAAATCGACGTGAATTACCGACAACCGTGCGCGCACAGCACATGATAAGGTAAGTGATCAAAAAGCGCACGAGGAAAAGAATTGTTTCGACATGTTAAAGGTCAAAAGTTCATGAGGGATTGTGGGTGAATATCGAATGCATGAGGTAGACGCAGAAAACGGTGGGTTCAAGCAAGGGAAGGGTTTGACCGAGAGAAAGGAGCTACAGTAAGTCTGCTCGCAGGCTTTATCCATACCTACTCTTAGCCCAACAAGGCTAACAAACACAGAAAGCGATACCATTATTTCTTCGTCGCCAGTTTTATGATAGCCAGTCTCCTAACCAAAGCTTTGTTCGATCAACATGAAGGTAGTCACAAAGAGTTAGTTAGAAAACATAATAAATAATAATAGTTCAGTTGAAACACCACTTTCGGCGCCTAACCGTCATGATACTCAGAAAAAGCACGAGGGCTGGCAGGTTGCTCAACCCCGACAGGAGCAGTCGGAATGCAGAGGTTAGGCTCGAACCACGAACCTTCCGGTCAGTAACCTGGCGCCTTATACACTGAGCTACCTCGAGCTCGATAGATAGCGTTAGAGTTAGACAAAAAGTGACCCGTCGCCTGGAAATTACTTGAAAGTGTCCAGAACGGCGACTGATTGTGACTCGGTGGAATTAGTAAGAACGCTACTGCTTACCGTTCCAAATGTTGATCATGAAATACGAGGAAGCGGACAATTAGGGAACTCTGTATACCACTCTAAAAGCTCATACAGTATTCGTTCTGGTGCGACCTCAAAATGTCAACGAAAGGCATCGAGGTTAAGAAGGAGGTGGGTTCGACACACGTTTTAGATATGGTTTTTTAATCGAAATCTAGACGTGGGCTCGAAAAAAGCGAGCGCTGTTGTGCACTCAAAACTATCACCTTGTTCCAACATTCATGAAACTGACGAACCCGTTCGAAAAAAAGCTATAATAAAGCTTGTCCTATAATAAAGCGTGTCCTATTTGACCACAATGTGTCTAGACTTCCTCCCTTTGAAGTTGTGTATATCAGTGTCGAGACAGGGTAGGATTTGTTCCAGAGGATGAACAACGGAATGCATCTGAACAGACCAAATGAATTAAGGGCAACCACTTACCGTGCTTGACATAACGCTTGTTCCGCCCGTTTTGTCGCAGCCTCGCGTTCATTAGCCCAATCAACTTCCAAACGACGGCGCATGGATGTATAATGTACTTCACACACAGCGCGTGCTCGATCTATCGCAGCATCTCGCTCAGCAGCGCTGGCATTAAGACGCTCCGTGGCGGCTTTCTCATTCTCCAACGCCCGAGCTTCGGCACCAAGAGCGGACTGCAGACGAGCTCGCGTAGACTAGATGGGTGAGAAACAACTCAGTGACAGGTGAGGACGTTCAAGTAAACCACAGCTGTAGGGTGGTGAGGAACCGCTCTTCGATACTGGTGTTGTGTTATCGATGATGATGAAGAAGTTCCTTGCGACTGATACATCAGTCAACGATACCGATTCAACAGCTTTGCTCACGGTCGTTAGAGTGACCACACTAATGGGAGCCGTTCGGCTATACTCACACCAGAACCAAGATGCACCAACTCAGTAATGGCCAACATATCACTCGTGGCTCAAAATCGTAGGCGGGTACAAAACAGCTGAAGAGGCTACGGTGGGAATGAAATCATTTTGGCCTCTTGAAACAGAACTTTCTTCGAAGGATCGTATTTGATATAACACAGGCGTACCAAATTTTTGAAATCTGACAATATGAAACTGTATAAAATAGTTCCGGCAAACTATTAAATATTTATACATTACGTTTGTCAACAGAGTGAAATTCATGTTGATTTTCCTAATCTTCACCAGAAGTTGGTCACTGTTTGAAAACGGATGTCTTGATTACTCCATGAGCTAGGTAGCCTGTGTTCACGTTGTTTGTGCGTTTTATCTGTTCACTTTTAGTTATCCAAAACGAACTCGTCAGGATCTTCGTTCAATTTCACCTGTATCTGAGTGCAAGCTGTAGAATAGTATCAAATAGGTGTCCAATAATCTCTCACAGTTGTCACAAAAAGCATTCTGTAAATAGCTACAAAAATGTTAACTGGAAAGCCCGATTACTTGAACCCGGGATCCATCAGTACGCGAAATATTATCAATTAAAACCAGTAACGTGTGTATTATAGGATCAGAAACTAGAGTATTACGAGTGACGCAAGAGATACGATGAAAACGGAGATATCGTTCCCTGCTCAACATCCACCCAGTGGCAAGAATATTTCTCCGGTTTTTCATTTGAGACCATCTTTCAGCTAGGTTGACCAGGTTAGATAGGATTCGGACAGTTTGGAAGCCCCTTTAAACATGCGGTTCGAAACCGGTAAGTGACCTTAGAAAAACGTAGGGTTCTCCTGTATCGGTTGATGTGTGGTCCTAACCAGAGTTTTTCTTGGGAATAAATTCACTCTTCAGGGAACAAAATCGTGAACTTTCTAAGGAGGTAGGGATGATCTCTCGATGAACAGAAAATTCTGTGGAGGTGCTCACCGTGGATCTCCTGAGAATGTCATCTATCCGAGGATCTCTCTTCGAGGAAAAAACAGTATTTAGTTTGGTCATAACTAGGTGCACGTTACGACAGATGAAGAGGTCCATCTGACGTTAGGAAATTATGGTAAAAGAACCGTTGTGTTTAAATCACCACAGTCGGCATGGGTTAAACGTGAGGTAACAATAGAGATGGGAAATCTGTCAGCTTCGACCAGCTTATGCGTCTTCTGTAATAAGCGTTCCACCAACATCCTAAACGCTTTTCCGAATCACGTAATCCAACCGAAGAACCAATGACGGATGAACGGATATCTCAAGAAACCAGTTGAATACTGGATAAATGGATTCAATATGGAAGAGATGGGATGGAAAGGCAAGCAAAATGCTACTGAGAACTTACTCGTAACTCCTCCTCTAACGCTGCATAATCCGCTCTCAGTCTCTCCACCTGCCCCTGCAACAAATGTTCACGGGGACCAGGTGAGCCTTTCAGTTCACGAGAACTAGTTAGCTCCTGTTCCAAACTCACTAACCGATCCTGAGGATGAAGAAACAAAAGCACTGGAGTAGCAACACAAATGGGATTGGAGAAGACAATCAATAAAGGTGTTATTCAATAATGACCAATTTTTAGTTTTTCTTCCACAGAAGGAAGATTATGCACCGATAGGATCCCACGCTAGTTAGAATTTACAGAAAGCCTCAGCAAAATTTTGTTAGTCACAAGACAAAACGAAGAAAATCCATAAACCTAAGTGTAGTAACGGTATTTTCTTCAGCTTAGTTCTAGGTTTGAAACTCCCAAGCTAGTGTTTCCGTCAAAAACAACCACCAAAGGTGCACAGCGTATATTAACGTCCAAAACCAGATCAACAACAATTGTACAGCGCGTCGTATATAGTGTGTGCCGCGACAAAATTCTGAGATTTCTGACGCTTTCGGGATGCAGCATTGGCAACGGCATTAGGCAAATACTGGGTCATGATTGGTTGTTGGGTCCAGGCTTTCCACCAATCAGAGCTCGCCTTGATGCCGGACCGGCAAGCGGCCCGAAATTTCGGCCAATCTTGTGTGGCTTCTAAGACGTAGCACCGCCCAACTTTGAGCGGTAAAGCGGTATCTGTGTGGAATTCCGCCTACCACTAAGTAAATGCAAAAAACGAGCTGGAACCTTCTGACTGCGCACCAGCAGCCAGAATGTCTAAAGACTCGGACGGATGGTTAAAATCAAGCTTCACGCGGAATTTAACTTACCCAACCGTGTCATCCAGTTGGCTCGCGGTGTCTGTGAGAAATAGTCTAAAACCGTCGGTTGTGGTGTATCTTGACCTTTTACATCCACCTGGTTAGTCCCAATAAGGACGGATTAATACGTATGGTTAAAGTTTTCGAGATCCGAACATAATCTTACTGTTGAGGCTATTAATTGTGCTATATGAGATATGCCACGTGCGTGGGACAAAATAACACGATCCGGCTTCAAGTCCTACATTCGAGATCATGCAGACGGAACCTCATTACTCTAGAACAACAACAGACAGAATAATGTAGCTTTGAATAATTCACGCGTGTCCAAAATTTCTCAAAGGCTACCCACATAAGTGCTGCGCACCAGTAACGTTAGATCGATCAGAGACATTTCACGATGCGTATTAACAGGGCATTTTCACTAATTTCCAATACAAATCGACAGTCGATGTAATCGCTAGTTGTCTCTTCGTCGAACGGGATATACAATCTTATGCGCTCGTCAAAAAGAGTCTTAAACATATGGTCTTTCTCCTCAATAGTTATCTGTTATTGCACTGCAACCTGTATGTGATCAGATAAAAGCTGAGGGAGCTGAGAGTTGAGCGGACTGCAGTCTCACAAAAACATGCCCGATACCAGAATAGAGCGAACTAACAGCAGCTCGATTTTCGCATAAAGCCAGGCTACAGTGACTACACCACTGCCAGTAATACTTCCTTTGGTGTTTTTAATCCGTTGCTTGATAATCTTATTTTGCTGTGTGCAGAAAATAACCACATTGAATTCGAACGAATTGCTTATGGGCACGTGAACAGTGTCGATAGGGGTAGTCCATTAAATCCAACTCTAGTTGGTAGAAACAGACCCAAATGTGTGATAATAATCGGAGAGCTTCACTGACAACATTTTGATCTTTGGCTTTAATCGTTATTTCAGTTTCTTTTTCGATGTCCTGAATACCATCCACCCTCATTTGCCTACTCCGGACAGGATGAGGAGACACATGACAGTTCAGTTTTCCTTGACACACTAATTCTCCTGTGTCCGGATGGGAGTTTGTAGTATATTGTCCAGCCTATGGTCAGTGTCTTCATTTCCATAGCTTTGTAAGATGGCGTACAACCGAGGCCTGGTCAAAACCTTTTGCATACGGTTAGACTCGTCTGCACAGCCGAACGGAGCTTTGCTGGCCAGTAGCCACTCGGAAACTTGTATTACTTTACATAACAAAACAAATCCTCAACCCAATTTGACCACCACAGCGGAGGAGACTGCGATGTGTCTACAATCCAAGGACGATCAAATCTCAAAGAATATCAAGCAGAAAATCCAATCCGCTTTGAATTGCAGTTATAGAACCGTCAAAATGAGCATCATCTCGGCAAGCCGGAAGATTATGTTTCGAAATATGTCCCCTAGTTCGAATGGTTATTCTCCATCCGTCACTTACAAGTAAACTTGGAGTTACGGTGCTGCCTGTATTGGCGCAGCAGGCCGATGTTTCTTAAACGATCTTCGAACATATTCCAAGTCAGTTGCTACAGACAGATCTTGCAGCAAAACAGGTCAACAATATTAGCAGCCAGATTCAGCTGGAGGACACTGATTGCAAAACACCTCTGAAAATAAATATACAGCTGAGACAGTGAACAGTATGCACCAGGAAAGAAATGAAGAACAGTCGTCCATAAAGCAGGTTTGGTGTGCATTTAATTCACCATTAGTCAAAATTTATTCAACAATAGAGTAATCAGCTGTTCAGCACCGGTGTTTCGACCCTATGTATCTTTCAGGTGGGGGAAAGAGGTGTGTGACTTAGGGTTGCTGAAAGGAGACTCTCTGCAAGTTCGGAATATAAACGTTAAGCGGCATCATTGGCTCTCACCTGCAACAAGGCAGTATTCTTCTCCGTGCGCTTAGATTTTTCCACTGCCTCATGAAGCTGACAACGAGTGGTGAACACCACTTCATGCAGTTGGGTAACCTGTTCGCGTTTGGCCTTGTAGCCCGACAAGGCACGTGTAAGTTCAGAGCGCAAACGGCTCAACATTGAGGGTGACTGGGTCAAATTGGGAGCTGGAGTGCTAGTTGTGAATTTCTGATGTGATGAGGGTCGGAACGCCTCTGAACCACGGTCTGATGCGCTCGGGGTACGAGCTGGTTGTGCTGATTTCGGAGGTTCACTTGAGGTTGGATGATATAAAGAAAATGGTAGGCAGAAAACTGAAAGAAAAACTGCAACAGCTACGCCAAAAATGGCGAGATCAGCAAGAATAACCCTACATCTATTGAACAGGCAGTATGGAAACCATAAAACATAGTCGCTGTATGAATGCGACTGTGCATTGGGGACATGAAAGTTTGAACAAAAGTCAACTTACCACTGGTTCATAGTGATTGGATTTCAACTGGACCTTACTTCACACACCTGGCAACGGGGTTTTGATATGTACAGTGCGTTTTATGGAGACGCTTAAATTAAATCGTATATATCTGCTGTTCCGTAACTTGTCTCCTACGGATAAACAAACAGAGCAGGCAGACAGTTGTTCTGCTCCATATGATGAATGAAAATGTACTGGATAGATGGCAGTGATCAGTCGAAGCACTTCAACATCGGGCACTACATTAACCGATGCAAGCCTTTCGGTGTAGAAACCGCTACCATTGGACAAACACACTTGGTCAATACAGGACTGGTTCGCTATTTTGATACGGTGGTCCGGATATAGAACGCAGCCAAATAATACACCAAATCCCTTCAACACGACCAACCCCCACAGTGATCGCATTTGTAGAGTTCGTCGAAATCCTGTTGTGGTCTTCATGTACTGCGTTTGCGTATCAATGGTACGAACCGTTGCCACAAATCAGTCCCCACATGACACACACACACACACTGCGTTCCCTCGAAAGCTAAACCAGGAGTGCCACACTTATATTACACATTTATCTCCACCTTAACGGTCACTTCAGAAAGGTAAAGGTAATCCGCAAAGTTGCGTACATATCGCGTACCCTTAGGACCCAGACAGATGCCTTTTTGACGCCACAAATGGCACAATTAATCGTTGTCAGTCTAGCCCAAGACGATCACCCAACTGAGCCGCACTAGCCTACCTAATTGCGCGTTTACAGCCAAGACAGCAGCAATATCTGAGCTTTCAGTTCGTTGTAATAAAGCGCTCAGTGTCGTAAAAATCTGCCTTTTTGAGTATCAGGGCTAAAGTCTATTGGGGCGTAATTAGGTACCAGGAATAGGCAGCAATCAATAGCGTGTTTCCGGAACGCTTTCACGGATGTTACCATGTGAATCACACGGGGACGGTTACTAACGGGTATCCAGTCAGAGATCCTTCTAATCGGTGACTCAGAATAATGTCCGGCGGCCTGCGGATGGCCATAGGAGAGCAACCGGAGAAGAGGCTCAATGCGACAGCCGCACTCAGATATTGCACTCTCGTTTCAGATAAACGATACAAACCAATTAAGAGCAAGTCCAACAAAGGAGCTAAAACAGCCCGCTTTCCAGCTGCTTTAAGAACGCACAAGTTCAACGCGGCCAAACGAACCGACAGAAAACTTATTTTGAGGTGGCTGCAGCATTTATGGCGTAGACTCCGTAGCTAAGGGAGACACGGGGCGAACAGCGTTTTCGTCCATTATGGGTGAACCTACAAAGAGATTACTGTCAACGGAGTGGAATAGGATAGAAGGACTGTGTGGAAATAGGGAGAACAGAGGTGTCAGCAAGAACCTATTTCTGCATACCAGTTTGCTTTATATAGCACGGCAACCAGGTTGCTGTGGAATAAGTTCGATCGCAAGGCGGTGGTGTGCGGTGTGACTGCACCACACCCAACTTTTAAGGAACCGGTCACCAAACATGTTCGAGAAACTGTGCTAGTCAGCGCCCTACCAACTGAATGACATGAAGAGACTTTGATTGAAACAGGGACACTCGCCCGTATAGTTCAACAGGTTACAGGAATTCGTAAACCACATCACGTCAAAGCTCAGTCTGTTCGCAATGGCAATACTAAACCGACAAAAATTTTGTCCGCTAGATAAACAAACATACTGTACAGTTGTCCTCCACGGAAGAGGCCAACTGAAGAGACCAACCAAAATTGGTCTCATCTGAGAGAGACTTAGCCACTCAAAGAAGTTCACAAGACCATCCAAGTGTGAATTCCTCTGAGATGTGATCTATCCTGAAGAGGATATCTTTAATTACCATTAGAACCACTTTCAGCTAAGAGTACTCACACAGATCGTCACTGCCACTTGAGATTTCGGCACGATAACCCAAATACATATTGCTCTTTTTTTTCAAACAATGAGATTTCAGAAAAGGATGGAAAGCCACCGACAGACTTTGTCCCCCTCGCAAAAGTCTGCCCCCAAAAAAAGTCGAATCCAACCGGGCACGTCACCCAAATGATACATTAGCTGGGAACACGAGTAGTCAGGTTGTCCAATTAACGATTGATTGGAACAAGAACTCCAGGCAATCTGAATCGAGGGTTATCGAATAGGTTGAGCGCCATGTAGATCATCACGGGGAACAAGTTTCTGTCAGTTAAATAATCCAAATAGGAATTATTCCAAATATCGCCACACTTCGCCATATGATGAGAATCCCGCTTCTGAGGTCAAATTAATTATTTGCACAAGTCTGGTAAACGGGCACATAATCCTGAGACGAACAATATAGAAATGCTAGCCAGTATTGTAATTGATCCCCCTATGCTCTGATGAGCTTCTATAATAGCAGGAGGCCTCATGTAGCCGATAGTTGCATGCAACCTGGAAAAAAACATGAGTTTTCAAAGAAAGGAGCGGGTATGTGGGCCCTATCGCTCTCTAATAGGTTGTCCAATGAGGATATTTAGTGTACGGTTTCTGCAACGCATATGTTTATTACCGTACAGCCAGACCCATTAAGAACAAAAGATGTTATCTGAATATTTCAAAAGCAAATAAATGTGGAGACCAACCTGAAAGACTCAGTAGAATACGGCACATTCCCACCGTACAGTTTACGAAACTCTCCTGCACCCCGATCGTCTTCTAGTGGGTCGGTAACATTCTCCACAGCCGAGGATGGACGTGGATTTGCCCCAGATCCACAAATGGTAAACTCGTTCTCACAGAAGGCTACGTGATCCAACGATTTAGGTCGTTTCTTTTTTACTAGGGGGGGATCAGGCATCGGGGAACTTTGATTGTATTGACTGCTTATGATGTCCATAAACTCATCTCCCTTGTACTCAGCTTCCAATCGCAAAGCTCCTTCATACAAGGAAATTTGTTCCCGAAGATCATGAAGTTCTTCCTGGAAAAGGACACACAAGAGTACGGAAGGCATCCATCACACATGTAACACCTATCCAGAAAAGGTCATTGGATCTAAAGAAACTCATACAATGCTACCTTCCCCCTGATCTCTTGTTTTCCGGTGGCCGACACTATGGCAGCTGACGACAATGTTGCCTAGGTGCATGGTTTATGGCTGATAAACTGGACTAAACTGAACCTTATATAATTGGCAACAGATACCATACCAAGTAGAACATAAGGTTGACGGAAACTCGGGGACTGCGCCTAGCTGATTAGCCCCAAGAAGGGCGAAACCGGTCGTGGGCTGTCGAAGAATTTTCAGCAACCTTACGAGTAGCGCATTACGAAGATACCATGCCTGTTACGTACAAGAAAAACTGACCAAAGTTGCATTCAGGCAGCCCGAAGGTTAGCTGACTAGGAAGTAGTGGTTACACAAGTATAGGCATAGACATAATCACTATTGGAAATGTCAGAAAAGTTGTTCTTCACACCATGGTCAGTTTACGATTGAACAGACTTCCTGTAACTACGCGAGATGATTGTGCTTATTAGCAAACAGAGCGTTATGCGCCAACCTAAGCCTCATTAGCAGGGTCAAACTGATTCTTTGGGCACACTGGCGGAAATCGCGTAGCTGGACCCAAGTGAAAAGCATGTTGAATTCTTAGTCTGACCACACAGATGAAACTTGCTTGTCGTTAGTATTGGGTCACTGGGAACTAGGGAGTCCGTACAAGAATGGCCAATCCTAAGAAAATGTCCAAAATATGTCACCTTCGGTGGTCTCGGACACAGTAGAACCGGAGAGGAAAAACAAGCATTCTAGTCTTTCTCGATGTTGTATACCTGCAAGTCCCCGGGTACATGATTTAGGGCTCTACAAAAAATTGTCCGATTTTTATTAGCTATTATCCATGTTATAGCACAGTCGACCCCAAATGCTGTCGCCTACCTCCGAGAAGATACGAAATACAGCATTTCCCCATTAGGTGGGGAAAAAACTTAAACGCGACATTTGGAACTGAGATTGGCTGATTGTTCGTCAGAACTCAAATATATTTTTATGGAATTCAGGAAAGCTGATCTAATCATGCGGTTGGGCACAATTTGTCAAGAAATGCGCATGGGTCGTTCACCGTAAGTACACACATAAAAGCGGGTCTCACGTTCTAGCGGAGATCCGAACACATACCTGGTCAGTTATTTCAAATGAAAACCTTCGAATTGAAAGCCTTGTGCAACCTTGCCAAGCCGGACAACTTGCATTTTTAAACTACAGGCAACAAAATACAGTAATCCACCTGAAGGAGTAACACCACGGGGAAAGAGGCTTTTTTTAATCTCTTTTGAGGGTGGACTCTCTTCCGTGGGTATTGTATAACATTCAAGATCCGAATTGTGAAAAACTGCACAAAAATTTTGAGAGCTCTCAGAACTGTCTTTTAAAAAATACTGAGTAATCTCGAGTGCGTTGTTTCCTGATATAAATGTAGCGCAACTTATATAAAAAATCTCCACATTTGAATAATGTCCTCCCTCCAAGAGCGTGCACCTTTGGACCAGCCAAAATCGCTGAACGACATTTCAGGCACGTCAAATTCTGAAACGGGTCCAAAGCGACCAAACAACAAGAGCTAACAATTTAGTCATGGGGAACTGTCCAACGTGTTTTTCTGATTTGTTTCATGTTATGGTGTAACGGTGGGTACTACTGATGAGGCATGCGAGTAGTATGTATGTTCTCGTAACTTCGCCTTGATCTAATGGAAGGTGAGATTTATTACGGAATTTGTAGAACTACTTTGCAGTTTTTGCTTGCAGTTGTGCGATAGTCAATGAATATCCAGGAGAGTTCAAGAAGACGCGTTCGAGAATATGGATATTCCGTTTTTAAAAACAACATGCAAATGAGAGTTTAACATTCCTGTCCAATAGTCTGTAACCGTTTAGTTGGCGTTTTCTAATAAACAACTCCGCAGCGAAGGGTTTCCCTCCTTACAATGGTAGTATGAAGAGGCTTGGAAAATGCAATGGAGATTTCGTCGTATGAATGAAGTCCACCTATGCCGAAGGGCCGAGAAGCACTGTACAGCTGTTTCATCCTTATGGAGGATCATCAGCAGTACGCATCTCACGAATCTCTAAAGAGATTCAAACATCTGACACGCCAGTAGCTGGACACTAAACCGTTCAGCCAAGAGCGGCTGATCGGCAGTGTGATTAAATAGCCCTTAAGCTACAGCATCACTTAACCTTCACTTACAAAATTCACATCACGTGGCCACATATTGACTGGTTCTTCTAGTGACAACACAGACGGAAGGTTCACTCGTCGCGTGAATTATTCTTTCTTCTAAGCAACTTATAGTCTGCTGGTACTATGAACATTTGTGATTGTTGGACATCAGTAATAGAACCCCTAACAATGACGCTACGCCGTGTGGCAACCGAGTACCTTTCATCCATACGTCGACCTGGCATACACAGACGACTTACGGTGGGGAACAAGCAGATAAATGAGGCTAAGGTTGACCGAATTCCGGTAACGGTAAGGAAGACACCATGAACAACGGCATTGAACGTTGGTGCTTCATTAGCATAAAAGTTGGATTTTTAAAGAAAACCCAGGAAGAGGACGGTTATATTGTGCTAACCTACAGCGAACAAACGAGGTGTCTACACTTCCAAAAGTTTGATAAACCTAGGCAAAGGTTAGCTCGTAAGCTACTGACATCATTCGACACATTTTTCAGTGGCTCCATCCAAACATAGAGAGGGCGAAGTGAACTCTCTAGTGGCGGGCGGACAGCACTCAGACTTCTTGTGGCCTCTCCGCTACTCTGCCAAGCTACGCGTTAAGTACTTCTTGGTTTGTACCCTTTTGCACTTGACAAGATGAAGTGTGTGGCCTATGTTTCTGACAGTAAGTGCCAGGGTATGGTGCAGGATGAAAAACATATGCAAGATTGAAAGGTTAATGAAAGTCTCGTTCATGAACATTAGGAGAAAACACCCTACTGAGCAGTCAGCTCGAAGATACTGATCAACGGTATCGTAACAAGGATTAAAATATGGCGAGCTAGTGGTGTACACACGACCGACCTGCAGTATTTTATTAACATCTTCGGTGATTTTCCTTGACGTTTCCAATTCGCACAATTTTTGTCGTAGATCTGACACTTCGGAACACAGAGCTGTTGATGAAAAGACGAGAGTACAATGTGCTGTACGATAACAAGAGCACAAAAACAAACGCAGCACGACTGATTACCGAATTACTGGATTATTAAGGGAATGTCCCCTCAAGGTGATTTATGGCTAAAACCAGCAATGAAATCTTCCAGGAACTCTGACTACTCTGGAGGAATCACTCATGTTCCTAGGATATTCCATTTCCTAAACGTAAAAAAAGGGGGGCTGCAAACCAAGAGGCAGTATAATCTGACTATTAGGGTGATATGCTTGTTTAAAGACTCAGGATACCACAATGACAAGCAGTAGTTTTGATAAGACTTATCGAAAGTGGAAGAAATAGTTTCACATTCCAAGTGGACTTGGAAACATCCAAGTGACACGACATGACTCCTGCAGTTGCTATGGCAGTGCATATAAGTCGGCTACTCACATTGCGGAGCATTTTAGGAGCTCATTCGAGAATTCCCAGGCCACAACATTCCTAATCTTTTCCTGAATTGCCGACACCAATCTGCGGCACCTGAGTAGAACTTTATCGGAAGCCATAACGTGGTTCTCATCAATTTACCAATGAATTGGATCCTTCAGCATCAATGAGCATAAAATCAAGGACCAAATGGACTGCACAGGATCGAACATTGAACACCAATCCCCGCCACTTTACAAATATAAGCACATTATTCCTTCTCGGCAAATTGTGCGATCAAGATGACTTCTTCCAGCATCAGACAGGGAAGGACTTTTAGTTGATTAACTGGAAAAAGGAAGTTTTCAGGAACCACTCGTCTGTGTGAAATCCACTCGAAAGCAAAGGGCAAGATGGCAGCAGTCTTGCCCTTTCGTCTTGAACTGGACCCATTTCCCTTCCTTTCGAGCTCTGGATAGCTCAGTGGTTAAGGCGCGAACTTACTGACTGGAAGGTCCTCTGCATCTCGACTGCTCCTGTCTAAATTTGGGAAACCTGGCAGCATCTCCCATCACCAACCTGGGGTGAATGCATGCCGTGCGACAAGGTCAACCGCTCTTTGGTTGCCCATCTACGAAACTGCTTACTACATCCCACAATAAATCCGATAAGGTCTACCAGGCACGTAGATTTCAGAGCAGCTTTTGTGAACTGTATTAGTCAGAACATGAACCTATTCCAGCTGAAACTGCTTACGAGGATCCTGTTGCTGCTCAAAGAGGTAGAGTACATTCAGTTGCGCGTGCCCATTGCACTCTCAGTTGTGCTGGGGATCATCTAGTCAATTTGCAGTTTCAGTTAATTCCAGCCAATGTAAATTGTCCTGGTTCCGCGGTCCTTCTGTGATCATTAATTGTCCTACCTCTAGATCGTTTCCAGTCTTCCTCATCAGCTCGAAGTCCCTACTTCAATTATTCGCGGTTTGGGATGGTAAAATTCATGCAATAATCTGTATTCAGCTCCAGTTTCGTCTAGGTCAGCGACCTAGATGAGCAGCAATAAGCTCTGCGTGTAGTTTTCACTCAAAATGATTCCAAGTGGCGACAGCCGCGGCTGACACAAACCCGGCGACGTCCTGTTGGAGCTAGGTGGTTAGAGCGCGAAGTTACTGACCGGAAGATCCGTGGTTCTAACCCGACCTCTGCATCTCGACTTCCTCTGTCTAGGCTTGGGCAACCTGGCAGTATCCTAGCCCTCGTGCTTCCCTTGGGTGGCATGGCAGTTAGGCACCGAAAAGGTGTTACAGCTGAACGATTACTTTTTTACCTTGTTGCAGCTTGACTGATCTAATTAGATCTCACTCCACAAAACGTATGCACCCACCAGCAGGAAATACGATGTGGTGGGGTAGCTTTCATTCCCACTCTCTTCAGCTGTGATCAGCCGGAACACTGAATCTCAGTGAAGGTTTGGCATCCGGATTGAATGTGTCAGTTATGACCTGCTAGATGCATAATTGCGTCTGAATGTTCTTCAATGCATCATGGCAATGAAAACACCACAGGTTCCGAGAAATCTGATCCTGCTAAGAAAGAGGATCGCTCAGGCAGGCCAACGACCGGAAATACTACTGTGGCGTGCGGAAGCAAAGAGCTTACCAGAGGAAGCTAATCGCTGGCAATGCTGTTGAGCATCCTCTAATTGTCTGTTCATCCGGTGGATAGTTTCACGGAATTCTGCTTGAGCCCTGTTCGCATCTGATCTGCAAGTCTCCAGCTGGCGTTGTAAGTCTGCCACTTCCTTATCCTGCAGGACACCGAAAAAAGAATGTGGAAATAAGTGGATGTCGAGATTAGCTAAAAGGGAGACAAATAACGGGGAATGCTTAGTAAAGCCATGAAAAGTTCAGAATACCATGGGAATTTTGATAGATGAACTAATGGGTGCCTTACTTGGCAATGAAGAAAAGCGATAAATATCAGGTGTCGTACAAAACCCACGACCGAATATGATACACTGACAATGAGCTGACAGTTACCTTTTCTAGCAACCGTTGCTTGGCTAACTGCAGCTCGGCTGTGGTTGCCTCGTTTGCCAGGGCATATCGTCGTTCAAGTGCTTCCGTCAGCTTCCCCTCACGCTCTTCGGCGCGCCGAGCGGCATCACCGGTAGTCAACTCAATCAACTGAGCGGAAAGAGATTCATTCGTTGATCGAAGTGCGGATAATTCATTGGTCAGCTGTGGGAGTGTTGCGCAAGGCATTAGCATCAGAAGATGGGTTATGAAGATGAAAAGGAATCACACAGTGTTTGAACAGTTTACTAGTTACGAAGATTTCAAAAACCACATGGTGAACAAACACTATCTGAAGAGAGCAGACCATCCTCTTTTCCACATTTCTTACGTGCATTAACGCACATTAACGGGAGTCCGGTAGAAGAATCAAGAACTGAGATTACCGGTACACTCCTCAATTCTCACAATAAACTCTAGATACCCGTATTATCAGCAGTATCACCAACGGAACACCGATGGCAGCTAACTGCGCCCTACGGCCATGAAGAACAGAAGGGGTTCAGTTAGAGAAACTCAAGGGACGAGCTAGGAGCTATTGCGGAATATGATGCAGTCGGCATACCAATAAGAAAGTAGTGTTTCGTAGGGTCATCACGAACGCGCAGAATGATACTCGCTAGCAATCAATAACTCCGGTTTGGCTCTACCGCTAGTCATGGGTGTGACGAAGCACAATACAGAAAAATCAAAAGTTGAAAAGTAAAACCTGCTTCAAACCTAAGGCGGACAGTGACGCGATAGGCTCCACAGAGTATCGTTTCACAAGTCGGCCAGATGGATCTTTTGATGTATAAACCATCAGAAAATGTTACGAACATTGCTGAGCAGCAACTCAACGGCACTCCGTATAGGTGAAAATGAAGATGGTCTACTAACAAAAGTTGAAAACCGGAAAATTGAACACGCAGAATGCGAATATTATATTATGAAGCATTTTCTACAGAAAGCACTAGAGAGACCGGTAACTAATGGTTATTTTGAGGCGTCTTTCATCCGGCGGCCAGAATGCTCACTATTAGATATCATAGAAACGTTGATGTGGGTGGTGGCATGAAGACCATGCTTCCCTAGTTGTCGCTGCCAGAAGGTTGGCAACCTACGTGTGGGACGTGATAAAGGACCAAAGAGACAACAAATCGTCTGAACGAAAGAGATAAATAAGGCTAACCTCCGAATTTGATTGCTGCAACGCATTCAACCGCTGGGCTAGCCTGGATGAGCTCTCCTGTTCCGCACTTAATTGTTGCTGTATGTCACGAATCAGGGCTTCAGAAGAGGACAATCTGGTTGTTAAAGCTTGCCTTTCACCTAGAACAAACGAAGACAGAGAAGTTGGATATCTGAAAACAGAATAGTCATCGGCTCGAATGATGCTTGATGCAGCTTCCGCGATGTACATTTGGTTTATTGGTCGGTGTTTTAATGGTTGTTGTTGTTACCGATATATTGCCAGTAGTTGGTTTAAAAATATCCTAAAAGAGTCATCCGGAACCCATTCAAATTTTGCCGTAATACCAATTTACAAGTGCGTGAGGACATGTCTGAGGTTTCAGAAATGCGAGGTTTGGTGGAAACAGTGTTCCAAGAAAGCTGACTACAGATCCAAGCTGAGTAATTCAACAGTTAGCCTTTCCCTTCCCTTCCTCGTTGTTAGCATGACCAGCAGATGGATCTACTAAACAGTCAAAGCTGCTTAATGGCGGGAGTAGTGAGAACAAGATAAGATGGAGGCGGAGAAACAGACAGACCTTCCGCTAGGGTCAGTCGATGAGCGGCCAACCGTTTTTCCTTGGCGAGTTCGTCCTGCACGCGGTTTAGATCGTTTGTCAACTCCTCCACTTGGCGTCCCCGAGCCGCGTACAGAAGTTCTCGTCGATCTTTTGCATCAATTGGCAGGCCATTTGGCTGTCCGAAGGGAATATGAGATGGAAGATAGCTCTTTTCGCCGTTGTCTAGCTGCAACGGTGTATGCTGTCCGTTCACTGTAAATAACAAAAATGGAAGACAAGGGGAACTGGTAATGCTAAAGCTGGTGCGCAACATTAAATATATCACGATGAGAAGCGCAAACATCTGTCTTTGCCGAGAACCAGTCATACCAAAGTTACTGTTGTTGGGCAGTTAGTCTCTGTTCAAGGCGAAAATATGGAACTTTAATCAACCATAGAGGGTAAGTGAGCATGATAACCAAATGCACTATAGGGGTTCCATATTGCCAGCGTGAATTCGAACTGCTATGGAGCGAAATAAGCAACAAAACAATTGCACACCACGAAATCGAGATAATGCCAAAGGGGAAACTGCATTGCTGACTTTGATGTGTGTATGCAGGGAGAAAACGTGCAAAGTGCAGACCATACTAAATAAAAGCTATGGCGATCTCATAAGCAAGGAAAAAAAGCTGCAGTTATTGGACCATTCCATCAAAATGATCCAGTTGACAAAGCAAGTTATTCCCATGGAAGGGAACTGAAATCAAGAGAAATTCTACATGGTGGTTCATTTACTTATCAATAAAATAAACTCGCCTGGTGTAGTACCAATCTCCCCCACAGGTCCTCGGTGGGTAATGGGCGATAATTTGATCTCAGCAGCCTTCCGATTACGTCCTTGTCGGTCAGAACTTCCCTCCAAGGAATTCGTCTCGGGGACATTGTCAGACGGCCCGTTTGATCGAACGACTGGGGCGTTGGGGGCAACGCTGTAATAATGACTGACCAAGTCAGCGGATGCAACCGACTGGGTCACGTGTGTGTTACGTTCATTGGCTAACAGGTCAGCGAAAAGAGCGATTGGGAAAAATACCATTAGGGTTATTGGTAGGGGGATGGGCTAGTTACTTTATGCAGGCCAGAAAGCACGAGGGCTTTGAAAATCGTAAACGAATCAGGTGTCACTTCGAAATAAATTGAGGAAATATATGCTCAACAAGCACCAGATGATTTAACCTCCCAAAGATGGGAGTCAAACACTTGTGCTGGTGTTCACAATGAAAAGGAACTGAAGAATGAACTGTAGAGGACTATTTCCACAGCGACCCTGAGAATGAAGGAGACTACTGCTATAGTACATTTAATTTTAGCTGGGCACATTGGATTCCATGTTTTCAAAATAACCTCGAAAATATGAAGGTTATGATACCTTTCCTTGCGCGACTCACTCTCTGACAGTGGGTCAGAGACATTAGCAAAACTGAGTAAAAATACTATTAACACAAGACTCACTTTGGACTGATGAGGAATTTGAATCACGATCGCGCTGGAAGGCTAAGAGGTACTGTTGGGAAGCCTCTTCAGGTACTCGCGTGTCCCAGTTGGTGCCGTGGCTATGGTTATATGGAGATCTGTGAAGCAGATTAGCAACCAAAATCATTCACACAAAAAGTGAGACACTTTTGTAAGTAACGTTTTTAGGTGTGCCATCGAAAAGGCATGAAGATATTGTATCTCACTGTAAAACAATATGCGCAGAAAATCCAAATCGTATCGACACTAGCGGTCCACAGGGATAATCTACATTGTCCCACCAGCGGTTACTGAAGTCGTCCACAAAACGTGACTCAACAATAAAGGGGCAAAAATCTATTGCCTACACAATGGAGATCGAAATGGGATAAGTGAAGATCCAATACACCATAATTTACCTGAATGTTGAGTGGGTGACCACGGGTTGTTGGCATTTTCGGACATTCTGATCTATTTTTTGATCACCAGGGGATAAAACAGACGGCTTCTTCAAAGAAGCGGCATCGACGTCCGGGCCGATGTTGTTGTTATTACAACCGAGATCACCAGTAGGTACATCACCAACCACCAATGCCGCGTTTACGAGTACACTGTTGAATTCGTGGTTCGACGTACCAAAAGGACTTGAAGAAGAGCTGTTGGAGAGTTCCCTCGCTTGTATGCTTGTGTTGCTGCTTGGACTGGACAACGGATCTACAGCGGACTGACAGTGAAATAGTGGTAAGTTTGTAGCTCGCCTGTACACATGGAGTGTCTATTGGCAGACTTTCTTTTGTTAATCTTAAGCTGCTTGTACAGCGTAATGTCAATCTATACCAAGAAGCACAATAAGGCATTTCGTTAGTAGTCGCGTGCAGTTCGCAAATCCTGACGTCACATGAAACCAGCGGCCAACAATATGGCCGTTCAATACTGCAACTAAAAACGATGGGTGGCTGATCAGCAATAACCAACTTGCACTGACCCCTACTCAAAGATAGAGTGCAGAATGCGTCTGTGAACATCTCATATGTGAAACCGCCTTAGAAGCTCCCCACTGATGGTTCATCCACAAGCTTTGCAGTGCCTCTCACCCTGCTCGTTAAGGTTAGCCCAATTAAGAGATGCGTTTCTTAGTCAACCGCGATGTACAAAGGTTAGAATTTATTACTTATTGTTCCGTATAAAGTATATCCATGGAGAACGGTGTTTCAACACAAGATACACCGATTAAGCAACTACAGAACACGATGTTCAAAAGAAAAGATTAGGTGTCTACTGATGACGTAATGAAACTTTCTGCAACTATGTGGGTTCACTTCGCGTCATTGTTCGCATTCGGTTTGTTTTGTGTCGGCTGTAAAAGGCTCACCAGGATTTTCACGTACAAACTATCAACAAACAACCTACAGAGAACGAAGTTCTCTTGTCAGAAGATAATTTTGAATAAAAAAACTCGACCACATATGATACGGATGAATGAATAAATTCTCAATTCATGAGAATCCAAAGCACGAGCAAAAACGGAGGAAGTTGACGAGTAGCTTCACAAGTAGCCCAAGAATGGAGGAGTCCACGGAGAAAAATAGCAAAGGAATGGAACAGATTCATCGTTTATACGCAGCCCCATCCACACCCCCTTCATCAGCCAGACAACTTTGGAGTTAATTGGAATATTCACAAAGACGATAGCTCCACTGCCACCACATGTGACCAGAATAATTCGGACCTTTGAGCTGCTCAGAATCGGCTACCCTGGCAACGCACCCTGACATCCAGTGGATTAATCATCAGTTTAGCTTTTAAACCGTGAGCCGTGTACGTGTGTACGGTGGGTCAGGTAGAGCACCTATTGGCAGCAGAGTGTAGGACAGAGGACGAGCAGAAAAGCAGATGAAAAAAGACGAGAGGACGGCAAGTTAATGAGTAGGAGCGATAAGATGCAATAGCGCACTGGTTGCTTGGCATCGAGGTGGTGACCACTGCTAACCATTGATGTGGTGGGTCTCCAATAATCCAACCCCATAAATGATATACACAAGTGTAACTAAGACCTTTGGTTATATCCTTTATAAGCCGTCTTTAGATTTTGCATAGTCCATACTGCGGTACCTTTCAGGCAGTGAACTATCTAGAGCTGCACGGCAGCAGTGGAAACTCGTGCTTAACCACCACGAAAACATGGTGAAGGTCTAGTAAATTAAAAGGTTGAAGAGTGGGAAATTATTGAAAAACCTTTAACTTAGAAAGGAAGACAACCAAAAGGGAGGTGCATACACATATACGTAATGCACTACTCATAAGGTTGCTGAAAATTCTTCGACAGCCCACGACCGGTTTCGCCCTTCTTGGGGTTCATCAGGTATGCGCAGTCCCCGAGTTTCCGTCAACCTTATGTTCTACTTGAAACCAAATTGCACGAAATTAGCGAAATACACTCATTTGCAAACAAATTTGGTTTTGCGAGAGACTTGCCTGGAACCCAGCTGAATCTCTCGTCTGTGATGTTTCCAGGCAACTGCATGTGCTGCACCAGGCCGCCTCATGTTTCAGTTGGTACGATATTCGAGATATCGCGATACATGTATATTCGTAATGCACTACTCATAAGGTTGCTGAAAATACTTCGACAGCCCACGACCGGTTTCGCCCTTCTTGGAAACATCACAGACGAGAGATTCAGCTGGGTTCCAGGTGAGTCGCAAAACCAAATTTGTTTGCAAATGAGTGTCTTTCGCTAAGGTGTATACACCTTCCAAAATCAGCGAAATAGCCGTAGGGTTCCAAATCACATCTTCGGGAGGCATGACAGCTGGGCACCAAAAGGGTGTTGCAGCTGAACGTAGGAGAATTATGTGGACCCCACTCAGGAAGCAACGGAGATCCCACTGCGCCCAAATGACAGCAGCCGCTTTTACTTGGTGTCACGATGTCACGGTTTATCCTCCGATGACCTTCATCGGCAATGGTGTGGCGTTGAAAACATGACTTTTTTCGGTGGACGATCGTCGGGCAGTCCTACATGTCCAAACGACCTCAACCTGACCAGCCTAATCTGCTGCTCTAGTCAACTGACCCACTACCCAGTACCTGGTGAGGGACGCAAGCGGTTAACGCCTATTATGTTGAGAAGATATTGATGTCAAGACGTTTGGAGAGTTATGGGGTCTTCACATAGGAGAAGCAAGACTTAACAGCCAAACTGTAAGACTGGTGTCACGGGTGTTTTTTAAACGTAGTCCTTAGCTTCATCGACACCTGTTCCTGAAGCCAGAGATGACACAAGTCGGTGAATACTACTTGTACTATTATGAGGCACGTAAAGAATTCAGCTGTCACAACACAGCAAAGTGTACGCAGCTGTCAAGATAGGCGAACCTGACAACAACCTTGAGCTCCTCAAAGAAATGCAAGGGATGGGAAGTGCGAAGCGTACATCTAAGAAAGGGACCAGCAGTTTGTGCTGATGCATAATCGCCAGATAACAGAACAATGTCATCCGCGTAATTCAATTCCATTAATAACTCCCCAGAGCTCGAGGAAGCTCACTGGTTAAGCCGCGAACTTAGTGGTCGAAAGGTCCATGGTTCGAACCCAGCCTCTACATCTGGACTGTTCCCGTCTACGCTTGGGCAACCTGGAGGTATCTCAGTCCTCGTGGTTCCTTCGGGTGGCATGTCAGTTATGCACCTAAAGGGTTTTACGGCTAAACAATCATTTATTATTAATATCTATCCAGTTGTGATCAGATTCACGACCGTTTTTGGCTTCCATTGTATGCGAGGTGAAACAGTTTTTGGACATTTCCAGTTGTATCGGCTTCCGCCAGGTCCAAAGCCTTATGATCCCACCAAGTCTTTTTCTCCATATGCAGGCTGTGCTTGAGCTGGCAAATAACACAACTAATGAATGAATTATGCTCGGTGTCCTAAGAGATATGCCTCACAACGAGAAGCGACAGCACCATTCAGAAATCCGGCCCTTAGTGGGCGGGCAATTACATGCTAAACCGTATGAATGGCAGTGCTTGTCTCGTCCTAATTACGATTGATGATGATACAGCTTTTAAAGCATCAGATAGACTGCTTTGATAGGCTTGTGTAACTTGTACGTCAGGTTTTTTGGATTTCTAGACGAGAAGTTTGTTTCACAGGAGGCTAGCCGAAAATTTACATGACTGAAACGACGTGAGTACTTCAGAGCGGTCGACAGCTAAGAGTAGAGCACCGCCATTGACAGTTAGTGGCCCTGTTCAAACCGGCTCCATGGTTGTTCAGACAGCGCTAAGCCGTCTACTGTGTCTAAAACCAGCGCTAGCAAGGAGAAACAAATTGTCGGAACAAAGTTGTGAAAGGCCATCACCAACGTCATTACGTCTTGTGTCCAAGCAGAATCGGTTACGAAATCACGCCTCAATTGTGAACTGGCGACTAAGACTGCATCAAAGCCATAGTTGATTGATGCAAACGCAGAAACTACAAATGGGAAACGAATATTATTTCTGCTAGTGTGGGTCTCTGTGGAGCTGACGAACAAACAGCGCGAAGGTGGTTGTTTAAAGTTATCTGCTCGAGTAGGGAAGCCTCAGCTCGGAAGCTGAGAACTATATGAATGCAGACGCAATCTGCTGAAGCAGCCGCACAATCATCCGAAGTTTGCGGGTCGTAGTGTTTCGATAACGAAGATGTCACAAGTTTGATCACCAAGTGTTCGAGTTTCGGAAACGATAAAGTCGATAAAGTGAAAAGAGTGCTGGTCGACTTTATAAGGGTACTCTGGTTAGGTAGCGTACTTCGTATGCCAGAGGACCTTTTGCCCAGTACATCCTTCCTCGCCCAGCCTTGTATCGGATGGAGACGACCGAGAGGAGGCCAGTCCATCACTTGACAACGAGGCATGAAAGCCCTTACCAGTCAACTCAGTTGCGTTGGGGACCGCAGGACGGGACAAACCAATCGCTAGTGACCCTGATAGATATGGCTATGTCATGGAGCCAATGGCGGTCTAGCATCAAAGCTATCACCTTTACTGCGTAGCTTTCACTTCCTGTAATACTGGATAAAGATCAATTTGTCGCCATCGCACAAATCAGGCCATCGTCTCCAACGCATGGTTCTCATTCCCTTGTTCTCACTATCCACGGCGAACGAGGCTGTGGCAGCTGGAACCACTGCAATTCGATGCACGGTTTGTGAGTTCAAAAACTGACCGATTGAATTAGCTGGTGGCATGCAAGTAAGCACCTTCTTGCATGCAAGACTAACATGCCTATGGCTGGGACCAAGAGGAAGGAGTAGGACAGGGAGTTATGGGACAATACTGAAGGAAAATGAGGTTGTCAGAAGCCTGTGTTCGGCTAACTGCCCAAGAAAGGATATGGCACGGGGACGTCTGGGGCATCACCTTAAGCCTACAGCTCAAGAGCACGGCCGCAAGACAGCGGTGGTTGGTGTGAGACTACCAACGTTGTCCAACTTCCTAAGGAACAAGTCGCCATGCACGTCCCAGTCCTTAACCTGGAGGGTGAAGAGACTGGTTTATTTCGATCAACCTTGATGAGACCCTACGAGCGTTAAATAGACAACCTCCAGTATACCTCAATAAGTCGCAAGAATGTGAGGTTGTGGGCGGGTGTGGGAAGGTACCTGCATGGTAAATAGAAAGTACTTTATATTTTCCTACACCATATGTAAGAGAGCCCGCTCTGAATCGCTGATCACGGGTAGCAAGAACACCTCAGAGGATAACCAACTACTGGTTTGTGAGGACTTGGTGCCGCGCTTGTGTGTCATCTGCAAAAAGCAAGACTGAGGATCCCAAAAGTACGGTAAAGAAAAGCACAGAACCGAATACAGAGTTCTGGGAATCACCCTAGAATATGCTGTCCGGCACCACCAAACCCGTTCGGGGTTACGCAGTTTTGCCTACGTGGAGCATCCCGCTTCCATGGGACTATAATCCGTAGTATTCAGAAATCTGAAGGGAGACCAGATTTTTATGTGCTAGATTTTCTGACAACAGACTAGACTTACGTCTATTACCCAGCCTGGTTGGCATATCGAACCTCAGAATTGCCGCCACTACTCCTACCCACATCGGATCTGCCGGCGAAGCTCCCGCCATCTGATGTCGTACCCGTTTCGTCGATGTGCGCTTGAACAGAAGTTGGATGTAATGCAGTATAGGAGACTTTACGAAGATACAAACCAGCAGTTACATCTGGCCCCTGCCCAAACGCACCACAACGCGACACGTACTGACCTAAAAATCCGCCTAAAGCCAATAAAACGAAGGAAATTTTAACTATTCACAACTGACATTACATGCCAAGTTTTCTTGACCAACCACAGCAAGTCCCTCCGTATTGCTTGCGGAATCAAGAGGTCTATTTATGCTGGTCGTGCATTCACTTATATGGCGCACACAATCACCGTAATTCACAGCTATCATTAGCATCAATAACAGTACTAACTCGGCGAAAACAGTACTATGACGGTTTGGATTATATTCAACAATTAAACCCTTCGGGATCCACCATTAATTGGTAATGAATACCGTAAGTTCCGACGTCTCTTTCAGACAATTCCGTTTATCGTTTCCGAGCTAATCTGTTATTCTTCTGTATGCATGTCTATGCTGATTTATGAGTTGAATTTGGCATTTCACTTCTACTTTCATTGGCTAGTCCGACTGTCGCCTGAGTTGTAGGTCATTAAAATGGCGAGCTGTGAAAGGGTGATGGACCGATCGGATAACAAGCACGCGCAGGAAGAATCGCTGACACGATCGTCTGTCTCTCTCAAACGGAGTGGACGTGACCTTGTTCAGTCCGCCACCACTTCAACAGACATCCTCCGAATAGTGCTGTTACATCAAAGGAAACTTGAACATGATCATCAACAGCAAGGACGGATGCTGAATGACTGAGCTTTCATCTATTTACAGAATGACTGAGAAACCCGGGCAATGGCAGGTTCCGAGGTAATCACGAGTCGCCAATTAGTGATAGTGGCGCCTGGAGATAGTATGGTGACTGACCCTTCTCTGGGAGATAGTCATTACAAGGTAAAGGACGAGTAATAGAGGGAGAAAGGTTTGTGTGAAGCCGGAAATAATGACGACCAGCGTAAGTTGCGTTCTGTTATGCCCCATAAGCAACTTACAGCTATCTCACCAAAGCCATGGGAATAGAAATGCGGTCTGGGTACACTGTATCGGATGCCGGCTTGAATTCTATCGAAACTGTCTCCCCATAGACGGATGACGGCTGCATATAATGAGGCTAATAATATGTGAAAAACATACGGGGCTATTACGTCGTAGTCCGATTTTACTCCGGTTATATGGATGCTAATTGTAAGGTTTGCCTGTGACAGCTTATTGAATGAGATCGAACCTCTTTGAGGGTGAAATTGGGCGTTATCACGGACTAAACACATCTGAACTGAGAAGACCAAATCTTCTTGGCATCGCGCATTACGCAAGCCAAACTCATAGTGCGGCACTGGTAGTGCCAACTCTGATTGTCTCCCATCATGTCGAAACGGAAACTAACCAACCTACCATATTCGACCTAAGTCAGTGTAGAAGCAGCTGGACAGGAGATTCACCCAAACTACCTCAGTGTTCCAGAAAGCCCTTCGATCCATATAAACAACCCGGAAGATAAACGCGTAGAGATCTTTTGCCGCAACCCTAGCACACATGATGGTCGATCATGACCTGAAGTCAGTTCAGAATTCAGGACTTAGCGGCAAACGTAATTAGGGCGTAGGCATTTCAAGAACATCCGCAATTAGGCCTACCAATACCTTCGAAGTACGCGCCTCTTATGACAAAAAATAGGTTAGTCAACTTTGTTTCCACCTTTTAACCTCTTCTACGCTAGTGCAAGTGCATAACGCAGCTCCACTTAAGCTCCATTACATGATCTGTGTATTTTGAACAGCGCCAACAGACTTCTCACCCATAACAACGAGTCAGCCTGCGCAGCTTACCACGCTAATTATTGGGTCCTAGACCTACGCCAGCATTTGCACGGAATCTGACTTCGAAACGAAAATCGCGTAAACAGGATCGTCTCGTGTTAGTGGTACTGTGTCGGCCACTACAGGCCACGAAGTAGTACTAAGAAGTGGACGCAACCATAGGAAAGCTTCTATTGGAAGTTGGAACGGTGAAGTGAGAACGTTAATGTAAAAAAATGTAGGTACTTCTAGTCGCACCAGGATATGCTGACAGGAAAGTGTCTGCTGCTTAGCTTACATGACTGTCATACTACTTACATGATTTTCTTCCTCCCCAAACCGCTGGATAGCATGCTCAAGAAGAGAGAGTTTACCAGCAGCCAGTATACTGGCTACGTCATCCGGATAGGCAGACGTCGTAACGTTTTGTTCATCTCCAGGTGAACCGGGAAGGTCCTCATTGTCATTTCCTAGGTCAAAGTCATTGAACTGTTCTGCAATCAACTGTTCGAGCTTATTTTTTTATTGGAAACAAGAAGGACTGGATACCTCATCGCGCAATCGTTTATCGTCTTGGTCGCCATCAGCTTCATCAGTAATTGTGAACGGACTGGTATCAAAATGTAGTATATCCGTCGACATTTGTGATCAACTGATGTATTCGAACGGGATGATATTGAAACTTCCCGGTACGGATAAGTTTCTATTGTCCCCCAGGCCCTCCACGAGCCTGTTGTCAGGACCGCCAACCGAAAGCAAATGAATTGAACCTCGCGCTCGTCTTTTGTGTTGCAATAGCGAAAGGTTCAAACAGTATTCACGGATTTGATGGATTCACGAATTGATATACAGGATCGAGGCTTTCGCCCAAGCTTCCCGGGTCGGGTTTTTTCTTGTCTTTCAGCAGCTTCTGTCCACCTAGAAGGTACAGCCGAAAACAGGGCGTAACACTGCTCTTTAAGTTCTCAGCGCACGGCAGTAATATTGCCAGCGCGAGGACTCAACTAAGAAAGCGACTAAAAGTGCTTTGCACTGAGTACTGGATGTAGCGTGATCAACCGTTGGAGGAAGATTATTCCACGTACAAACTACCCGAAATGAGAAAAATGGTTGCCTAATAGAGGTGTGCGGTCTGAGCTTGAAAATCTTAGCAAGTCCACGCCGTATGTATGTTGGGACAACAGTGAAAAATCTATTGGCCAAACGTTGTTCAAACAGGGCGTAAGTAAGTAGTAGGTCTCCCCGGAGGCGAGGATACTCCAGGAAAATTAGGCCGAAACACCGCGAGACACTCTTCACAATCCACGGATTAAAGGCCGGCGAACATTTTCTTAGCAGCTCTTTGGACACGCACAATAAGGGTTATGTCTTTCTTGCGTCCTGAGTAGACAGTCTGGTCGGTGGCCTTATGTAGGCCACATAGAGTATCTGGAAGTCCATGCGAGTAATGCGGGAGAAGGTTCGCCGAATCATCCGTAGAGCGGCAAATGCCTTTGAACCGATTTTTCACGGTGCAGCGAGGACATGTTTAAAGGGAGTCAGATGACTAAATCCGATTTGGTATCTATTATCGTAAGTTCTTCTGGTACACCCTCACCGTGCACGACAAAGGCGTTCGCTGAGTCACCTCCATATGTCATATGGACGCACTTTTTGTCATTCCGTGGAAGGTGCCAGTCCAACGACCACTGCTTTGCAGCGTCTACATCCATTTGGAGGGCTTGTAATGTTGTTTTCTAGACCCCGTCAGGCAAACCGCTAATTGAAAGGCAGAGGAGTGGAATCTGCTCCACTGCTTGTGATGCTCAATCTTGGCGAGTTTGGGAGTACCTAGGTCTGTGGGACCAGTGGAATCCTAGATTGTCCACAATACGAGATCACCTGCACCTCGTAGAAAGCTAGGGGGTTGAAGAAATAACTTACGGAAGTATAGCAAAACGATGCTTGGTTATAATTTCTCTAAGCCGTTTACCCTCATGCAATGAGGAAAAACGAGGAAGTTGCAGGGTGTCATATGGCTCCTATGCCAGAAAAGTGATGGCTCGGGGTTCAAACGCAGACGCCTCGCACCTTCTTGCTGGATGTCTGGTATTTATTTCGTTTTTTACTCCTGCAAATGTGTTTAAAAAAGTCTCTCGCTGCCTAATCTACTTATAAAACTAATACGTGTCACTTTTTCCACTCGAGTACAGCCTGTGAGAGAAATACCCCATCAGATTGCAAACCATTTTGCGGGACACTCGCTAATTCACGATCATGAGACAGATTATGACAGGCCGCTCCCCGTTACAACATTAGGTGAACCACAAGGGTTATGGATGGTACGGATGTCTTTCGAATGTAAAACGTGGAATTCAATGTCAAACCTGTCAGGTCTGGTAGAAATTGAAGCGCACGGTTTTGAAGGATGATCAGATAAACCGGTTATCAAGTTCAAGTTGAACCAAGCTCCCACTTCTTAGTAGGGGAGACCGGTGCATATGTTCAATTTTAATCGGTTTACTCGAGGAAAACCCGCTGCTTCTCTCGAAGGTTGTGGAGGATGCAAACAAAAAGAACGTAGCAGCCTGAGTGGACGTCGATAACGAACGCTCTTCCCTTCACGAGTGCTTGAGGCTTTCTATCCCGCTTCCGTTGGCTGCAGAAACTGTCATTCAGCTATCTGACGCGGCAGTCCGGATTTCCACGGCGTCACTAACGGCCAGCCGCACGAGTGAGTCCGGAACGATAATCTGGAGGTCGTCCTCTAGGACAACAAAGCCAACCAAACTGGTAAAATTGTCCCTTGGCGGTGGTCATAGAAAGTCCGTATACGAATCTCTACCGCAGATTAGTTACGCGAAAATGCAGGCAGGCGAAGTTTCGGTTTTTTAGTTATACTTTCCTCTCTAACTGCCGTACAGCGGAACATGGAGCGGGCTTGCAGTATTCACAATGCATTCCCGAAGATCTCGCATATATCCGAGGGTCACCCTCTAGAGGCGCGAAAACTGGGTCAGAGCAGTTTCAAAGGAAAAACATGAAACAAGTTTCTCCCTGGCGGCAGTTTAGCCGATTTCAAACTTATGACCAAACCGACGGCACTTGTGCCTTCAAAAGCACGCTGAACCAGGTGACCAAGACGTCAAATTGCACGATCTACTTAACCTCTTGAGATCCATCGACCAACAACGACAGTGGTACTTACGTTTAGGCCAGACATCTGAGGGCAGAGCGTCCAACATATGTGGGGGTATCGCTGATAATTTCCTTGGTGGACGACAAGGGCACAGCTGTTAACCCCACACCTAAGCCACAAAATATAAGTTGAGTTGGGTCAACGGTGCAGACACACACGTCAGAAGCGACCAGTTTCACTGCGGATACAGATGTCACTAGTGACTCCGACGGCAATCTCCAAAATCCGACAAAGCTTTGCCTGGAAATCCTACGTGCCCCAGGAGCTCACGCTCACTGCGGAAGACCTGGGAGTCACAAGCACAAAAGGAGAGCAACCATGCTCGAACAAGTCACGTAGACCACACCCGGTAGGAAAGCTGTTTTCTGATTTCAAGGCGCCGTCCTCTGTAAAAAACAAGCCTCTTGGGGGCGCTCCCAAGTTGACTGTCTGACTTATCTTTCCAATCAAACGCACAAGCGACCCGACAGGGTTTACCAGAGACACCTTTGAGGCCTAACCAAGCCCGAAAGCTAAAGTGGCCAAACAGAAGCATGTTTACCGAAAATCTTTCAAAATCAGCGAATAAAAGAGTCCAAAATATGAGGTTTCGTGCGCCTCCAGCATCAGCCGACGAAATTTCCCTCCGAGGCTCGGGAAAATTGCCATGGTGTCAGACCACGCCCAAAACCTATAAATCTGCTAATGTCCCATGTAGCACAACAGCCCTCTGCACCCAGCCATTGGTCGCCGTAGAAGTAGTGTTGAATTCCTGGTCCACAAACTTCTGCAGTCTTTTCAATTAACCTTTTGATCTTCAGCAGTTGGTTTAACTAGCACAAACGTCCATAATCTCACGGCAGCCTCACACCAGAAGTCTTTGACACTGAGATTCCAATGGATGGCAGCTTCGTCTTCTTAACCGACCGGAAACGTCAGAGAGCGAGTGGCTACCCTCCACCCAAATGCGGCCCTGTCATCCCCCATTTTATTTTCAAACACCACTCTCTCACCAGGCTGCGATTCACTGAGGCTACCGCAGTGGGACCGAGCTTCCTTCTTCTTGGCATCGTCCACCGTTGCCCGTCGAGTTCAACGGAAGACAACCTGCTTCCCAAACAAAACCCCGAGCAAATCTCCTTCCGCTTCAATCTCTTGCTGGTAGACGTCCTGGAAGGAGTTCCGGCGGATCGCGTTTCATGGACATTTTGGATCGACGCTGCCTAAAATCCTTTAGCACGCCGCTTGGCCTCAGCATGTGCTCACACCCACCGGATAATGTGCAGGTTAACTACCTCCCCTTCTGGACCTAGCAGCGATAATAAGAATGCATACTCTCAGCAGGTGGGTGGCATGCCCTCGGGCATAGTCATAATGGTACAGCTAGAATAAAGGCTCGAATGATGTCAGGAGAAGTCACACAAATAATGGGGATTATCCGACGCAGATACGCCAATGCCTTAACTGGCACCATCTGAACGTGGTGGACATGGAGAGCAGAGATACATAGTATTAGGTTTTTCGTCTCTTATGAAACATACCAAGCTGAAGCAGAATCAACCCCTTTACAATTCGATGATGGCGGGCAACAGCAAAACAGGGGCGGCAAAACATGAGATCCTGTCTGGCACGGGACAAGAGACTGTAAATTGCGGAAAGTAATAAAGAAGAACTGCTGTAAATTATAAGTTCGACAAAGAAACACACGAAAACAGGTCAAGTAGTTAGGCATCGTCTAAAAAACAAAGGTATACTATTCAGGTGAATATGGCAGTAACTGAGAGAAAAGCCAAACGCCTTCTCGAGGGGCAGAAACGGGAAACGCACGCTTGACCAAACGGTGGTGCTGTCAGGAATGCAAAGTTCCAGAAAATAACCCCAGAATACCCGAGAACTACTGAGAGCGAAATCTCTATACTGAAGCCAGCAAGCATCCAGGTAATCAGGTCAGTCAATTCAGCAACAGCCTGGATGGGTGAAAAGTAAAGTCCAAAATAGCACGGCCCCTTTTAACTGTTGCACTCGCTTGTATGCAACAAGGCTGTTGTGCTCCTTGTTGGCGAGGCTTTTTCCGACACTAAGAAACTAGAGCGGAGACAGCAGCAAGATATAACGGGTATCTGAGACCTACGTAGAACACAATGCAGCCCTATATTTAGCCCCAGCGACCTCGTCACATCCAATCCTGGCAAGACGCAAAAAAGAACAGCCTCCAACCAACTTAATCTTCACAGAGGAGAATTTTCGTCAACTCTTATGCAAGACAAACCCCTTCAGCGCGCTGGGGCCAAATGAGGTCCATCCAGGGACTCTGAAGGAAACGTCGCTCACTTTGGCAGAGAGTTTGCAACTGATGCTTCGTCAGTCGCTTGACGAAGGCAAATTACCTTCTGACCAGAACGAAGGTGTTATCACGCCAACTTACAAATCTGGCGACCGGCAGCTGCAGGTCTATTATACTCACTGGCCCACCGTGCAAGGTTATGGGGATCACTCTGATGCAGGCACCTCATTGTCAACAGTTTGATATCTTAAGCGTAACACAGATGTCCCGCAAAGCTTTCCTGCGGGACGAACATGCCTTCATTTGTAGACAGCTTAAGAACGAAGGCCACATATCGGATGCCATATTTTTCGACTTCTCAATAGCATTCGATGGAGTTCCTTACGATCCACTTCTCCGCAAGCTCGAGTCCAATGGGATTCAAGGAGAAATTCTACACTGCATTAAGAAGCTCTAATGAGACTGAACACTCCGAGTAAAGGTAGGCTCAACCTGCTCTTCTTCGGCGTCGGTCTCCATTGGAGTTCCTCAAGGCTCCGTTTTGGGACCCGCCTATTTCCGATCCACAGCAGTAAGCTCCCGGATGCGCCTTCAAGTCCATGTCTACTTTTTTCGGAAGACTTAAAAAATCTGAAGGTCGAAGATCAGTTCCCTCCAAATGGATCTTGATTTGGCAGAGCAGTAGCTACTGGAGTGAAACCCCATCTGAATGACGAAAATTGCGTCCATATATCGTTCGCAGGCGCATCGGTGAGCGTTTTTGTCGTTCTTGCACAGAATGAACCAAAAAGCTTTACGAAAGTAGATGCTAGAACGGGTTGTCTGATCTGGCTCTTTTCAAGCATGTTCTCACTTCATGTCCAAAGACCGGTTTACAAGGCATACGTTGTTCTACGGATGATTCGGTGCACCTCCTCCCGTATTACTCACATGGAATTCCAGATACTCTGCGGGGCGCTTTAATGGATCAAATTTTTCAGGTCATCGGCGCTCACAAAAGTTCGAATAAGTTAAAACGAATAGGTCATTTTGGATGATCGGCAGGGTAAAAATGAAAATAGGATCCTAAAAATTGTGGCGTTTTTGTTTCCGAAATTTTGCGGTGTTATCTCTAGTGTGGCATCAGCTTTAGGTGAATTCATCTTGACAACGGCTTGTTTCTTTGGACGACGCTTCAAAGCCGCCAAACGTTGCGAAGTAGAAAGCGTTTGTTGGCGTCAACCCAATCTGGATTCGAAACAAAAAAACTTGAAACCTAAAGGACGGAGAATTTCGCCCCGGACGCACGAGTGTTTTCAAACGCGTTACCAGTTGCAATAAAGCACTGGTTAATAATGTTAAGACGTGGATGCTTATGCAAACCCGGCACTCATCTGACCACTATAAGCCAGTCGCCTGAGCCACCAAAACATTCTCTGAGCCTATTGGAATAAATTAAAAAATTTGTGCCGAAGCACACGTATGGTCACCAAGATTTTCGTGATTATAATAACCACAAAACATACGACAGTACGTGGCAAATATGAACAGAGACAGTGTAGGTGCTGCGTAATAATTTTTCTGTGTTCATCCTACCGTACTGTGCGTGAACGCGTTTGTTATTCTGCGTTGCCGAAACGTGGCGTGAGTGTACTATCTGCTCAGTGAAGCCACGGGATTCAAGGGAAAATCCTACTCCGGATCAAGGCGTTCCTATGAGACAGAACATTCGAGTGAAAGTAGGCTCGACCTACTCTTCTCCAGCGCCGGTCTCCATTGGAGTTCCTCAAGGCTCCGTTCTGGGACCACTGCTGTTTCTGATATACGTCAACGACCTTCCAGACATTCTTTCAAGTCCATTTCTACTTTTTGCGGACGACTTAAAATCCTGGAGTACCAATGCCAGTGCCCTTCAAATGGATGTAGACGCTGCGAAGAAGTGGTCGTGGCACCTTCCTTTGAATGACGAAAAGTGCGTCCATGTGTCATTCGGAGGAGACTCAGCGAACGCCTATGTCGTGCATGGTGAGAATGGACCAGAGGACATCACGAAGATAGATACCAAAAAGGATTTGGGTATCTGGCTCTCTTCAAACATGTCCTTCTCAATGCACCATGAGAAATCGGCCCAAAAGGCATTCGCCATTCTACGAATGATTAGGTGCACCTTCCCCCGTATTACTCGTATGGACTTTCAAATACTCTATGGGGCCTACGTCAGACCGCTTCTTGAATATGCCAACCAAGTTGTCTACTCAGGGCGCACGAAGGACGTAACCCTCACTGAGCGTGTCCAGCGAGCTGCTACGAAAATGGTTGCCGGCCTTAAATCCGTGGACTACGAAATGCGTCTCGCGGCGCTTGACCTCTTTCCCCTCGAGTATCGCCGCCTCCGAGGAGACCTAATTCTTACTTATGCCCTGTTTGAACAAGGTTTGGCCAACAGGTTTTTCACCGTTGACCCAGAAAACACACGGCGGTGACATGGTAAGAAGATTTTCAAGCTCAGAGCGCACACTTTTATCAGGCAAAATTTTTTCTCATTTCGTGTAGTAGCTGCGTGGAATAACCTTCCTTCGACAGTTGGCCACGCTCCTTCTAGAACCCATTTCAAAGCACTACTAGACACTTTTCTATGCGAGTCCTCGTGCTGGCAAAATTACTGCCCTGCGCTGAGAACTTAAAGAGCAGTGCTACACCCTTTTTCGCTTGTGCGTTTCAGGTGTACAACAGCCGCTGAACGACAAGAACACAACCGACCCGGGAAACTTGGGCAAAGGCCTCGATCCTGTGTATCAATCCGTGAATCCGTGAAAGCCACAGTGAAAATGTGATCATAGCATCAGCGGAGTATTATAACCGTATAACACCGCATGAGTTGCTCGCAAGAACTCCGTGTGCCTACCTACCGTGCTACTATGTGAACGCCACCGCGAACAACGCCAGCGACGAAAATTCGGGTGCACTCGTTTTAATCGGATCATCGAACAGGACACAATTCCAGTTTCTGCGCACTTGATGAACTTACCAAGCTCGACCACCGGTATCTATAGGCAAAATCTCAACTGCGTCTACCGGGATGGCAAATTTGTCACGGAGTGTTGAAACATTTTAGCAACAGGCAAATAAACTACAATCATATGTGATATGGGGCACGCCTCAGCTGAGTTTTCGGCCTGATTCTCCTAAGCTGTACTTTTCAGTAGAGGCTTCAAGGGTACAGAAGGTGCAGTAAATGCTCAGAAATGGGCCAAAAACTCATGTGGACAGTGCCATATTTTGAGTGTATGCAACGAAATTCTGCTAGTTTGGACGCCTTCTGGACGCGCCATTTTGGACCAGCATTCAGCGGAGAGCGAATCGTGAGTGACCGTTGTGTCAGCGCTCTTGGCCGATTAGCGCTGGCGTTGACGCTTGATAGACAAGCGGCCCAATCTTCTTAGCGGGCGTATGCCAGGTGAAAATATTTACGCTGCAGCGCCTGATAGCGAGTGGTAAAGCAGTTTTAGTTCAGGATTCCGCCGAAAGTCAAATTTGTACGAAGATTCACCGCATTACAAACAGTCGGTAGAGATCTAACATAATCGGAAAAACAGATGACAGCATGCGCAACAATGCACATTTATACTGATTCTCGAGTTTCGCTGTTGACTGGTGGTAATCAGATCAAAATTGAACATGAGAGGATTCACGTTTCACTTTACCGCAGATATAGTAGTTAGGCTTGCGTGATGCTGTGACCCCGCAATACATACTTCGGAAGCAAATTCCGCTAAGCTCAAGCCTACCGGGAAGGCCTACAGCTAGTGAACGGACCAGTTTCAGCGAACACTAAGGGCATGTATTAAACCGTTTTGTATGTGTTTACTTGATGAATCTTGGTTAGTCCTAATGAAACCTAATACAACCCCAAAGCTGTCGCTGTCCACTGGATTCGTCCATCATTCACAGTTGAGGCTCCACAATCAGCGGAGCGCATAGGTATAGGCTTGGCAGCCACCATAAACGGTCGAAGTGAGCGAAAGCCGTATAACGTTGTGATGATGAAGGACCATCGCCGGCCACAGTTTCTAGCGATTTTTTGATCTTTTACAGGGAAACAGATTACCGATGTTTTGCCTCGTCTTGGGAAAGATCTCCCTCAATGATGATCGCACTCCACATGCAACCTTGAGAAAATACTGCATTGGCCCCTGACTGGTGCCACATAGCTGAAAGTACGGATTATCCACGGAGATGCACAGTTTTGCCAATATCATACGGTGCACCAAATTATCAATGAATATTAGAATCGGCACGATGCGAAGTTCGCAAAGAGCAGTATCCTTAAACACCCGCAAACCGATTAATCGATTTTGTAACGTAGCAAGAGTGGGATGAACCGAAACGTGGTTCAAGTATCCACCTGGATGGAGTATACATTTGAAATTGTTCACAAGTTATCTCAGGTTTCGTAAGCAACGAAGGCTGCTAAACTTTGCAGCATTTGGGACCTATGCGTTATGAGTAATTAAGCCAATAAAAATACATCCCCTCGTGGGTTCATTTGGCTTGTTGCCATCTATTAGACATTACTTTATCTGACAACTAATGGCACTCGCCAAGCCCCACTTATCTCAACCCATTCCCTCTTCTTCCCACGCTTCAACCTTCGCCAGTAGCTCCTCCGAACGCTTCGTATGACCGTCATTCATCCATTCTGCATGGTCCCCGGTTTGCATCCACATGGTCCACCAACTGAATCAAAGTTACTCGTGACCCTGCATCGGCCTGACTGCCTCCCACGTCTAACCCAAATCCAGCTGCAAGAGGAATGCTCATCCCCTGTCCGATTGCAGCAGCCTTGATGTGCGTTACGGGGCTGTTCAGGAACCGAAGTATGTCAGTGCGATGATGGCATGGCACTGCCATACCGAGTACAATGGCAATCCTGCAACAATTTTCTTCATACTCTCGACTGTTCCCTCTCGCTTACTCGGGCCTTTAATTGCAACTAAGAACAAATTGTTTTCGGCCCCAACCGCCTCTGGCACGAGTTCCTTCTAATTCGCTGAACACTTTGTTCGGATTTAACCATCCCGGTTTTTCGCTACAATTTCGGTTTGCCCCTTGCACAATTTCAAAGATTTCATTCAGGGTGTTCGTTGGGCCCTACGCAGTAGCACTACCTCTCCATCAAAAAGATCATTTTTCACCTTTTTTCCCACACCAGCGATACCAGTGAATTCACTCAATTTCAATGTAAACCATATTTTTGAGACGAAACTTGCCACTACTTTCCACTTCAAATCTCTCCTGCCTCATCTCCATTTGTGCTGTGGCCCTTGACATTTACTCAGCCGCCCAAGGCCACTAACGGCCAGCAACGGTTTTTCGGTTTTGGTTCAAGTCAACCGGCCTCACCATTGAACTAGACGCATCTCACGCCCATTGTTCTAGCTTTTTTGTTTCCCACAATCTACTATTACCTATCACTTGATGAGCGTATCTCCTTGGTTGTGCCTTCCTCCCCGTTGTGTTGTTTCCCCTCCGTGCTTCGGTTTTAACGGCCCGATCATTCAACAGTTGGTATCTTCTCTACAAGTTGGGAAATAAACTTATTATTATTAACAGTACTGGCTCTTGAATCAATGGTGTGTTCTAACCTTGAAATTTCACTCACCTTGACAAACCGCGGTCAAAAACACATCAAGGAAGTCAGCAGTTGATTGGAATATATTCCTGTAAACTTCTTGAAAAACCTCATAGTTTTGGCGGAATCAACTTCTGCGTCTTCGTCGTCAGTTGCTGCAATCCTAAGTTAGGCGCAGCATCCTTTACGAGCTATTCTTAGCCTTAAGACCAACTAAACGTGTACCACATCGGACGGCTACAGAGCAAAATGCCCTCTCATCAACATAACTTTCCATCCTTCCACAGTATGATTCGTCAAGGTTATCACTAGCTTATCACCCTTGTTGAGCTTCGCCAACTGAGGCAAGGTCAGGGTCTTTCCCACATGCGCCGGCCAAAGCCTTGCAAGTCTGGCGTTGGCACGTAAACTGAAGGGAGCAAAGGTGTGCCGTTTGGGGCCCGCTGATTTTTGTATGTTAAATTCGTATAAAAACGAATGATAATTGTTCTCCGCCATCAAAATGGCTGGGCGGCCACGGGAACACGATTTTAAGATCAATTCTTGGCCGGCGTTTAGCCGTATTTTAGGCCTTCACTGGCTGTGCCGACTGGATTTTTACTTGTATTTTAAATCCCCACAGTTGTGACTGTTTCCAAACATAGATAACTTCGCAGCAAGCAGAATTGCGCGCACGGGTTTGCTGCAACCTCTGACTGGCAGATGGCCATAGGCCTTGCTAGTGGACTAGAATAAAAACACCGCAAACATCTGTGGCGCATTTTCCTCCAAAGACCTTGGACAAAATCCCGGAATGAAAGTAGGCCTGGAAGAACAGGGTCACTAAAGCACGAGGTACATCGGCATAGCACTCTCCATTGGAATTTCCCCATATCGCATTTTGACGGCACAGTCACAAAAGCTCGCAAATAGGGTCAAAGAACTGTTTGAAACGGTTTACAGTGTCGAATCACCTCCGGATGGCCTCAGTGGTGCTGTTGAAAGGACTTGGATATTTACATATCCGTGTTAGCAGCCGAAGATTGAATCATATAAATGAACTTGCAGGAGCTAAATATTTGGGCACCATGGAATTAGCATCCGATTACTGGCCAGCAAACTTGAGGAAATAAGATGTACTGAAGAAGGTTTTCTGGGACTTCGTGATCATAATAATTCCAGGCAATAGCGTTTATGTTGACAAACTCATAGCCATCCCTCATTGGCTTATGGAGAGCCACTTGCAAAACGTATTCCTCACGGGTGCTTGGTGGACTTAGACGGCGTCACCATTCACGGCGTGTCTGCCCATGCGCACTTCACAACCATGGATGAGGTGCTGAACACGTACAAAGAGACGGGGTACGCACTCCCATTACCGCTTCCAGCTCTAACTGTTTATACACTCCGAAAAAGCAATTTGGACAAAAGGCGCGAATACGGACCCGACCAGAGTGAGCCGGGTGGCGGTCAGGCCAATATGACCGATTCCACGGGAAGCACGAAGTTCCAGGGGACTCGCCTGCTCTTACAGGTTTTTTAAAGTGGTTTTCGCGCACACAGATTTACCCTTGTATGGTCCAATCCAGAGACTAATGGTTACATGGAACGAGAATGCTTTTAGTAGCTGGAACAGTGGTCGCGCTCGTAATCAATTCTAACGCTCCCGTGCCATTGTCATGATACCTGTATATTACAAGACGCCAGAAACGCTTTCCACTAAAGGTAAAGGACCATGTTTACAAGGCCATCATAAGAGCAGACTTGCTGTGTTGACGTGAAGCTCGGCTCGCCAACGCGAAGAAATTGGGCGGATCCAAGCATTTCGTCATGGACAGCAGGCGTGTATGCAATGAAATGTAGCAACTATTGGGGGATGACCAGAACCACTGGAAGAACACAAAACCACATCTGACCGAAATGGTTGAGATACACGCTACGAGTGCTCAGCTACCGCTTGCTTAAGAAAGCAGTTTTCAGTTCCTTATTCATGTTGGCGGAGGGCTCGACGTGAGTATGACATGACTCGGAAACACCAAATAAAGACGGCCTTTGTCGAACTGGCTGTGATAGGATTTTCGCAGGGCCAGGTTCGGACTCTTGTAAGTCTAAGTGCGCGTGGCCGGAAGCCTTATGAGGTACGGCCACTAACCAAATACAACGGTGAGTATAATGTTAGTTTCTAGTCGAACACCCCAGTTGAAGAATGCCTGCTTTTGTGCGATGGGCTCATGTTGACGGGCCACGCCTTAAAAGCAGTCACAAAGCCACTTTTGGTCCACATATAATTTGGCTGTTAGATACTCACATAAAACGACGGCTATGGCCAGGGACTAGCGAAATTATTTTATTTTAAACCACGATGTTTTTATCTCCGGAATTTTCAAAAACGTCGGTTTTATTCTGACTGCGCATTTTGGTTAAATTTTGCCGGCAGCTGTTTGGTTGAATGAGCATACTTCTAAGATCATGAGGAGTCTGTAGTTGGGTTTTTTTAACAAGCCCCTTTTCGAATCCATCAGTCCTTTTCATTATAGACTATCATCCTTGAAAGGAGGCACACATGGAACATTCAAATTCTTCAGAAAAAGCACTTAAAGACAGATAATCTCCCTATCTCTGCATCGAAGTAAGGACATTCGGATGTCACTAATCTTCAGACCACTTTGGAGAATAATCTAATCCGACAACGGTGGCAGCTCATCGCAGGACCACCATCACTCCATCATCTAATCTCGCACTGGGAAAGGAAGAACACCCCCGGGGGATAAGTTCGTCGTTACCTAAACCAGTTCTTCAGTGCCCAGTATGGTGGTATAACATGGGTTTGTGGATTAGCGATGAGTATGGTCGAGTCTTTGGCGTCCATGTAATTGGTGCGAAATCATCTGGATGGACGTTCCAGCTGGGCAAAAAACGATAGATAACCAGGGTTGATCCTGGACAACCGAAGTCCACTGCACCACGGATTTCAGGGAGAAGGTGAGAGCATCGTGGTTTCAGAGGTGTTTGTTGCATAATCGCTAATTTTATAGCTGGCCAGAATTTCCCTTTTCACAAGAACGCATCGTCAAGCTGACCCGATGTGGCCGAGCTCTAAGATATACGGAGAGCCAGTCGGCAGGATCACTTCCGATTAGCACACTAGATCAGCTTTGAATGTCGGCAAGTTTTGGGTGCCTAATCCATAGGGTCGATCGGCTCGGGAAAATTCAGATAATTTTTGATCGGATTGGGATCCTTGCTTCTTTTGGTTCGAAGCGCTTCAATGGGTGATTAATATCGTTAGTCTGTGGGCTTGTAGGTGCCCCGATAAATTGGCTAGAGTGGCCAGATTGTATGGAATTTCGGCTTGGTTTAGGCACTTCAGGTCTAGGATGCTTCTATCGATAACTCCTCTTTGCTAGTAACCGCACACCATCACGTGCCAGATCGACTCCACCATAAACGTTCTCCACAGGCCTGCCAGTTCCACGCCCTTTGTCCTATTCACACTGGGTTGCTTGGAGATTTCCACCACCCCGGCTGTCAGTGTCTGCGGCGTGAACCGTGGTACTCGCCTCAGAAATTCAATATTTTCTCAACCCACTACCTACTAGGTCAAGTGCATGTCCCGCCATTGTGAGACCTTTTAGTAACGCTTGATCTTCATCTGCGTTTCCCGGCGGCCAGTTTTTAACTTTGTTCGCCGATCCTGGTGTGAATTTCCTGGCCGTCTGTCCAGCGCAGACCTTAGTGCAGTCGTTACGTTTAGTTTTGTAGACAGAGTCCATGGTACTATTCTCCTTGAATCGGAAGATCAAAGACCCAAACCCGATCAAAAATGATTTGATGCTCCTGAAACCGATTAACTCTAAGTGTTAGGAACCCACATTCACCGATATTCAACCCTGATCTAGTGTGCTGGTCGGGAACGATCCTGCTGATTCGTTCTCCGTATACCCGAAACTTCGGCCGACTCAGAATGTTGCGCTCGGCCTGACGAAGTATTGGTGTGAAAAAGGACAATTCGCTCAGCAATAAGAATCTTGATCATTTAACAAACCGCTCTGAATCTATGACCTCTGAACGAGTCCCAAACTGTTCCACTAGGCTGGAGTCGTCATGTGTTTTGTAGCGGGGCTAAAACGGCAGGCGACATCTAGACAGGGTGATAAAAGGAATCGCCTACGGCTACCTACAGGCATGGATTTTGCGTTATCTGTGACAAGAGAGCTAGAAGTGCTCCAAACTGGATCGACAAGGGTGGCATGCACCGGCTTCCAGAACCGCAAACTCCAAGCATCTCGGCGCAGTGTGGCGTTCGACCGGCGGTTTTTCTGTTCTTACCAACAAAACGGCATGTACGCGTTGGGACGAAAGAAAATTGAAATTCAGCAGCAGATATACGAAGCTATTTATAGATCTTTGGCCGAACGACACAATAGATGAGCAACAATCCATGGATCGCTTGACATGACTTCCAACGTTAGTGTCACCATTAGTGACAGACAAATGGGAGTGGTAGGAGACACAGACGATTTGCAGAGCACTCTGTGTAGAATTTGCTTGAAAAGTGAGACCGGGTTTACGTAGACCGAGAAAAATCGAAGCGGTAGTCTCAGTAGATAGACGTCCACTTGCCACGCATGAAGCACTGATGGTTGTGATCGAGTTTGCTGATGCACCGATTTCAAGGGACTCGTAAGTAACGAAATACTGGGCACTGATTTGCTGGCAGCACAGCGGAAAGAAAACAATTTTCATCATCCTATGTCATGTACCCCGAACAATCGGGCCCGGCTAACACATCACCTGGAACCTTCGGTCGACAAGCAAATTGGATTCTCCCAAGTAGAAAATGGGATCAACATATTCGAGAAATCGTGCAGCAAATGAGCGTGAGCAGTGCGTTCATAGAATGGCTGACTGGAGTTCCATGTAGTCGTCGTGACTTGGCATGGACGGACGTGGCGCGCCAAAAAGTCAGAACCACCGACACCCCACTCCGCCCGACACCGATTATTAAGCCAAAAGAGTTAATGGACACAGTAGGTACGGGCTTCGGTTCAATCCAACATCATATCAGGGCTTCACTGCGGACCGTTTGTCAACCACACGCATGCGCTCTCTGGAGGGGCCGGGGGCCAGACCGCGACAGTAATACGTACCCACCTTAACAACAAGCCTGAAGATCCTCACCACACAGCGGGCAAGGTCCATTATGACAACAATCGGTGTGATAGTGTAAGCCATCCATTGGACACCAGCGGGAAAAGTTGGCAGGCCACAGGGCCTCAAAAATCAACTTCCGTGTCCTGAGACTGCCACTCACACTCTTCCACCACCGATGGCATGTCTTCACAGACGTTAAGCGTCAGCACAAGAGGATGTGACCCTAGACAATCTACTGCATATCTGGCCGTAACACCCTCCCAAAGACTGCAATAAAGGTACCCGTCCGGAGTCGCGAATCTTCCCCGGGACCGAAGGTATATCGTCTGCCACAATGAAACCAAACTACCCCTCACTTACTCAACAGAGCCGGTCAACACATCACGCGGTAGTTGTAGATGTCCTGAACGGTAAGGACATTACCAATTTCATTGGCTACAAACTATCGCACTTTGACTGTTCCATGTTTCAGCAAGGCCCTACAGGTGTCCAAGTCCTCTCACCTCTTCTGACTAGGTCCTGTACTTTTGAGTTTAAGCAAAATGAAGAATGTTGGACCATATTTAATATGACAAAATACTAGATCACGACCAACTGTCGGTCAGCCGTACCATCTCAATTATTCAAAAAGGTGGAGTTGCAGCAGTTCTTTGCTGGATCACAAGCGATATTAACTGTCCAATGAACTTCATTTAGTATTGAATGAAGGCCCCGTGCAACGGAGGGAGCTGGATTTTAATAATGACGCAATAACCTGACGCAGCTCTCACATGATAAGCACGTGCAAGGCAAAACCAACATGTCTAAATGACGTCATTGGACAGTTATCTCGTAATTCCAACAATTGGTTGTCCGAATCTGCCTCTTCAAAACGGAATTTTGGGTGCAGCCAAATGCGAGAGGGAAAGAACAGCTTTTTTGAGGCATTCATCCGGACAGCGACTGAAGAAAGCGAACAAAACTGGTGATGACGAGGAAACCACCTCGGGGTAAGTAGTACTAATAATAGTAATAATACTGAATAAATAACATTCACAAAGAATAACATTTGAACAATTTTGCACTTTATTTGACACGCAAGTATACCCACCTGACAGAAGTTTTACTCGAGACCCAATCGTCAAGAAAATGTACGAATACCGAAATGCTCCGAAATGAATATATTTGTTCCCCCGAACAAAATCTATGTACACATGACATGAAAAAGATGACGTTATTCATCTCCAAGCTACAAACTGTCGAACACTGCCGTCCGCACCACCAGTGTAGACGTGCGGTTGTCTTGTGTGAAAGGCCGTTGAGAAGATTGTGGACGCACCACTCGGTTGACCGGTACGTATCAACTGGACCGGGATGATCACGGGTTTGGAGAGTAAATCGCTGTGAATTTGTAAAGAGGACAGGAACGTGTGAGGGGCAGTAAGTCGGACAAAGAAACAAAACGGCCGCACCCCCAAATTGCTGGCCTGTCAATAATTCTGTTTTCCAACTTTATATAGGTAAACCAACAGAGAAGTAATCAGGACGATTCGGCTGAGGTACAACGGAATCTGAAGGGGTCACGAATACAACTGGGAACAGCTTTGGGGTCGAGGATGATGTAGCATATATGCTAGAGATTGAGGGATTTGTCCCTGGAGGAGGGAGGGAAGTACAGTTTTCAATAAGGAACAGCATCACGTCTGCATAGAGATGGAGTCATTTGCTTGGAAAGCCCGCGATGGAAGGTTACACAAATGAGAATGGAGTGATAACAAACGCCGTAAAACGTAGGATGCTGTAATTGTCTGATCAAGCTTAAAACCAGAATATCTGAAAGTAGATACCAATGAAATCGGCTCAGCAGCCTAGCGTGATAACGCGGCAATTGAATAAGGAAATTCGTTGTGATGGTACTTTATTTTCATTTTTCAGTTAGCGGGGAGCGTGGCCTACACTCAGATTGAGATTCAAAAGCAAATTTGTGCCGTTTGTTCGAACAAACACACCTCTACGTTCTTCTGGAAAATATCCCACACATTCCCATTCCCAAAACTGTTTCTGCTTGGAACCGAAAATCATATCCGTTGGAAATCTACTTGGTATCATATTGAAAGTGAAAAACATAAAGCTTTGGTTAAAGAACGAAAAACACCCAAAGCATAGCCATCCCAAGTCACCCGACGTCCGTAGACGACTTATTCGGCATCAAAACGGCATTCGACAGCCAATCCGAACCACAGTAAATTTATCTGTGGCCTTGTGCTGCTGTTCGTGAATTCCTTACGATGCTCATCCAGAGGTTGCGCGGTACCGAAATCCGAATTCATCTATAAACCGTGTTTCTTAAGGCTTTATAAGGACAAAGAATTGAAACTACAAAGGCCTTCGCCGCTAAAAATGCGGATATAAATGGCGATTTGCAGAATCTTCCAGTGCTGAACGTTCTGATGCAGCGTTTGTTCACCACTCAGTATAACCACAACCGCAAATAACAGCCACTGCGCTCCTCGCCGACGAGAACGAATTGCTCTGAGAAACTCGCGCCAACTCACATCATCAGCAAGCAGCCCAGACTCTGCCGGTCCGACTTCTCGAAAAGGTTGCTCTTCGTATCCAAAGGTCGGTCTCGAAGCCTTCAGATTCATTTGGTGCACAACGATCTACAGTATTCAGTTAGCTCACCAAGCTACATGGTACGACCGGTAACTGGTGAGCAGTTGATCGAAGAACCAAAGTTGGTTCTGAAAAGCGTAAACATGCAAATGAAAAAAGCTTGCTGGTTAAGTGCTCAACGGTATCCGACTCTTAGACCTTTGTCAGTTTCTTATGTTGAATTGGCGAGAATGAAGCTGTATAGAAATTGGGCTTGCATCTGAAGTAGAATACAATGCACCAACTCTTTAGACTTGTGAAATCCACCACCAACTGCATTCCTTATCTAGTTTCTGAGACACCTTTCCGCCTTCAAATGCCTGCCGATAGTGCGGAGTCGAGCGTTTAGTTGTAAATCAGGTGACAGCCCATCTGTTTTTCGAGCTTGGCAATAGACTTGCAAGCGTTTCGTTACCACGAGAAGTGCACTGTCAGTGTGTGGTAGGGTGGGCAACTCCTCTAGTTCTGCTTGCGTTTATTTAGGGTAGTTAGTGACTGCAACGTGATTGGTTGTTTGGAGAATGGCTAGCACGTAACTAAGTTAGTACTTTGTGGATCCGGGTTACGTTGTGGTCCGACAAACTTGCATCTAATTGGTTAGTCAAGTACCCCCATTTCGGCGGTTCTGTTCCTTAATTACGACTGGTCCATTTAGCCTTTTCTGTATGTTGTGTTCCAGAGTCAGTTGATTGGTTGATCGAACATCTATTTTTGACAGTTTTCTCTCTTTGATCTGATTGCTTCATTTATCATTTCTGCTGCGTTTTGGCTCTCGACCAATTCCTAAGGTACTTTTTTGTTTGACGAAATTTCTGTTTGTTATTCTGTTAGATCTTCTGACTTACTGATTAGTCTTCCGCTTGGATGTGCGTTCCGGTGGTCTTAACTTTATCAAGCTTCGTGTTCCGTTCTCAACATCTAAATGACTCCTCCAAGCTACCGATATTTAAATATATTGTCACGTTGGATGTTCATTCGGCCACCTGATCCAGGTCCCCTCAGCTTAACATCATAATGTGACAAGCGAAGATTTATACCGATTAAAAATTTCAGCATTACTGAAGCAGGTACTTAGATACCTGATCTGGCGGTTAACTATTTTGCATTTTGTCCACGTGAAAACCACACTTTTCAAGTACCACTTTTATAAAAGTTTGTCGTTTTAAACCAGCTGGGTCTGGAGAGATATTCGCATCAGGAATACACCAAGAATGAATACCGATCGTGGGAAGACACATAATTCGTTGATTTACAGGGCAGAATACAGCGTGCAACTTGAGGTGAAAGCAAATCCAGGAGGATGATGGACCCACGCGGTCGAGCTAAAAATCTCACCGCTCAAAGCCGGCTAAGCACCAGCATAAGAATCAACAGATAGGACATTGTGAGGCAGGGGTACCATTTCGGTAGGCCAGGAACACAGCACTGGACAGAGAGCAGAGACCACTGTCAATTTCATATGTTCTAGCTGGGTTTCGAATGTTAGGAGAGTGGTCAATATGCGCCTAGCTGATAGAAAGGGTAAACTTGTCTGCGAGCACTATTCCACGTGGACATTCCACATTGAACATGCCAGAGATATATATGCTTTTTCGGCAAACAGACAAACACAACGAAGTTGCATGGATCCTCCTCAAACTAAATCGTTAGTTGAGGTGTCCGGAAAGGTTAGGAAATATCAGGAAGGTCAGATTCCTGAAAGCAACCACAGAACGCCCGGAACCTACTGAGACCATAAAACTTCACCAAAATCTCAATAGGAAAGCCGGCAAGCATCCAGGCCAGTCAGTCATTCAATCAATTCAGCAACAGCCTGGATCGATGAAAGCAAAATTCAAATAGCGTGAGATCCCTTGTAAGTGTTGCACTCGCTCGTACGCAATAAACCTGTTGTATTCCTCATCGGTGAGTCTTTTTTCCGGCATTAGCCACTGGAGCGGGAACAGCAGTCAGATATAACAGGAAAAGAACAAGAACAGGCTAAGGACTTTTTTTTACCAAGAATGGTGCTACATTGTGAAAGAATGCTAGTTAAGTAAGCCCCTCAGAGCCGATTTTTAAAAAAGTTGTAGGTTTGAATGCCATTCTGAATCGGAGAGATGTGATTCTACATGAGGACGATACAACTGTACAGATGTGCAAGTTAAGATCAGGGTTGGAAACTTTAAACCTTCCCAGAATTGCCTGGTGAACAATTCTGAATGACGTGAAAGTGGGGTATAGCGACTTACTCAGATACGGTAGCGTGAAGGATGAGCAAGGTACCATCGTCCATGGCTGCAGAAACAAGTGGACGATTTCTGTGAGAGTCCAGTTGTCGAATAGCCCCGTGATTCAACCTGACAGTGAGGATGGAGGGTGTGGAGCGAATTAGCCGGGTACGATCATGGTGCTAACTAGAGTACGTTTGATGGATAAACAGAAGAAGCGCACTGCATGGGACAGGAAACAAACAAGTGAGACAGAGCAACGGAACAGATAACGGTTATAACAAGACTATCAACATCGACAGCATAACATCAGCGTTCAACACTGATGCTTCGCTGCCGTATATATAGCAAAATGACCAGTAATTTACAACTCTCAGTCATAAGAAAGTCGCATGCAATACACCCATGTCCTCAAGTATGTTGTCCGAAAATCCTGAATTATTACTAACTGAACTCTACGACTTACTGACAGTGGTTCAAACCCAACCAAACCCAGCAACTCAATTGATGCTGTCTAGGTTTGCGCAACATGACAGTATTTTAGCCCTCGTGCTTCTCTCGGGTAGCATGGTGGCATATACAAGGGCTGAATTTCAAACATCCTGTCCATGCAAAGCTATTTGGTAGCCACTCTACTGCAGTCCGGAACTACGATGAAAACCGGGGGTGCAGCTAATCGGAGAGAATCATAATTACACCTCGGCAGACAATTCCCAGATGTCTGCCTATGAACAGCGAGTAGCAATTCACATCGCTTAGCTGTAGCACTCTTTCGGTGCCCAGCTGCCATGACATCCGGAGGAGGCAAGAGGGCTGAGATACTGCTAGGTTGTTCAAGCCTAGACAGGAGCAGTCGAGATACTGTGGTTAGGTTCGAACCACGGACCATCCGGTAGGTAAGTTCGCGCCCTAACCACTGAGCTATATTGAGCACATCTGCAAGTACTATAAAGTCAGATCCGTAGAGTTAAAATAGTAATAATTCGCAGTAATAATAATGATATAAGCAATTTGCATCCACATCAGTAGCTGATCGGTGGATTGCTCCAACCATTTGCCCTAGAGCACGGTTTTCTCAGTAACTGTATCCAGAAGGTATGAAAGTCGTTGTTTTAGCCAGGCAATCTGAGTACTTGCAAATAAATAGCTAGAGCACCTTAACGAAGTGGTCCATCCTTGACTATTGGGGATACAAACCACACATTGATTTCATTTACAGGATGAAAACTAAATTGAAAAATTCCAAAATCTTCTCATACCAATAACAGTAACAGGATATCTTGATGGTATTTGGCACATCCTAATAGGGTTTTCGCTTCTGCAGGGACCAACCTGAAAGGTGGATCAAAAGTGCTTCTCTGGGAAGGAGGTTTCTCTGTTCAAACGCCCCAAGGAAACAGGTAGAATGACAATTTCTGAGGTGCAATTTTTCGTCATCAATCCGAATACTCAATTTTACAGGTATTAATACTATAACGAATGCCCAACAAACTAACCGGTCTAATTGATTTACTTATTTCCCAGGGAACATCCCTTCCAAAATACAATGGCTTCCCTCCGTACAGACCATCTGAAGAGGCCGACCAAGAGTGATCTCCTGTAGAGTTTCTGCGAAGAACCAAACCAGTAAAGTAATACTCAAGCGATCAACCAAAAGTATTCTTCCGAAAGTTGCTCATTCAAGGGGAAGACATTGGCATCTTCAGGATGTAATGAATCGGGAAATCATGAGAAAAGTCTTCTTCAATCCTGAAGCGCGTAACAAAATTCCCACGAGGATGAAACAAGCATGTGTGGTGGTTTGCGCCTTCCAGGCAAGTTGGTACATCCGGCAACAGCAATTCAGGCAGTTTTCCTAATTCCCCCAAATACAGCCGCCCTGCATTGCAGAGAACTAGAGAGATACCATTCATTAAAAGAAATCCTGTTCGTTTGGTTCGCTGAAAAAATAAAAAAAAAATTGTGCAGTTGTAACACCCTTTGGGTGCCTAGCTGCCATGCCACCCGAAGGAAGCACAAGGGCTGGGATACTGCCAGGTTGCCCAAGCCTAGACGGGGGAAGTCGAGAGGCAGAGGTCGGATTCGAACCACGGACCTTCCGGTTAGTAAATTCGCGCTCTAACCACTGAGCCATCTCCCTCGTTCACTGAAACACCTATTTACCGTTAGGACCAAACCAAATCTCTCGGGTCGTCCTAGTTGGGAGTAATACCGTGAACAGAACAATCAGTGAACTAACTTACTTCAACTTTTTAAACGGCACGTTGCCCAAATCGATGTCAAACCAGTTGAATCGACCATCGAACGTTCCTACAATCAAGTGTTCACCTACAAAGAGAGAGAAAATTGAACTTGATATATGACGAGGATGTATCAATGAGTATTTTTCAAGTTAACGATCTAGCCCCATGTCATACCAAAGTACCAACGTAATATGAAATAACATCGACAACTTATGCCCTTATGTTTATTGTTGCAGATCTGAAAAGGTTTATGGCTTTTGGTCCGTTAGCACTCGGCGAACACATCAACAACGAAGCGCATCCGAACTATTTACATTCTGCAACATTATTAAAGGTTTTTGAGAGGGTGGAACCGCGCTGTTCTTCGTTGGGCGAGAGAGCTGCGTTTAACAGGCTCAAATAGTAAATGATGGTCAAACATCGTAGAACAATGTACAAGAGGTTTGGAAGAAACTGAGGGCTCAAAACCGCAGATGAGATCCAACGTGCAAAGTTCGCGTGGGTGTGGGGAATCAACTTTCAGCGTTAGTGAAATGGAGGACAGCTCCATAAAACTCGCAAAGGCACAGTTATATCCGAGTTGTTGGCGAAATTGAGACAGAGTAAGTAGTGAAAGATACTGGATGAGCCCGAGCTACATCGGTGCTCAAACTTAGTAAAAAAAAAGCAGACTGAAAATCAAGGAACATTTCGGATTATGGTTGGGATTGAAACCAGAATGATGATTAGATTCGCAAGTGAAACTTCAGAAAGACATTACAAAAAGCGAAATGTCCTCACAGATACCACGAACTTCACGAACAAATGAATCAAATGGTACAAAGCCTAGGGCAAACTAGGAGTCTACCCCGAAAACTAATATAAAATAAATCATGGTTGTACGGCACCGAAGCATCAGCGTCGTGTCGTGCTCTCGATGACGATGATGATGCACATTGTTTATTATTAGATGGAAGTGTATCAAACAATGTACAAAGAAGGGCCCAGTAAACGACTACAAGAGTGGTTCGGAGATGTCAGAAAGGTTCGGATCCCCCGGCTTCCGATACATCAACTGATGTTACCTGGGCTTGAAGGACTTTGTAGTCTTCAGCCCCAGTGGTTTTTATGGGCCGCACGATAAGAATCTGACATAAAGAAGTTAAGAAACCTGTTTATATAAAAACGAACCTGATATATGCAAAGCCATCGAACTGAGGAAGTCACCAGTGCTGTCCAATCGGAGGCAACGTAGCTCGCGTTGTTGCACCAGGTCGTAGATTCGGACGGTGCGTGAACTGGCCACGAACAATTGCGGCTTACCAGCTGGATGGAAAGCCGCCTGACGCCATTCGGCGGCCTTGCTGGTCGAAGAGAAAGGAGATTGGCTTGACATTTTAGATAGCCGATGGAGAAGCAGACGTCTGACTGAACGTGACTGTAGTTCGTTGGATAGGATAGGTCGGGACAGTGAGAGAAGATAGTCACCTTTTGGGTGCCAATCCAAACTGCAAACGGGCTGTGAAGAAGTGAGAAAAGAAATTTTAGGAAATAGGAGCGCTATGAAACGGTGCATATCTCGGCTGACCATCGCGACTCCGTTCAATAGGAACAAGACAGGAAGCCAGTATCAGGGCCATTAATAAAACAGTCAGTCGTCATTATCATTGACGATAAAAACAGAGAGTAGATGATGCAATGTTACCAAAAAAGGCCGATCAAAATCTGGGAAGTAACTTAAGCAAAATCATCGATAAAGGGAAATAGTAATGATAATTTTCCATCATAGCCATCAGAACTATGCCACGAAAAGGATATGGGACCCGAACAAGCATGGTTATACTGGAACCTTTATGAATTATGCCGTAGGTTTGCAAGTTCTAGGAGGAAGTAATGCAACGATAAGAATGACAAGCATCCCACCAACCGTGTTTGTCTTATTGATTTGTTAAAAACTACCGGTGTTTCTAGGTGCCTTGAACATGCGGCTGCTAAAATGATGGCAAATAAGTACGCACAATGTAATAGGACTGATCTGTACACTAGCAACCTCGGTACGGTAAGCTGCAGTTAAATTCCCCTAGGAGAGCTGTCCTAATGAAGGGAAGAGCAGGATAGGGCAAGGTGAGGAGGTTGTGTGAAAACAGTTGCATACTTCCGCTATTAAATAGATTCATCCATCGAAATATTAGTTAAAGAAACCAAACCATAGAAACTGATCACGAGATGAAAACCTGTCAAGCAAACGATCGAACAAGGCTGGCGAAGATGTCCAAACTACTTATTCAAGGTGGTCGACTGTAATTTACTCCCATCGTTCAAAGCGCAATTCCGAAATCAGCCAGCACATTCTTGTCTTTTGGAGCAGTGATTTTTCGACACATGCCAATCTGTCCTTCCTAAACTGAATCTCTTGAGTGAAGCTGTCTTTTACCATCGAATTGAACATTTAGAGAATTTCATTTATATTAAAATAAAATGCACAAATGGTTACACGCGAAGATAGGTCGCACTTTTGGACGATGTTCTGACTTACTTCCGAGTCCAGATTCTACCTGACCAGCACACTGGAGACCTAATGCGACTCTGTCACGCTGGACACTTGAATCAGGGAAGGAATGCATATCGAAATGTATGTTCCACGGTATCATTCCAATCCAGGCTAATGTGCGCCTTCTCGTCGAGGAACCTGATTGCATCTTCTTATCGAATGTGATACTGTAGCAAACAATCGAAAAAAATGTGGCTACCTGCGTCATGGGGCGTCATTTGTGGTTACTTGTCCTACGGGCAATGGTATGAACTTAGTTAGGTTATGCGCTGTTGAACTAAGCTGACGAGTGCCCTTAGCCAGACCTTGATGATTACTCGTTCACCAAAAGCAGTTGACTGTACAGCGCGATTGAACGGGTCAGAAAAATTTGACAGAAGCGTGCGGCTCGTTGGAAAAGTGCAATTAATTCGGCATTCCAAAGGCCCAATCAATGATCATTCCGAATCCGAATCCAATATTCTAAGTTCAAACCGCGTTACCACTTGCAATTGTGCGCTGCAACGGCCAGTGGGCGTAACCCGTACGTGACTGATCAAAAGATGGGACCGCTGGTCAGTCCAGCATATCAAGGTGAGCTCCAACTGGTCGATAATATGGACCTAACAGCCAATCGTGTTCGAATATCCGCTGGATGCCGGTTGTCAGTAGCGCGTCCAGATGGCGTCCGAATTTCCGGAATGTTAGCGTTACCCGCTTTAACTATGAGGCTCTGTGTATGTTTTTTTATACTTGATTTGGGTGTTCAACGCACTTAGCGTACCCTTCGTGTTTTTTCTGCTGACAGCGATCGCTTGGGAGGACCACACCGAGAACTGAGCCGAGATATAACCGTTATCTCATACATACAAACAGATTGTATTGTTCAGGAACATAAAAAAAGATTACCTGATCTACAGTCAGAGTGATACGGCTCCGCTCAATTGTTTTTGAACGCGCAGACTTGACGACCAACGCATGTTGTCTTTTCAAATCCCAGTGAGCAGGCTCTTCCGCGATATGCTCCGTACGCGGTTTCTTTGAAGGTCTAGCATCTTCATCATCATTCTGGGGACCTTCAGCCTGTGAGGTAGAATAAAAATGCATGAAACGCGTCAAATCTATCTAACACAACCGTTATGGAACACGCCAAAGGATTGGGACATCAAGCTAAATCGTACAGGTTAATAGGTAAAGCAACCATGCTCACAAGAGAGTGCCCGTCCAATAGCATGCGATGTGCAGCCACTGCGTGCAGGACGCAACCACCGGATGGAAGCGCTCTGGATTTGAACTGATCTGTTAACAAAACAACGTCGTGAAACTAGATGAGTCTTTAGCTACAAACAGATAAAAGATAGTTGTTCCTCCAGCTACGATCAATGCACATTCCTCCTATATCGGAAAAAGCAACCGGGTCGTCAGAAACGGTATTCGCTCTCACAAGCGAAGTCCATCGGGACCATATCAGATCAGCCGCTTCTAAGAAAGGCTTACTTCCAGAAGCATTGATATATCCCTCTCTCTTTGACGGTTTCCCTCCTCACAACGGACATATCTTCTGCCTGGTTATTCAAATCCCCCCCCCCCGGAAAGTACTATCACTAATACTGGTAATTCGCGGCTGACTGTTAACTGATAATAATAATAAACGTTCAGCTGTAACACCCCTTCGGTGCCTAGCTGCGATGCCACCTATAGTAAGCACGAGGGATGGGATACTGTCGGGTTTCCCAAGCTTAGACAGGAGATGTCGAGATTCAGAGGTCGGGTTCGAACCACGGATCTTCCGGTCAGTAAATTCGCGCTTTAACCACCGAGCCATCTCGAGCTATTAATCGGTACTGGTTAAATATGGAAGTTTCTTTCATTTGAATGCATGTCCGGTTATAAACAGTTAACACCGTACTACTGTCACACGATACCGGGTTTTGCAGGACGCTGGAATGAAATAACGGCGGCTCTAAGAATTTCGCTGATAACGTTTCAGGAGGGCTTTGTAAACACTCGGTAGTTATGTAACTAGTCTTTCCTCACGCAGCGGTCTACTTGATAAATTTGCCACGCCACATATAGATAGTAGGCGACCAAAGCTCCGCTATGGGTTCAGTAGAAAGCTGAGTCGTGGAAAGTATTTTTTTGTGTTTACGTATTTGTCTATCTTTGCAGTGTTTTCCTTGGATGACTTTCGCTTCTGCCACTTTGGTTTTGAGAGAGAGAGCGCGGTCTGGAGTCGAGATGCGTTGTGAAGGATACCACATACACGCTGAATAGTTAAGTGGTTCCTCTGTTTGGGGAATAACTTGGCCGCTGAGAATGCTATCCGGGCAGAAGCGAGTGACGTATCCGATGGCTTAACCAGTAAAGATGTGGGAATTAAGTTGTGCTTCAGGCATCTTTGGAGGAAGTTTGGAACCGGCTGAGAAGTCATCATTTCAGAAGGGCTTGGTAAGCAATCGGTAGCTCAGTTATAAGACTACTGACTGCCTACCAAGCCCTTCTGAAATGAGGACTTCTCAATCCGTCCCAAACGTTTTTCCAGTTTACTGATAACAGGTGCGAGGAAAGGAACCGTAAGTCAGTCAGGCCAATTGCTTCACTGAGCGGATAGGATGGCATAGGCAATCGGTCATCGTTAATTTAAAAAAAAAACACCGTGGAAAGTGTTCAGCATGGTCTATGGCATAGCTGAAGAAAAAATCCCATACCGAAAGATGTGCAAAAGCCGGTCACCTCTTGTTTTCAGCCGCCGCTTTTTCTTCCTGCTCTCCGAAATATTTATGCGATTGGACCGTAACTGGCTGAAAACATGCTTACGGGAGAGGATTGATGATGTACCAGGCACCCGTGAGCAAACTGGTCAACGTTTTCGTAGCATACTTATACGCACAGAAGTAGAAGTACGGTTTAAGATTATTTAGGTCCAGTTGACCGAGGCATCATAGCAAGAACCCCCTGCGATCTGGACAAAAGATGAGGTGGTGAATCGGTCAGGATCATTCCATATGCATTCACTGCAGATGAGGTGGATTCGATAGAGCTACTAAGCGCATTAGACCAGTGCTGTGAGCGCAAGACAGCTCAGTGGTGAAGAGGTGAACTTACTGACCGGAAGGTCCGTGGTTCGAACCCAACATCTGAATCTCGACATCTCCTGTCTAGGCTTGGGCAACTTGGCAGTACCTCAGCTCTAGTGCTTTTTTTCGGGTGACATGGCAGCTGTGCATCGTTCCAACTCAACGATTCACATGAGTGATACCAACTGCTTACAGAAGAATTCACTGTCAAAAGTTGATGCCTGAAAGGCCTTGACCATCATATTTTTCCAAATGGAGTCTACTGGGTGTCGGGAATTTCTTCAAGACTTAGGCGATTAGACCGTTCCGTTTTCCCAAGCATTACTTTGAAAGGTGTTCTATCTTGAGCATTGAAATAAGCCAGCATCAAGCTAATTGGAGAATCTCCCCGACGTGTTCGGTCATATGGGATCCACACATGCGGGACAGTGCTATTTGGTTTTCAACCTGCACATGATCCGCCCATTAGCGGACCTCTCCGCTCTCTCAAACCAGTTGGGTTCTTTCGATGAACATAAAACAAGGAACCATGTGCGTAATAAAGCCGTTGACGGATGAACAACTTAACAATGAAAAATGGAGAATACACAAGTGTGTATTGTAACGCATTGTCTTGGGCCCGTTTTATCGGAAGATCAACCTTGGTCCCACTTGTGCAACACCAATTTTAATTAGGCTTCGGCACTCACGCCAGGCGGAGTTTTACATTTCAAGATCGCTAGTTCTAAAAAAGTTACTTCACAAATAAGTAAGTTGAGGAGGATAGCAGCAAAGTAATCTTAGGTTCTTCAGAAATCCCTCAAAATCCGGTTTCCATTTAAGCCACAAATTCGCGGGGCAATAATTAGGAATTTCACCAGACATTGCGACGTGGTCCAGCAATTCAGCAAGAGAAGAACTGAATCTTGTGCCCATTTTTGCATCCATAAATCACTTATTGAGACGCTTTATGAGAAACGCTCCAAATGAGAATTAAAAAATTCTGCCGTGGAAATGCTGCGATTCATATTCATTCACCGGAGCGTTTCGATTCTACTCTGCTGGTACTGCTGATTCAGAAATGTAAATCGCAAGCCTATCGGTCATTATCAAAATGCCACTGTTTTTTTCCCCTTGATTTGAAATATTTAAATAGTGATTTGCAGAAAGTTGATGAAATAGAAGGAAAATTCTATAACCGGTGTGATATCGCTGTACTGAAAAAAATAAGTCAACCTCGGGTTTTAGTTCAGCGATTCTACGAAACTTGCTTCAATGTGGTCGCATGTAGCTATTATGTATCTCGCACATAACGGGACACCGTCCGCAATAACACAAAGGAGGGAGTGTACATTAGGTGGTGACTAGCGAAGGGGTGATCTGTGTCCAAGAGGATTCGTGGGGGTGACACGCGATCGACCAGGATTTATTCCTAAGAACATGTCACCGCAATCAAAAGGATCGAGGTGAATTGAAGTTTGTCATCACAGACGCTGGACGTGTACACTTTCGGATAGCCAGTGATTGTAGAGTTTGTCAAGTACCGTTCGCTTGATGAATGCAGGAAATCAACTTCCAGTCAGCCAGTTAAGATGCACATGATTTCGGTTTTTGCATTCTGGTCATGTCAGGCGGAATCCCACACCAAAACTGCTTTACCGCTTGCAGTTAGGCACTGCTTACAGCCAAGAAGCCTAACCCGCACGCGATTGGCCTGAAGATCGGGCCGCTTGCCAGTCCAGTATTAAGGCGAGCTCTGATTGGCCGAAACTGTGGACCCGATGCCGGTGGTCAGTGTTGTGTCTAGAAAGCACCGGAACTTCCGGAATGTCGTCGCCCCATATATTTTCAGTACGGCGAGTCGTACTGGTTTTGGGTGTTCAGTACATGTTGTGTACCTTTGGTGGCTATTTTATGGAAAACGCTAGCTTGGAAGGTTCATATTGAGAACTGGGCTGAGGTACTACCGTTATTACAGGTTATGATTATGATTTACGAGAAGCAGCTAACCTACCCATATCCATTGTTTCATTCAGTGGTCTCGGGCGTAATAGTGAGAGCTGCGTCCCTTCGCATTTAGATGAACTCATGCGTGATAAGGCAGCTAACAGTGCCAAATACTATTCCCAATCGTCACCACATAAGTTAGCTCACACTCGTGTGCATGCACAAACTTAATGGAAAAACAGAGCCGGTTAACTACCTGAACGAACGACCGCTATCGATGGGATCAGAATGGAAGTGGGGGTGCAAACAATTTCGAAAAAGACCATCATTTAGTAGGTCCAAGCTGAGTGAAATTTCGGGGTCACGGTGTGGGAAGAACTGTCCGTCTATCAGTCTACTGCTTCGAAATACTGGGCGGCAAGTTAGCAGATTAGGCTGTGCCTAACTGTAAACTTAACCTGAACAGATCAGTAGACTGAAAGTTACGTAAGGTAGCAAATGTTGGCAGACGAACCAACTGTTTCGTAGTGTAAAACATCAAACATTAAACTGAGAAAGCCCGTAACTCTGCAGACATATCCATTGAGTAATTATCTTTCTGTAAGAGAGACGTGTTTGTCAACAAAAAGGGGACAGGCCGATTAGGCGGAGACGCGTGGAACAACTAGAGTATCAAGTAAACCATCTCAGAGATGATCCTAGTTGGACAAACAAGTGATGCGATCCCGACGGGACGTCAAAACCCAAAGTACGATTATGTTATTTAGCCTATAAGGAAACTAACCAAGGGAATAGTAAAAACGGAGTTTCAGACAAGAATATGCCAACTCCATGACTTTCTAAGTGAGGGAAAAAATTTCAGAAACAGGGGGTTGGGGAAACCCGACCTCAATGAGTTATTCTAGTTTCAGGTAGCGGGAGTTATTCGAAAACGGAGCGAAACGGATTGTGACTCGTTTCGCACACGGTGACTACCCTGTGTTGAATGGCATACAAACGTGAAAAACCAAAAATATAGGTGAAACAGTGGCTTACCTCTACCACAGCGGTCTTCTGTGATTTCTCCGTTTCTCGATTAGTCCACCACTGTTCAAGACCAGAATTAGTCTGCTCGACACGTACGCGGTCACACAGTCCAGGATTTATGAGGAATATCGACTGGCCGCTGTGGAGCAAAAAAATGGGAAATGCATGAAGTGTATCGGACAGATAGCACAAAACAAAGTCCAGCAACATAAGGATTGATCCTGAGGCTACGCGCCCTGTTATGACATAAAATTAGAGACAACACGAAGCGGCACTTCGCTATTTCATTCTGATTTAAAGTTTATTTCGAGTTCTCATATAGCTTATTCAAAACGAATACAAAGCACACAAAGCATGCCACACTAGCGTAGAACGACACGTTAGCAATTCTGATCAACGATGGAGTGCGAAACAACGCCTTTTGTGGATGACGTGTTTATGGCGCGATTGATTTGTGGATAAACGGTACTACGCATTCCTCAAAAGAACATGCACATGCTGCAATGGAGATCAGAATGGACGAAAAGGAATTCGAAGTAAGCAATACGCATCATCATAATCATCATGAGAAAGGACAACATGAGTGATGACACTGATATTTTTTTTCGTACAACATGACATTAAACATGACTAAATAAACTTTGTGGTTGAGTGAAAAGAGTGACAAGAAGAGAAGAGTGAATGAAGTGGGGACCCAGTGCACGCCAATCGCAAGTACTGAGGTGCCTACAGCTTCAAGCGTTCAGTCCGACACTCTTGAATGAAACTGACTTCAATACACACTATATAACTGCTGTACGTAGCGTCGTCCCCAACCAACTGGAAATAAAGTTAATAAACAGCGCTCAAAATAGTAATACAGCAAAAATCAAGTGGGTGCCAAGAGTGCAGTAGTCTCCCGAAAAGTCCTACTCCAATACAGTCCGACTGAGATCACTTCAATGAAGTCCCGTGGGACTTGGCTTGAAACTGATATAAACCCTGCTTCCAACAAAGACCTACTCCGAGTGTCCCGGTTGTACAAAATCTCTTATCAACGAAAACCAAGAAGCACAATCCATGCACTAGGTCTTCTGTAAATCCTGTAGGTGTCTGGCTAATAGCATCAAAACAAGAGTGTTCTTAAGGAGCATCAGAACAAGACTTTTACCTGAAAAGCACATAACTAATACAGCCTCCCTCCTTGCAGAGATAGAACATATCCTTTTGGTTAGTCCCTTGGAGTCTACCTTAAAGGTCAAGTTCTTCTAAGAAGAGATCCTGTTTAAAAACAAACCACCTATAGTCTGCTACTTCGAATGTTTTCTCTGGAGGGGACTGTAGTCCATTTGTGCACCAGCAGAGAGGCGACTGGAGGGTACTAACGCAATAAGTTATGAAGCGTTACTACATACTGCCGAAGACTGTGTTCGGCTGACTGGTGGAAAGTCATTTGGAAAGGGCAATACCAGTGGGAACTCTCGAAGCCCCCAACACAAAATAACTGACCTGGGTGCACAGGAAACGGCAATCCTGAGGAGAACTGCTTGATGCGGAGACTAGTGTCTGTTTAGGTCAGAACTAGATCTGCAGACGGCACATAATCCACCCCAGTCTGCAGTTTCCAGAAATCGGTCAAGACTCCAGGGGAATCCCAGCTTATTAACACAAAACCGCGGGTTTTTATTAGCGTGCAAAACAATCTTTGTTAACTGGCCGTTAAGCGTCATTATATTGCTATCTCCCTTCATCTACACGACGTCGCTCGATAAAGCCAGAATGCGTATGCATCTGCACGATAACTGACTATGACAGAAAAGCATCAAGGAGGAACTCAAACTGAACTTTGCTCGTTGCAATACACGTGCTCTAGAACTGATTAACTAATTTAACTGAGAGATAAGTCAAAGCCCGTGTAATAACAATAAGATCCTGGAGATGAACTGAGATTTAGGCTCGTTCAGCTGTCAGTGCGTTGGTTTGCATCTCATGCCTATGTTGTTCAAAACCGGCATCCAGGCCTTGAATAGTGTATCCTTCTACTGAATTTTCGCATAGATCATGAGCTTACAACCTGTCCTCGGGGGGTGAATTCACAGACTCTTGGGATTCTCAAGGAAGGCAGAGACAACCCGCCCAGATACATGAAATCCTATAGGTAACCGACAGGGTATACTCCGGGAAATGGCGTATTTGATGGAAGAGAGGTCCCTTTTGAAAGGGATTAATGCATACGCATAACGATGGACACAGTTATGAGAGTCTTCCACTCAAAGAGCGAGTTAACAGCATATATGAAAAATAGGTGTAAAGTAGAGCACCGCAATATCCTGTCTGTTCGTATGTCAATCGGCGTGCTAATCAACCATCTACAGCCGAGTCACGAAATATTCACACTAATCCGGAAGGCTGCCAGATTAAGATTCCCTAGGGCTGCGTGAAATATGCACTACTGCCGATACGCGTCAACGAGTAGACAGCAACGAAGTGCTTCTTGACTTGTCAACTATAAGATACAACTCTGATCGAAAATGTGAAATCTCACTATGCGTGCAATACGGACGAGTGCCCACCAAGAGTCTATTACTATTTACTGAGTCCTTAAGTGAACAGGATATGCTACACCAAAAAAAGAAAAGCGGTTGAAGAGGTTTCTCGAATAGTGAGTGTTCAAATGATCGCACCTGCATGCCGAAAGGGTGCCTCAGCCCAGGGGCATTCCATGACTGGTGATGGGCGAGCAAGAGAAAAAATCGCCCAGACCACTAAGGAATGTCGTGCAAACTCATGACCCAATCATCAACATGATCACATGAACACCTCAGTCGGACTCACATTGCTGCTGCCAAAAGGTGCAACTCCGGCTTCGGGTTCCACACGACCACGGCAGTGGGTCGTTCACAAGACCACTCTTCATCGCTGTCGCAGGGCTGCTGCTCTTCTTGCTCTCCGTCAGATTTTGATTCCTGTTGCTGGTGAGACTTTTTTTGTGACCCAGAAATTTTCATCGTTGCAGGCGGTGGTCGACTCTCAATTGGACTGGCCAAAGAATAGCATCTGAAACAGTAGTTGGTGCTGGTCTCCCAGATGCGCAGGTATCCGTCAGCCGGAGAAATGCTAGCTAGCCATTGACCACAAGGCGAGATGGACAGAGAAGTCACACGACCACGGTGACCACTGGAAAGAAAGTAGGGCGTGCAAACAAAGCTGAAACTGTAGTATTTCAGGTAAACAAACCAATGGTCTCCGTAGGAGGAGGAAGTTCTCCGGTCTAGACTTATTTTTATCGGCAAGTCATTGCACGCCCAAGAAGGCAGTACATCTCCAAGGATAGTATAGCCCACGATGTTATCTACTTGAATGATACCTGCTTAGTGGCATCAAAATCCACATGTACATCGCATATTCTCAGATTCTAAATCGTTCAACTGGCGGGAGGGGGACGTTCTTGTGAAGGACAGTGTACTTTAAGCTCTGCGGTTTGGTAAGTATGCGGGTCTCACAGCGGCGATATGACCCTTGTCGGTGAATTGACCAGTAGCTGGTAAAAAGCTGAAGGGCGCCATCGATAGATGCCAACCAGCACAACCACCACAGATCTGTACCGCGACATTCTGACCCACACATAAGTGAGCGAAATTTCGCCTTTACAGTTTTGACGACTACAAGAGAAGCGCATCTGATCGCTTCAGGCGAATATCCGTCTCACAAAGGATATCCACAGCTTCGAACCCACTTACCCATAGGTCAATCCAGGTTGGCTCGGATAAGGCCGGAGTTGGGAAAGGCTAGGAATTTGAGGGAGGATGGCCTCTGGGGTGGTCGCCAGACGTTGTTTTTCGACTCGTGTTGCCATTACCAAATCCTTCACACGCTCTTCCCGCTCCCGCAAGTACCGTTCGGAAAAAGGAACGTGCCGAAGACAGTCGAATTTTTGCGGCATTTGAGGTGGTACACGGGATACGTGGCCATCGTAGAGCCTCTCCCGCCAAGCTTTCATCAATTTTTTTTGCTGAAATAATCAATAGTCGATGGGTAACCCTGAGAGGGTGATAGGCGAAAAACTGTACCAAATGCATCAGTAAAACCATTAGGAGCCGGGAATGTGGTGACCGGTAAATGTACGTAAAAAAGAACTGGCCAGGAAATAAAAGGGATGAATATATTAGAGGATCCACTCAAAGTCAACAACTGATGTTGAGCTGCTGACATGCTGACTGTTTATCTCCTCCTAGTGCAAATTTGATACGAAAATGAAAGTTATCATCGTCAGTCGGAGTTATATTTGTGGTGCCCATTACGTCAGGTAGCTAATTTCAAGAAGCCGGTGGGTGATAATGCCGTATCCTGATCAAAGATTGAGCAATCCCAGATTGGCGGTCATAAACCTCTGGACCAAATGATGCGGTGCTACCAAGCATGTGAGAAGTCGGAAACTATAAAACTAAAAAAACACCAGTTGCTGCCTCGTGAGAAAACAGAATTAGGTGAAACACGGCAACGATAAATTAGTATGAATACCCACACAGGGATATTGCTATTATGACCTAGCAAGACGTCATGTCATGACGTCATGTTCACGCAGAGTCGCAGGCATACTCCTGACCGGTCTTAAAAGACAATGACAGCATGCACTGAAAGCTGTTCGGGCCTCAGGTCAACTTTTTCATCCCATTGTCCAGACCAGCTAACACCACTGTATCTAGGAAACGGTACTAAATCTTTTGTGGGACATTGCTCCGTCAGTCTAACCACTTTCTCTGTAACGATTCATTCTCCAATATGACCCTACGAAAGTGTCCATCAGTCACAAGTATTAAGCTGTTCCATCAAAGAGTTGTGATCACTTCTCCAATGTCAGCGGATTCGCTAGTTTCCTTGATATTGTAACGAGCGGAAAGTATGGTACGTTCGGTGTAACGGAGGACGCTGACATGTTAGAAGATGGTAACACAAAATGGGGACAACAATCCAATATTTAGTTGACTGCTCCTAACCGGAAAAACCAGAGTAGGATGCCTCTCTACACCAGTGTTGGGTGTATCACGTGACACTAGGAGTTTCGGGCATTTGGACCGTCGATAGTGGACTCCTTTTTGTCACCAAAAATCCCAGTCTCGGAAACGTGGACAACATGTCTGAGTGTACCACTGGGCATGTTTTTGAGTGAAGCAGATCAACTTCGGTATTTCTACCACAGGCTTTCAGATGAACATCCTATTAGTGTCATTGCTAAAATGCGTGGCTTTACGTTTGCCAAGACTTTTGGCTTGGCTGATCATTCAGAGCTATTCGAATAATTCAAACTTTGGCCGATATTTAGACATCTGCACAACTTTTCACCACAGTTGACTGTCTTCGAGCTTTATTGACTTCAGCATTTAAACAGTGGTGCTCATGAATGATAGCTTCCAGAAGATATAGAAATCGTTGCAAGCTCGGTACGCAGAGCTACAAGACAAACAGGAAAACTCCAGGATGATACTTCACGAAGTTTTCGCTTATCAACATGTCAAACTGGACTCAGTGTGTGCGCGACTTAACCAGAACACACACTCATATGGAGCCGACTACTGAACCTACAAGCCAGGAGACAGGAATCTCCTTAGACTTATATCAGCACGAAAGCGATGTCAAGGGCATAGTTCAGCCGAGCGTCGATCAATGGGTGAGTCGAAAAGGCAAAGGTCAAAAGCAGACTACTCGAACTAATCACTCAAACAAATAATAATGATTGTGTCAGTCCCAGCATGAAGCAGGTGTATAGGTAAACCCAACACGCCGCACCGTTTCGCTACATAAAGCCGTATTGATGGTGACACCCAGACTGGCAACGAAACATCCGTAATCAGAGTGCTTAGTTCGGCGAACCAACAAATCTGAGGAAAATTTGTGGCCAGCGACCCTGGCGAGAAGTAACCGTCACTGTTACTGCCAGAAAAGATAAATGACAACGGAGCTGCCGCAGAAAGTGTACAGAAAGTGTACATTAAATTTAAGCACACTGCCACGTGATCAAATACTATGAGTTCACTAAAATGCATCAGGAAACAGACAAACAATCCCGGTAAGCAAAGATCTTGACAAACTTTAGGTTGACACATTTTAACAACCGACAAACGATATACAGCGATCAACCATGTCAAAGTGGCCGGAACGCGTGTCACGATTATCTAAACCGATTGAGTGCGATAGCACATGTAGATGCGAATGAGTTCCATCTCGGAGATAGGTCTTGTGGTCCACGAGAATATAATAATAATGAATAATAATAACAATGGTTCAGCTGTAACACCCTTTCGGTGCCTAGCTGCCATGCCAACGGAAAGAAGTACGAGGGCTGGGATACTGCCAGATTGCCCAAGCCTAGACAGGAGCAATCGAGATGCAAAGATTGGGTTCGAACCACGGACCTTCCGGTCAGTAAATTCCGATTCAACCACTTGAGCCATCTCGCCCGTTCTTTTTATTATCCAAAGAAACATCCAGATATTGAAACTGAAGCACTATTCACCCTCTGATCACAGTCCACGCATAGCATACAAGAAAGCTTACCTCATCCTTTGATAAAATAAACTCCGGAGGTGGATTGTATGATGCAATATGGCCGGGAAGCGGTTCTTCAGGAGCCTTCTGATACGGACGTGGACGTGGAGGGCGATAGTCTTGCGACAGCATCGGAAACCTTGTTCTCCACGAATTCTCAGATTCGTCCGGCTTGACACCCGGACCACTATCTTGGTCAGCCCAAACATCAGGAAAAACATAGGAAGAAACGAAAGCCGAGGGAATGCCCAAATTGTCCTCTTCTTCATCCGAATCTAACGCGCCGAGATTACCAGAGGTCATATAGGCTGCGTACCTTCGCAACGCGTCAGGATCATTGGGATCGGAGAGGGCCCATGCAGGCAAGCGGGGTTTGAACCAACCCATCTTGATTGCATGAACCATCCGACCGACCTGTTTGAAAAATAAGTTTTAAGGAGATGAATTCATGGTCAGCGAGGTGACAAAAAAGCACACACTAAGTAAGCGTCGAGTGAATACAGGGCCTTATCTAACAATGGTACTAAAGGATCAATGAATCATTTGGAAATTTATCTCATATTGCAGCTTCAACACTCGATATGAGCGCCTAGCCTCGACCACCTCCGGAAGATCATGCAGCACAAAATCTGATTCGAAATCGCACAGTGAAGCTTTCAATTTGTATGTGGTAAGCTGGACCATGTTCAGCTGTAGCACCCTTTCGGTGCCTAACTGCCATGCCACCCAAGGGAAGCACGAGGGCTGGGATACTGCCAGGTTGCCCAAGCCTAGACAGGGGCAGTCAAGAGGCAGAGGTCGGGTTCGAACCACGGACCTTCCGGTCAGTAAATTCGCGCTCTAACCACTGAGCCATCTCGCCTCATACACAGTAAATGGATAAGCTATCCAAACTCAGTGGCAGCATACAGCTGTTTCGGTCCTTAGTGAGATTTGCAAGTTACGAAACTGAATTGCTCAAGCACCGAATTCAGCGGCTGCTGGGCATAACGGAGCGCCGTTCCAAAACTCTAAGAAAGCCTACATCCGGAGAAGTTTCGCAGAAGGGAGAATCCCCAAAGTGATATTACGGTGCATAGTGATGGGTTGGTAGATAATTTACGATATCACAGTTCAAATAATGACAACAAAAGGACGCCTTGCATTTGGAGGAGGGTAACATCATAGGCAGCATGAAAAACGGAATATCGTTTGTGCACACCGCAACTCACCCTACGGCGATCAAGAAGGGAAGGGATAAAACTTCGTTTCTGTGGAGGATGTGCGGTTACTGGCATTTCCAATACATCTTTGGTGAACCAGTCATTCCATGGCTGCGGAATCAAGTATCATAAAATATGAGCCTACCTCGTACGGACCACTATCACCAGCGCTAAGCACTCCCCTGTGTGATGCCATTTTCGTAACCATATCTAGATCATTATCGCTCAGAACAACGAACTGCCCGGTCTGGGGATCCTGTACGGTGCGCCATTCGAGGTTAGATTCACCCATCCCAGTGTCAACTCTCTGGAGGAATTCATCGATACTGTCCGATTTGCCATCGGCGAAGTTGGGTCGGATGATAGGTCGTCCGGATGTATCATAACCAATGTGAGCGAAAGAGTCGTACCATTGAACCGGGATATTTCCTATGGTATTTCGAACGTCCTGAAGGTAGTAAAAAATGATAGTATCGACTTACCTCTTCGTCGGATGAATCAAAATCGTATTCGTCTACCTGAGTCATTGAAAGTTGGAATGGAAGGCAGGCTGAAATAAAATATGACAAAAGTTAACATAATGGCATCAACGAACGAAAGCCGATGGAGTGGATATAAAGGTGTCTTCTTTGTTGTGAGTGAAATATCAGATGGATTAAACAAGTACGCTGGCCCTCCTGTTTCTTTTTTATTCAAATTATAACTGAGCTCTGGTTAAGGCGCCAGCTTGCGGACCGGAAGCTCCGTCGTTCGAACCGAACCTCAGTATCTCGACTGCTCCTGTCTAGGCTTGGGCAACTTGGCAGTATCCCGGCCCTCGTGCCTCCTTCCGTTGGCATGGCAGCTAGGCACCGAAATGGTGCTATAGCTGAACGATAATTGAGAAAAACAGAGAATGATGTCAAGTGAAAGGTGTTGCTGGTGCCATACAGAGTCAACTTTCCAGAAGAAAATTCTGTCAGGATTCGATTTCATTTCGCTCCAATCACTTCTTCCCACACATCGTACCAGTTAAAATACGCCTGATTTAGAGAGATATCTAAGCTGAGCTTAAAGCAGGACGAGACAGGGGATCGGATGAGATGAGTGAACACTCTCGATTTCGTCCACGTTTCTGGGAAGCTTCAGCTACGATGGTCGTTCTGGCGGCCTTAACGACTCCTTTTCTAATATGAACAGCCTTTTGTACCCATGTCGTTTTTTGCTACCGTTTACTGTCAAAAGCACTTGTGATATGCTGCTACCTTCTCGTCGGACAAGTGTTCGGTTAAGTTTTAGTCAGCGGTTGTGCACAACCATTCCTCTCTCTAACAGGGCACTGAGGATGTCACTCCATTGGTGACGAAACGTTTGTAGTCAAATCGCCTATCTCAGTGAACAAACCAACGACCATCTACGCTACCTGAGCTACCAAAATACCTCTCAGTAAGTTGACGCTGCCTATGAACAGCGGTATTTCAAAACACGCCGATTCTACCAGTGGACTGTTTCGTTGCATAGCTGATAATCAAGCGTTACCAAAAGCAAAATGACTTGCAGGTCTGGCAAACGTTGTGCCAGAAGGCTTCTGGATTGTTCGCTGCGGAACGCTCGTCAAATTGACAGACGACTCTTTTGGGTGCAAACATTACTGCTCGCAAACCTATCAGCAAGTGATGGTATATCTACCTTCCACTGTCAATGAAGATGCAACTCCCTCCGGGGCTACTGGAATATATGATTTTCCCCTCTTCACGTCAGGCACGGCCATGCAGTGCTAAAACGTAACATTTGTCTTTTCGTTTGATTGAAGTTTCGGGTAATTCATATGGAGATCGCTAGATACCAATTAGTCCCTAGTTTCCTCAAGACATGGCTGTCCTCGAGTTTAAAGCTACAACGGCTCAAACTTCGATGGCGCCGAAGACGATTTCTTAGCAAGGTTGCTCAAGCCTAGACAGGGGAAGTCGAGAGGCAGAAGTCGGGTTCGAACAACGGAACTTCCGGTCAATAAATTCGTGCTCTAACCACTGAGCCACCTCGCAGCAACTGTCGCCGCGTCTACGGGGTACTCTCAAAGACACTGACAAACGGACCGCACAGTGGCAGCCATCCAAACAGAGAATCTTCAGCTCGGAGACATGGAATACCAGCCCCAGCGAAACCAGCGGTGGCCGCTTCAGGAACACCTGAAGTGAGAGAAAACCTATGAGGAAGTCCGTTCAGTATTAAGGTCTTAAATACTCGAGTCAGACAGACAGCATACAGAAACAGAAAGCGGATCCAGCGTACATAGAACAGAAGTCTTGTTTCAGAGTGTTGACGTTAAAGGCTTCCAGATGAACTTAATACTGGTGTTCGAATGGTGATTTCGGAGTGTCTATGCCCGTGGTAGCCGACTCAACTGTAGATAGTGCAGCTAGCGTCAATGGGCGGCGAACGGATCTGTTAATCCTCACGAATGGGTCTAAAGAGATGTCGGTAGAAACGAGACGAGGTAGGGGAGAACAGTGAACACATGTCAGCAGTAGCCTGTTTTTGCTTACCCGCCCTGCCATATGCAGCAAGTAAGGCGATCCGGCTGATGGCAACATGCAAGTAAAGCTGTCACCTTGTCGTGGTGGTCGGGCTTCTTTGCTCCAATGATCCTGCGGACTATATTGGCTGCAGCTCAGCTCCTAGAGATTGAACCATGCCAGAAAGGCCAACGGGGAGCAGCCCGACGAAGAACTGAGTATTACGAGGCGATCTGGAGGTGAAGTCGTACTGTCCACTGCGATAGGAGTGTGAAGGCAGTGAGACGTTTCCTTCAGGCGACCAGCAAGTCCACATTTATGGAATCAGAGATGCTGCTTTCCATCGAGGAAGGACAGGTTAGAAAAGGCCGGCCCTAAAAACCGCACACCGATCGCCAAACGGTTGACCGTGACCGCCGGCGCATTATCCAATACGGCCAAAATACTTTTAAAACTAAAGAGTCTGGTGCTGCTCAAAAGGCACCTGCCGTGCGCAGCTGCATTAAAGGTGGGACAGTAATGCCTTACTTCCTACGTCCTCGGGCATACTTTCCTACGGTTGGCCTCCTGCAGCCAAGTGCATCAGACTATTGAGTCATTGGCTCCGGGAAGGGTCCCCCGGGAAAACCCTAAGAACCGCTGCCTCGCGGATCAGACTCTTGAGCCAGAGGCTAGGGGCAGGGTCCCCGAACAAATCCGACATCCTCCCACTGCCTTGTGGGTCAGACTTTTGAGTCAAAGGCTCAAAGTGGGGTACCTCAAGCGAACCCCCTTCCTCGGCCTGGGCAACCGGAAAGTATCATTCTCCGTTGCAGCTCTTCGCTCGCCGACCTTCTCCCACACTCCCTCCCCACTCATCAAACAATGCAGTGCGATCAACCCATCTGCCACTCCCCTAGCCACTATTCCGTGTCTGAACCTTCGCCCGGAAAAATAAGCCAAAGTAATCACTTACTAGCCTCAAAAGATCTGATCCACGCTGCCGCCTTTAATGTCCGTACTCTATGTCAAATTGGCCAACAGGCACCCCTTGCTAAAACCTTGTTTTTCCTAGTTGTCGATGTATGTTGTGTCTCCTGAACACGCATACAAGACCCCACTTCGGTCGTTCACCTCAAGCCGCTTAGGACGAGCTCAGATGCCTCACATTTCACTCTTCGGGTATCCGGTGATCCTGAAGCAATGGCTCGTGGTATCTACGGTGTGGAAGTTGCACTCAGCTCCAGGCCTTACTGGACTGGATCTTAGTAAACAGTCGCCTTTGCGCTGTGCCGTTGTCTGGCTCAATTAAGATCAATGCAGGTCAATACGGTAAACGGTGTTCATTAGTCGTATCAACATACGTCCCAACAGACTGCAGTTCTGAGACTGAGGACGAGTTTTATCAAGATCTGTCACGATTGCTTCGGTCGGCAAGAAAGACGGATATAGTAATCCTGGCGGGTGATATGAATGCCAAAGTTGGACGACTAAGTCCGGAAGAAGCACAGTTAGGTGGTAGATTTGAAGTCCATGCTCAGCGTACAGATAATGGGGAGCGACTTAATCAGTTGTGTGCAGATCGTCTGTTTCTTCCAACACAAACGCTCACACCGAGTTACTTGGAGGCCACCTACCACAAGACAGTCGTGGACTCAATTGGACCATATGGTTATCAGTTAGCGATGGAGAGCCTCAGTTAAGGATTGTCGTTCCTTCTGGGGTACGCAACTTGACTCTGATTGTGCCATCGTGCGGTCCCGGTTATCACTCCGCTTCCGTCAGCATTACGCATGCCAAAGGAGAGCACCTCCGTTCATCAACTTCGATAAGTTGCATCAGCTCAAGAGTATCGACCTGACCTGGCTAAAAAGCTATCGGGAACGCACAAGCATGTGGATGACAAAGATTGCTTGGAGATTGAATGGGGCGAGCTAAAGAAGCAATGGTCTGAGCTTTCAGAACTGTTTGCCCAGGCCATCTGACTCGACTAAATGAACACGATATCGTCGAGATCAGCATTTCTTAGTGCTGCCATAAAGGCCATCCCAGCAACTAGCGACTATGATGGCACACGCAGATCCCTCAAACACCGGATAATCAGGAGCTTTAAAAATGAGAGGAGATGGAGAAAGCTTTCGTTGCAGGCAACAGCCGCGCCCTGTTTCAGCTGATTCGATCAACCGGTCAAAAAAGGCAGTTGTCAGTGGAACAATATGCGAAAAAGACGGAACAACAATTCACTCCCTAAATCGTCGTCTTGAGCGGTGGGCTGAGCACTTCAAAGAAAGGTTCAGCTGGTCTCCTTCAACAGAATCGCTGGATGAACCAAGCGTGTCCGAATGTAACATTAACACCAACCCGCCATCAGCAACCAAAATCCAGCGTGAAATATCAATCCTGAAGCGCGACAAGGCACCTGGCCCGGATGGCCTGCACCCCGCGCTCTTCAGAGGTGGCAAGGTCCTGGTGAACACTCTGACAACCATACTGCAGAAGATTTGGAACGAAAACAGAATACCAGCCGAATGGAGCTCCTCGACCGTCGTCCCAGTTTACAAAAAGGGCGCAAGAACGTCACGTGAAAACCATCGTGGTATCAGCCTGGTATCCGTCGCATCTAAGGTGCTCTCTGGCATTATTTTGCGCAGGTTGATGGATTGTCAGAAAAGCCCGATTCGTAAGAATCAAGCTGCGTTTCGCCCTGGCCGAGGATATATCTACCATATATTTACCTTGAGACAAATTCTTGAACAGCGGTACTCTTTCAGACGTTCCACGTTGGTCGTTTTTCTTGATCTGAAAGCTCCTTTTGATTCTGTCGATCGTCAGCAACTTTGGCAGTGTCTGGCAATCAAAGGTATCCATTCCAAATTTATGAGTGTACCGTATGCGAACCGCTGTAGACGCATACGAGTATACGACAAGCTTTCGTCTGAGTTCACCAAGTCCGGTGTTGTAAGACAAGGCTGCCCTCTCTCATCTTCCCTCTTCAGCTGTCATTCGTGTGCTGCTTGAAATTTCTCTGCCTGCCTCTGAAACCTCGGGAGTCGAAATGCTCCAGGGAAGTTCGCTCATAGACAATGAGCATGCGGATGACATTGCTCTCCTTGGTTCAGATCCCGCTCAAATGCCAACGGTTTTAAATAAACGAAATAACTCTGCTGTACGGTTTGGCATGCTCTTCGCACCTGCAAAATGTAAAGTGCTGCCACAAAACTGGGTGGGACCAAATCCAAATCTCATGCTTGCAGACGAGTCAATCGATGTGGTAGATAAATGTGCTTACCTGGGCATTTGTTTAAGTTCCGGTAGACTGGATGGAGTTGAGATTACTTCTAGGATCGGGAAGGCCAGGGCAGCATCTGCCAACCTCCTATACCTATGGCGCCGATGTGACGTCAGTTCGTTTATCAAGGGCAGAGTTTACACTGCGATCGTACGATCCATACTGCTTTAAGGATCAGAGACGTGGTCTCTGCGCGCAGAGGGCACACGAAAGATGTCAGCGTTTAACCACCGGGGTCTCCGGAGCATTGGTCAGGTCTGGTGGGAACATCGGGTTAGTAATGCTGAGGTACGCCAGATGGTTCTAGGAAGAAGGAACTCTCCCGCGATAGATAAACTACTCACGCTGGTTAGGACATGTACTTCGAATGCCAGAAGACCATCTGCCCAGCAGAGCTCTTTTCACCCAGCCCTGTGCTGAGTGGGGGGCGAAATGGCTCAGTGGCTAGAGTGCGGATTTACTGATGGGAAGGTCCGTGGTTCGAACCCCACCTCTGCCTCTCGACTTCCCCTGTCTAGGCTTGGGCAACCTGGCAGTATCACAGCCCTCGTTCTTCCTTCGGGTGGCATGGCAGTTAGACACCGAAAGGGTATTACAGCGGAACGATTATTTTATTACTTATTCTGTGCTGAGTGGAAGCGACCGAAAGGTGAGCAGTGTATGACCTGGCAACGAAGTATGAAAACGCCAACCAGTAAACTTAGTTGTGTGAACAACTGCCGCCTGTCTGCATGAGGACCCCGAGACTCAATTCACCTATGGTTAATGACACCGGCAGAAATGGCCCAATCGCGCAAACAACAACAACAACAACACAAAATCGACAGCATGACATCAGTGTTCAACACCGATGCTTCGCTGCCATACAACCATGATTTATTTGAAAGCCTTATTGTGCAGAAAAGAATAAAGGTGGACGGGGAAAGGACTTAGTGCTAGCTTACTACAATCATTCCGAGGTGCCTACGCCTCCAGACACTCATTCAGGCAACCTGGATAGAAACTGACAACAAGATCGCCACTGACATCGGTTGGCAGCCATATCTTGCAGCGTCTCCAACCAGGTGCAGTGAGGATCACACGGTCCCCAACCTGGAAGGCGAGTAGCACAGACAGCACCCAAGCGTTTCGTAATCTCCTTCATACCCTTCTGCCAGGTCAAGGGTTGGCCACCTCTCTGCTTCCGCCACTCTGAATTGGGCATGGAAAACAGCACTCTCTTCGGCAAACGATGATTAGGCATACGCAACACGTGTCCCAACCAACGCAGCTTCTGGTGCTGGACACATTCTTCAATGGAAGTACCCGTTGCACAACCAAAAACTCGCTTTCTAACTGCCTCGTTACGGATTCGCCGACACCAACCCACACGAGCTATGGTTCTGAGACAACGATTGTCAAACACCTGAAGACGTCTCAGTTCCGCTGCTCGAACAAGCCAAATCTCACAGGCATATAACAAAACAGCCCGCACTGTACCTTGATACACACGTCCCTTGATGTTCAGGGATACACCACTTTGAACCTCAAGGGACGTGTGTATCAAGCTACGGTGCGGGCTGTTTCGTTGTATGCCTGTGAGACTTAGCCTGTTCGAGCAGCGGAACTGAGACGTCTTCAGGTGTTTGACAATCGTTGTCTCAGAACCGTATCCCGTGTGGGTTGGTGTCGGCGTATCCGTAACGAGGTAATTAGAATGCGAGTGGGGCGCAGTGGCGCTCATGCATCAAAGCTATCGCCATCAATGCGTAGCTACCCAATTCTCGAACCAACTGAACATGCCATCGCTTCCAGGGCTTGGCCGTATCTCCTGCACTCTCCTACTTTTCAGTGGTTGAAAGTGTAGCAGCTGCAGCCAGTGTGCCTATGGTACACGGTTTATAGCTGATAAATTGAAACTGAATTGAACTGCACCACGCGACCGATTGTTGAGTCTCCCATCAGACCTGAATAAAGTGGTGGAAGAAACCATAAATCCTTGATGACTGCGGCTTGCGACACGAAGGGTAGCATACATTTCGCAAGAAGCGACCCTGTACCACGAACCTGCTAACTGCCAAGGAACATGGGCACGACAGGTTGATGAGATATAATAACTAATCGTTCAGCTGTAACACGCTTTCAGTACCTAACTGCCATGCCACCTGAAAGAAGTATGAGAAAGTAAGCAGAGGACGAGATGGATGTGGTTACATCGCGAATTTACTGACCGGAAGGTCCGTGGTTCGAACCCGACCCCTGCATCTCGACTTTTCCTGTCTAGGCTTGGGCAACCTGGCAGTATCCAAGCCTTCGTGCTCCCTTGCCCAAGCCTAGACAGAAGTCGGGATGCCGGGGGTTGGGTTCGAAACACTGACCTTCCGGTCAGTAAATTCACCCTCTAACCACTGAGCCATTGATGAGAGATGTCGTTTTCGTTGAATTCAGCTATTGGAGGATGTTGAAGAATCCATCTTCCTATGGAGTTTACAGATATCACAATGGATTGAAAACCTTTTGGCAGGCAGGTCGATGGGGATGATGACACTGGGAATATCACTTCTAAACATACCGATGTTACATGCAGAGTGCCATAAAAGTTGGTTACCGAGTCGGCTTCTGATCCCATCTGTCGGCAGTGTTTCGTATGCAGACGAACAGAAGATGCGAGCACCAGCCATGTCAGAATGGGAACGTAACTGTGAAGAACGCCCTGGACACTTTGCACAACTGGTCCATCGTATGGGTATTGCAAAATAACCGATCCAAATCGGAACAACTCATTCCTTTGGAGTATACCTTATCGGCGGATATGTACTTGGTGGGGCACGTATAGAAAAGGGCCACGGAGTCCTACTGGTTCTTTTATCTTGAATCCCAACGACAGAAGCCGCATCCCGACTTCATTGGGCTTTTCGTACATTCTTCAACAACACCAAGCTATTAACCTTTTGAGTCCTGTATACTTATCACGTACAGACAACTCCACAGTATGAACAACCAGTCACAATTCCATCTACTAAACAGAATGCTCAGCTCTCGGAGGAAGTGCAACGAATAGGTTCAAAGTTTGTGGCGTTGGGTCCTACAAGGACCGCCCCAAGAGGTTGAACCTCTTCTGCCTTGAATTTAGAAGGCTTCAAGGTGATCTCATTTACACTCAGCATATACTTCGACGACAGCTTTGGAAATAGCTGCAGATTTCCCTGCCGAAAGCGTCGTCCAAGGTCAAAGACTGAAGCTGCTCACATCTACATCACTCTCGTCTGAAAAGTTCTCCCGCTATCCTGGCGACGTTATTCTGTTGAGTGCACACAAAAGGGGACGAGCGCCGGACTGGAATTTCGCTCTTATTGCAGCTCATCAGTAGTGCATATCCTAGGCCTTGCCGCAGTTTGACTTCCGGATATCTGGAATCCGAAGTGAACATGTTACCACTACTCCACCAGTACGTGCCTGGACTATCACATCTGAACAGGCGAATATGTTCATCATCGAGCGACCTGCTTGATTTGCCAGACGTCTCGAATGGGGACCCAGTAACCGTCTTGCAGGACACAACATAGTATGGTTGATCGATTGAGTCGCCCGCCAGAATTTCCCAGACAGGTAGTGCCAGTGAAGCTTGAAACCTGCTGGAAAAAAATTATTCAGCTGTAGGACCTTTTCGGTGCCTAACTACCATGCCACCAGAAGGGACCACGAGGGCCGGGATACTGCCATATTGCCCAAGCCTAGACAGTGGAAGTCGAGAGGCAGAGGTCGGGTTCGGACCACGGACCTTCCGGTCAGTAAATTCGCGCTCTAACCACTGGGCCACCTCGTCCTGCTGAACAATCTTCCGATTAGTTGCGGGTGGTTGCGCGATTCGTAGAGTTCGCATTCACATCACTCTTGTTGCACTGTTGATTAGCTCTAATAAGAGCGAAACTATAGTCCAGCGCTTTCCCCCTTTTGATGTAGACACAAGAAAAATTGCGCGAGGACGGGAGGACTATTTGAACTGGTGATGTGAATTCTACAAATCCAGTAACCCCCAACAACTAACTGAAGCTATTCAGACTGAGGACATAACCATCACATCCACTGGCCACACCGTCCACAGGGGTAGTGAATAAGTGGAGCAGACTTCCAGCTGAAGTAATTGGGCGAAACTGAAGGTAGCTTTAAGAGGCCGCTTGAACGATTTCAACGCACGAGCAAGTACACAATCTGCAGCCATTGTCACCATTCAATTTTCAACTGCTGCGGTGGGCAACCTGTGCAAAGCTGGGGTGCGAAGAAGCGTACACGGGCATTCAGTCCCACTACATATTGTAGTATGCACACCATGGAAGCACCAAGGGACAGTGATTCTCCGCACGTAGGGGGTGGAAGACAGAAAAAAAGATAAGCCGTAGCCCAGTAAGCAAGGTTGGACATCACCAATACTTACATATAAATCAACCAAAACGACAGACACTGCATACTACAATATCAACTGATCATCGGTAAACATATGTTTGCCATATGGCACAAGAGCAAGTCACTGGTATGAGTCACGAATGACAAGGGCCTAAGCTCAGTTCCCTGGGGAAAGCCGCTTGTTGGACCAGCTGTAGTGCAGAGTACATCCTGTATTCTGGGGATGAATGAAAACCGGCTTTAGTCACTCACGGTGCGTTTGTGAACCGCAAGCAATTTACAAAAAATGAACTCAGTTCATGGTCCAGGACCATGTATATTAGTATACATGGTCTATTCCTGGAACCGAATGTGGCTAGGATGCAGTCCAAAAATGCACCAACAACGACGGACAAAACGAAACAGTGGCCTGGTTTGAAGCACGTGCTGCCGGCCAGTGTCAGGAACCCTACGCCACTCCGATCATTGATTGGTCAGTTTCACTCATGTTGCAAATGAGTCACGGATTCACGGATTCACGGATTGATACACAGGATCCAGGCTTTTGCCCAAGTTTCCCGGGTCGGTTGTGTTCTTGTCGTTCTGCGATTGTCGTTCACCTGAAAGGCACAAGCGAAAAAAGGGTGTAGCACTG
>SJOL01006480.1:1065885-1084676 GCA_004794785.1 Opisthorchis felineus
AGCCCAGATGCCCGAACGCCACGGAAAGGCCAAATATTGTCCAGTTCATTGCACGTGGAAGCTCCGAAGTTACTGATGCCACAGCAGTAGGGTGGCCTACTTCAGTTCGGGGTGAGGTTTGACTGCTTTTCTGTGTCATGGATTAGTCGCCATGATCATGCGTGTGTTACCAATTAATCGGGATAAACTCAACCCACCCATCCGATCAGCACTATATTAAGGGTTTGCAGCCATCTTTCATCGGCCCATAAAACCACCATGTGCATGAAAGGTGGCAATTATAATACATAATAGAGCAAGGGATTTCAACATGGGAGAGATGGTGGAAGGCGACGAGGCCACGAAACTATGGTTCGTTATAAAAATGTAGGACGTGCGTAAACGATGTTGAAAATAATAAAGACAAAATCAGTTCTAATCTGTCTGTGGTAGGTTGAGACCCGGGTCCCTTTACTGGGTAGGGAAACCCCGTAGACCAGCGTGAAAAGGATCTTCGTTGAATGATGGCAACACTGCTCATATAATTTACCCTCTGAGGAACATCGTTCCAAAAAACAACCACTCCATTTTCGAGGCAAATACGCTTCACTTGCAAAACAGCTGGACTAATTTTATCTCCAGTACGTTGTTCGTTTGCGTCTCGCACGTATTTGTTTCCCGTGAGGTTTTATTTTCCGTGTCCACAACCCTCATGTTATCAGGACAGAGTCAAGAGCTTCTCCTCGAAGTCTCTGCGCCCCAACAAATACAAGCTTGGTTCAGCTAACATTCATAACCTTTTATTCCTGGAGTTCACTACAACCTCGCGAAAAGTCGCTAAACCTTCTCAGCAGCAGCTACGTCCTCCTTATGATATATAGCCGGCGCCTGAGCCACACACCACATTCGCGCCCTATCGAACGTTTTACAATGGGTAGAAGCAACTGTGGTTTGCGGTCCCGCACTGCGATTTTTGGGCTTCGGCAGGCTCAGTGGACCTTCGAAGTCCCCGGTCGTTATTTACCGGGCTTAAATTCAGAGATGATCACTTTGCAAAGTTTCCACGTTTCTTTTTTAACTTCTAACGTCTGTATCATTGTTCGATGGAATACCAACATTTGCGTCCCTGGTTTCCGTCAAAAGCTGGCGCCTAGCCACACGTCGTGATAGTTTGCACACCTCACTCACTTCACGAGATGATGCGCATCGCTATCGGTTGTGAGGTTTGCGAAATTCTTTAATGTCTTTTGCAAATATTTAGAGGGTAGTTTAGGATTCCTGTCAGGCCTCTTGTGTACACGAGGAGCCGTGGAATTTTATGTGCCAAGCCGTGTGAGATGCTGCTTGAGGATAGTCTTTGGTCGTCTCGCCCTCACAGTCCCACGACAAGGCCGCTTCTTTTAACTAATCAGGCAGTGATAGTCGTTTTCCATATGAAGCAAGTGTCAAGAGGACCAGTCACTGGATTCCCGTGCGGTGGGCTCTCCTGAAGTCATGTTACAGACTTCGGCGTTCTGTTCTCTGTCCACGAAGTGTAGTGCACAGATCGAAGGACACATTATAACATACTATACTAGCTGGGACCGACCAAAGCTATTCCTTATCCGGTATGTGCAACTCTCTCCAAAACCTTTGTGTGTGGAAGGAAAACCTTCGCTGTAAAACGTTGCATTTATCTGCATATAGGCTTAAACCAAAAACCCCTATTATCTGTTGCATTTTTATTGAAATTTGCTTTACTTAAGCTTCATTCGTGATTTTTAGCACGCACTTAATCTCGGGGTTACACAACACGATGCAGCAAGGCGTGGATTCTACTTAATAGGTGTTCGTTGGGAAATTGGGGGCTGTCATTCACAGCCTTTGAGAAGGCATTAAACAAGTACATGAAGGATAACTGTGCGGTATTCTTGCAAGCAGCTGGTAAAAAAGCACCGTTGCCTTTTTGCGTTTTGAATGGCTGCGCTGCAAGAGCAGCAGGCAGCCCTCCAAACCCAGCGACAGCCAATGATTCAGAAGGTACTAAGTTCAGCGCGCTTCGAATGAAAAAAAGTTTGTGAAGCACCCATCTAGTTTTGTCCAAGGAAGCACGGAGATCAAATGTCAGTCAACCACCGTCTTGCCCGTAATCACAAGTTGAATAAGATCTTTGAACGGCTGGCTGACTGTAAACTGGCGTCTAGGCGAAGAGCGGTTAGGCACCTGTAGGGCTCTTCTGAAATAAGGAATGCCGTCTCGCGAGGTTTGGCAGTTTGTGCCAAGTGAACTTGGCAAGTTCCTTACCACTGAAGACAACTACGACTACCGATTGAACTGTCGGCTAGGCCTGTTGGGTATGTGACCGATAGTTTAGCTTTGTTCTGACAGACGATACGTCTCGGGTCTCGGGGAAGCTTCACGAATGCGGATGGGTGCTCACGTTGTGATGGAGAGAAGGGCTCTACAGCTACATACGTCTCGCCTATTCGCACCAAACTGCGTTGTTCCCACGTATCTCGGACGTGGTAAATGTCAAGAAAATGCAGGCAACTGACGGACCTGAGTGAGCCCTTTTAAAGCAACTAATCTACGCAAAGTGGACACAAGCTCTACACCTTCCTGATCACAAATATTATGGGAAACGAGCGTCCGGTCATGTATGCCTGCATGAAAAGCGAGCGTAACGTGTTCTGCTTGTTCAGGGAGATGATATTTAGACAGTATTCGGCGAATGCTTTCGTTGCGTGTAAATTAGAGGGACAAATGCGGGCTGTGAGCTTTACCCTTTGCTGTTACGTCATGATGTCCTATTTCAATATTTGCAAAGCAATTAGGAGGTACTACGTATCATAAAACGCCCATGTATTTTGGTTGCAAACAAGCTTTGCAAACACCCGGCGCGTATTCAGCTCCCTGTGACTTAGCCACCCACCAGAATACCGGCGGCTCCCCCTGATGCAGAAAATGGCTTGATAATAGCATTGTACCCAAGAAAGCGAATCATTGTCATTCTTCCCCCAGGATGCGCTGAATTTTAATCTTTTCATCTCATTCATTGCATTGGTTTGGGCAAGATCAAGCAGGGACATTGCCTGACGAATACTAGGCCTTGTGGGTTGGGCAAACGTGATCCCTGACCTGACGTGCAAGACGATCCCTAACCGAGTTCAGTTGGGCCATTTTGGGTCCAAAACCCATTTGGGGAGCATTGGAACCCGCAGCTGTTGGCGTCTTGTCGCCCGCACTCAGCTCAAAAGGTCAAGTCACTGCAGATCCTCTCCCTCAGCAATTGAAGGATTGCACAAAGTAAACATCACAGGAAATTTCTAGGGGCATTACTGAGTCTTCAGCGTGACTTGGCTGAAAACTTCGGGAAATGCCTGATTTATTTCCAACAATTGGCCTAAACGCATGCACGAGTAAAATAAGGAAACGTCGGCTGGATAGCCCGATCAAAGAATAACACTGTCGGGCTGGATTTCGAGACGAATGGGAAAAGTCATACCTAAAAAACAAGATAATTTAGACGTGCCTGGTGTTTCTTTTTGCATTACGAAGTCATTTGTCGAGCGATCTCAACAGGGTAACGTAAGGTATATAGACGCCTTATTATGTGGGCAGCGTCAACCCCAAACATATTTGCCAAGCGAAGCCCCGTCTTCGAATTATGGAGGATGACTGTGGACTGGTAGCGTCAATAAATTGGGCCGAAATGTAGCTGTCTGAGGACATCGCCTTTAGAAACTGTAGTGCAGGCCGCTTTTAGAGCAAACATTGATCTTACTTTCACCCAGAAGGCTTTTTGCGGCTAAAATAAGAGCTTCTCATTCTTGACTTGCGTAAGGCTTCCACACGCGCTGTTAGACGCATCACACAATGGCATATTGGAGTGGAGCTGCGCTGCGCCCAGGATATAAAACTGTTGGTGAAGAGCTCGTTTGGCACAGCTTGCTTCAAAACGAGTCCCACTGTACTGCACAATATGCTAGTTCAGTCGGTAGGCCAATGGCGCCACGCGAAGTTTGTAGTAGGCATTTCTGTCCATGGGACAAATATACCACCTTCATCCAGCCATTGACAAACCGCATGGCCAAAACAACCAGCCAAGTGCGGCACACTCTCCTGGATCCCTGCAGGGCGCTTAATGTGGTTAAAAAGAGCCAAACGATCTTGTCCTGTGCGGACGCTTTATGACCTCCGTCATTGCGAAAAGCACGTTATCTAAATGGTGACTTCAAACTACCGCCCCACATTTATTGGGTTTGGTGTAGTTGCATAGTGTTCCCCGCATGTCTTAGTCGCCAGAATAGAAAAGCTTTGGACTGTCACCGCCTAGGGAGAGGGAAACCACCCAGTCTTATTGGTTGTGTTTGCAGGCGTGCGTTCCTTATTTCGACAAGGTCTGATATCACTGTTTGTCCTATGTTGTCAAATCTTCAATATTGGGCAGTCCGGTATTTCACGAGTACATGTACAACGCTAGGGTTTTGCTCAGAGTTGGACTAGTGAAAGACTCAACCCCCTTCGGTGGCTCCAAATTTTTCGACCACACGCATGTTGCCTAAAAAAGATCTTTGCTAATTCGTGGATGAGGGTCCTGTAATCGGCAGTGTGCTTCTACGATACCCCTTGCATTCCGGCAAGAAGTTTGCATGCTAAATGTAAATCTCGGTAAACCCATCAAGCAACGCCTCTCCAACAGTCATGTTTCCACATTTCAACTCAACTAAGCCCATCCTGTTCCGTACAAAAGATGTTTTGTTCGCCTGCGATGACAGTACGCTAGAAGTTGCGATAGAACAGCAGGCAGAAACAAAAGTCGGAATAGACCAACCACTATGTTTCGAAACATCTTGATAATTATTTAGCGAACAAAAACACGTTGATTGATGACGACCGAAGGCATCGGTTTTAGTATTTTTCCCGAGGTATAGCTCTGATGTCCACTGATATGATAAGCTAAGCTCTTCGGTGCACAGAAACAAGTCGAAGGATTGTAGAACTAGAAGAATTCAGGCCCAGCCGTAGGATACACTAAGACGTTCCTAAATCTAGCCCAGCCGACCGGATCGTGAAGAAACCTCGGCCAATTAAGAATTGCCCTGGCACTTCTTCCCTGTGGTTGGGCAGAAGCAGCCAAACCGCTGCATGTTGTGTGTAACTAGGGGCTTGGATAAATGTTTTAGCCCATGGTGGTTGAACTCAGAAACCCTATGTCGGAGGTCACCTGCCACGGAGTCATGCTGTTCGAGTGCCAGTCATGGGAAATGAATTGGACAGAACCCCAAGCCTGGGCATAGTTTCGTCCAAGATAGTGAGGGAAGATGAACATATGAGAACTAAGTGGCTAAGACGCTCGAGAGGACTTCACTCCGATGATTTCGCCGAGGCCAAGACTGGTAGCTCCACATAACCCACAAAACACCCAAACTTTGCAACGGCAAGAGGGCTGATCCGTTTCAAGAAGAGATAGATGTTAGTGCATCCGCCTTTATTTCCCCCGCATTCCGCGTCCTCGTCCTTAAAAAAAGAAAATTGTCCGAATAACTATGGCGGACAAATCTTTCCTAGCGCGGACTCTAATCATGTCAGGAACGTGCAAGTCGTTGTGTGCAAATCGACTCTGGCGCTTAGCAGGGTTTTTTAATGAACCGCGCCACAGAGGCGTCCCGAGACGCAAAAGGGACGTGCTACCAAAAAGAAAGTGGCAGCTCATTAAGAGAGGTTGATAAGGTCTCGTCAGTACCACAAACGTTGACTGAAACTAAACTACCTGTGTAAGTACAAGCTGGATCGGGTCATGCAATTGCCCTACACTTACGACAGAATCTTTGTGGTACGCCAGGCTCACTGGTACGAGATATCATAAACAAGGATTCCAAAACTACGGAGATAACGGACTATTGCGCTAGGTTCCAGACTCATACGACTTCAGATAGGGCCAAGAGATGAAAGGTGCACAAACGACCACAATATATGCACCTGCATGCGCCCAGCTCCTGAAGCTAGGTTGACCAGACAACCGACAAAAGCTACGCATATCTACCTGGCCTCAATTTAGCGCTCAATATATTTCTTCAGACAGCCGCTTGGGTGAGCAGGAACGTCATGTAATGGGTAGATGAATTGCTCAACAAGAGGCAACATAATTCTAGCCATCAGTCAGCTTCAGCTAAACAAGAGGTGCAACAGCCGATGCCTTATACACATCCGGTCCTCAAAAGGCCTCTGTTACTCAAAAAGGTCAGATGTGTGGAAGTCCTGTCGACAAAGACCGTGAAACCGCTGTTTGGTCGTATGTGCGGAGCACTGATCATTGTTTGTGGGTTGTCTCAATGTCTTGCGCCTATCCCGGAAAGGAAGCACAGCCAATTCAAAGGCGCCCCCTTAAATCTTCAGGAAAATGTCCAATACCCTGTACCTATCCATCCCTGTACCTACCGGGGTGGGAGCACGACCGCATCTCTAATCCTGGCTCTACTGTTTGCCAGGTTCTCCATCGATTCGGTATACGTCCTGGAGAAAGTTTGACTACGCCGTCATAAATTTTCTATCAACCTGAGGGGAGGAAACACCCCCAGAGGAAACTTCAGGAATGTACAACTACTTGTATTTTCTTGCCCAGGATACATACCCGTGCGACTGAACCGGGTGTCACGCAGTGGCCTGGAGTTATAGAACATTTGGCAGGTTACGCAAAGCCCCAATACAAACCACGCCCTATGCAGCTATCTTAGGTCTACAGCGCGTCCCTATCAGTGTTTGTGCAGGCTGGCCATGCTTGCAAGTTCGGTTCCACCGCCTTGCTAAGTTATCAAATGTTCTATATAAATGGGTAATCCTAAAGTTCAGACAGTCAGAAAATTCGCGAAGCAGCTACTTGATATCCAGGCATCCAGAAATACTAAGTGCAACATCAGAGGCTTCTCCACTGGCCAGGTAAATATGTCAAAGGAACTATCAGTTGGATGAATCTGTGGCTCAAACAGAGTGTTTCCAATGGATGGCTTTTGCAGCCAAATTTGCTAAGATGTGGCGGAGCGATGTGACAGTGCCCATCGTGACTGTCCCAACCATTTTGGCAGACCGTCGGACTGACATCCCCAGGATCCGGTAATACAGAAAACGGAAAGGCCAAATGCTCCACCTTCAAATTTTCCAAACAGAACAGATATGGTCGGTGCCCAGCAATTTTCAGAGCATAAAAGCATGCAGTTGGGACCTCTTCTGCGCTCCTGCCAATGAGAGAAAAAGTACTAACTTCGCGGTCATCCACAAAACCGGGGTCAACTAGCGCCCCAGAGGTGTAGACAGGTTGGCCTGTTGTGCGTACTCGTAAAGGTCCAGTAGCGAATCTATCGTGATTAGGTACAAAGTCCCTGGCTGAAACTAGCCTCGAGACACCCTGCCGGATCCGCTTCCGCAGAGATGTCCCGCAAACATTTCGCTTTTTTCGGAAGAGGTGATACAACACTTAGAGGGGTTTTACCGGTGGAGGTGCGGTAATATTCAACAGGAATCGTAGGAATACTCAGCCACTTTCCACTTAAACCGGAATATCAAAAGCTGGTATAGATACCGCATGTTTTGCAGGTCTAGCGCAACAAGCGAATAGATGAACTTACAATTTTAGAAACACTCAATTTCAGATAGTAGCAACCGCTGCAGTCATACCATGTTAAACTCGGCTTAGATTCAGGCCTGGCCAACTCTCAAAATTTTGCTGGTGATCTGTTGTATTTTGGAAAGCCTCTAACAACACGCGTTGGTGGAGTGGCTTTTAAAAAGATAGGAATTTCCGCAGGCTTGCTATTTCGTCCTCCTTGCAAAAATTAAAGGTGTGTAACAGGTTTTATCCTGGTTTTAAAATACTGTCTTTGCATTCTGAATCGGATTCCTCTTTTTCTATCGTTTTACCGAGGCATTTTATCCTCGTTAGAATGATTGACGGTTTATTGTTGACTTCATCTCGCGTGCGCAGTTCTGTGCCTGTCTTCACCAGAGCCACCACAACTATCTTCGTTGACCAAGGGAAGAAGCTGTTTGACTGAAAGCCACTTACATCTCCTTGGTTGGCCTGCATACCTCCCCTAAAAAGGACAACCTATGCAGTATCCAGCTCATTGTTTTTGCTGGTTTGGCTGTACCATGTTTCGAGGTCACCACTCATGATCCTTTTGGTTGCTCGTTGTAAATATGTACAAACTACTTGAGAGAACAAACTACTCATGTCTGCTGGAATCTATGACATCTCACTGCCGCTCTCGTCCCTCTCCGGGCCCCATTTGTTGGGCGCAGTTTCCGCGTTTTCATTAGCCTTACGATCAAGTTAAACACCAAACTTCACTACATCAAATTACTCCACGATATAACAAATATCATGACAGGTGGAACTTTAGGTGGCCTGTACGGAACAAGTTCAATTAAAAAATAACGCAACGGCTGCTCCTCTCTTATAAAAAACAATTTGCAAGTGAGCGTAGTTCTTTGAAATGCATAATCCTACTCTGGTTGTGTTTTGGTGTTGTGTATGATCACTTCCAAGAGAATTTTACCGGAAATGAGCAGTAAAACATTTGACTCCACAGCAAAATAATGAATAGCTGGGTGACCGACGTCGACCAGACTGGACCCTAAAATTTTTAGGCCAACCTTAACGACACTAGTTGTAATTTATCTAGCCAAATCACCAGAGGGACAATGCAAGTCGCTACTTCTTCCAAGGAGCAAGGATACAGTCTCCCGCCAATTTCACATAAATGGATCTGGGAGAGTTTTTGCAACCGGTGAGTGAATTTTGAGAAGACAGATAGGCGCACTCATGGAAGCGTTAGCGTTCCAAAGCACCCAGCCATGCCAACTTAGTGCGATGACTTGGGTTGAAGTGTCAGCGGCACGCTGACCCCGCAATCGAAACGTTGTTTTCATTTTCTCAGCACAGTAATTTAACTTAAAACTGCACACTGATCTTTTAATCATGTAGGGCCAAGGTCTTCTGCACAGCTTATAAGTTGTGCCATGTGCGCACCCCGCCTCCGTCGGAATACGGTTCAGTGCGCTGCAGGACTTTTTGTTGAATGATTATTCAGCTTGGATGGTCCTATATCCGTGGCTAACTTTGACAGCGGTGGCACTTCGAATACGGAAAAAGTGAAGTGTCTTCAACTCGCCTATCTGTTACACAGAATATGGATAGTGGAAAATTTTATGGACGAAAAGTCACCTCCAGGAGGACAGCGATTGCGATTTCATCGTCAGACGTCCGAAGATAAGGTACTTCAACAGTTAGTCACTTTGCACCAAAAACAGTCGTTCCTAGGGAAAGAGATTTGATGCTGGTTACCTTTAGAGGCAGGAACTGGTCCCTGGTGAGCTACCCTAAATCAAACATTGCAAAAGCCAAAGATAGTTTTCCCTGACAGTTAATCCCGCTAAACCACAGCACTCGCACACAGTTCTGATGTGAATGTGGCCAGTCTCTCGAGCGATTATAGCCAACGTCCGACACTCATGATACTTTGCTCTGGCAGATGCCTAACACTACGTTTTAGCAATGTGGCCACATGACGTGGGGCCGTGCAGCAAATTCATAGGGATCCTGCATGCGCGCTTTATGAAGCTAAGTCATATGGCGCTTTCTGGCACTACTGCTCATGATGTCTCGAAAGCACGTATGTCTTTAGATCAGAATCTCTGTTTCTGAAGAAGCGATAATCGGTAAAAACCCTCGTTTTATTGGATGTGTGTGGTCTGTGAAGGATAAAGCAGCTGGCACCGTGCGTTAGTTTCGTATCGCCAAAATGGTTCCCTCTAATATAGCGCTGACCTGGCTCGTGGACTTAAAATACGGTAAAATATGCACTAAAAACACTGTGAGTCTCCAACTATGGATAGGTGGATATGCCTGAGTGGCTAAGCCAACGAATGCAATAGCGGAAGAACCCTTTTGTGGGTGGGCAGTCGTTTTCAAAGCAGCTCGTTGGACAGGCTCAGTCGGGGTCGAGTCTTTCTTGCGTTCCAAGTGTGCAAATCATCTGACGTCTTCGAGAAGCGGTCAAGCGTGGACTCCACAGCGTAGCTGGAAGCTCCTGCGAGTAATACGGAAGGTTTGCTGACTGTCTCGAGGAGCGATGAAAGTCTTTTGAGCCGATTTTTCATGATGGTGTGAGAAGGAAATGTTTGAAGAGGGCCAGATGCCTAAATCCTTTCGGGCATCTATCCTTGTAATATCTTCAGGTCGGTTTGCACCAAGCACGATGAACTCGTCAGCTGAGCCTCCTACGAACTTTGTTTGCACGCACATTTCGCAACTCAGAGGATGATGACAGTCCAGCGATCACTGCTTTGCGGTGCTGACATTCTTTTGGAGGGCTTTGGTGTTGTAAATGCAAGATATCATATCGGCCGCAAAAGTATTCATCGACTTGAAAGACATCCGAAAGATCGCTGATGTAGAGGAGGTGTCCTGAGACAGAGAGTTAAGGTACTGCAGTGGAGGCCGGTGTGGAAAAAGAGGAAGTTGATCCAATCTTCAATCGGATCGCTAAACTTGAATTGCCCTCGAGCCTCATAAAACTCAAGAGTTGGAGCTCAGGAAAGTGGGGAATTTGGTCATATGTCTTAGAGAAATCGAGAAATATGGTGTCCAATATGAGTCCTTCGTCTTTGGTTTGTTGCAAGGTGTTCGTAAATGTGAGCATCTTCGTTCCACAAGAACGGTTTGGGGGCAATCCGTGTTGCGCCGGGGGTATAAATTTGTTGGTTTTGAAGTGGTTTTAAATTAATGGTATCAGAATGCGTTCCATCACCTTGCACGGTATGCTTGTGACGCTAAAGGGCTCATAACTACCGGCCGACAAGGAGTCAATAGATTTGTGGACTGGCCGGACAGTCCTCCCCTTCCAAGAAAAATAAATGTTTCCCTGCATTGAATGACTGATGAGGACTTGCCAAGCTGAGGCATGTTTTCTTCAGGATCCTTGTATGCAATTCATCTGGCCTCCACGTGATGAAAGAGGTTTTCTCAAGAAATATTTCATTAACATCCCACTTTGTAAGGATCAATTTAGTTTAAGGCTGTTCTTAGTTTTTCCTAGCCAGGATTTTGTGTGATGAAGTCGCTGTGGCAGAAGACAGGCCTGCGTGTGCCCTATGTAGACCACACACACTATTATTTGATCATACTTTGACTCTTCTTTTACGTCAAGGTGAGAGCCGTTGACCTATTTTTCAGTAATGTTTGATGAACTTAAACAGTGCATTTTTGTTTTTTTCCGGCAAGTTTGGATGTCATGGCCTGTTTCCGTATGTTCCACTGGCAGATTTCTGGTTTGCCGCTATTTCGCATCACACAAAACGCCACCTCGTCTTCTAATCATATTGTAGCTAATTTTTAATGAATAGTTAGGACCACATTTTCAGATGACGCCAAATGTTTTTGAGAAGCTCCGGGTTTGTTTGACTTTCCACTGGTTTCTTTGGAAAGAACCCTGTGAATGTTCTGGACAATGTTCCTGTATATCTCCTCCACTAAAGGTGGTTCTAGTTTGAGTTTGTCAAGAATGACACCCATTCCTGAGTAGTCTGAGAGCAGAATCTTAGAATGCATGTCTAAGGTCTCGGGTTTCTGAGAGGTGGACATTGTGGGCATCGCGGCTTGTCATAATGATGAAGTCTTTGAGAATGATCTACCCTGCACCCAGAAGTGGAAGCTTCTAAGCTTTCTGGGCAACATGCTGAAGGTGTTTAGGCACTGGTCTATAAAATACGAAATACGCCGAAATAGAAATTTCGATGCCAATCATGTCCGTACTTTGTCCTCCGTATGGCGTTATCGCAAGAATTCCTCTGTGTGGCGAACTTAATAGACGAGTCCGAAATTTCATCGCAGAGGACCCAACCACAAAGCGCCCGCAGTGTTTGCTCACCGTTCAGTGATCTCTGGAAAAAGACCTAATCCCTTTTCAGCCTCCGCCGGCTTTCATGATATGAGGCAATATATTCTCTTCCAGATTGAAAGTCCCAGTTAGTGTTTTTTCGTTTTAGCACAGCCAACAGAATCACGCGCTGGTGTTCTCAAGAAGGAAGTATCAGCGAGGCTCCGAGGGCTAAATCGTAATTGCTGTTGCCCGGAGAAGAAAGATTGTACTCTTGTCTCTTATGCCACTTTGTGCAAATGTGGTTGATGTGAGTCGAGGACTATGCGCCATTGGCAGTTGCCTCGTGATATCCTTTTTCAAGTGCCCTAAAAAGAGATGAGTGTAATTTATTAAAATCAGCCCATTTGTTTCGACCGTCAAGATTATTTGGTACGATACATCCTCAAGTTGGATGGTAAAGCCTAGGATGACTAAGACGTCATCTTCAAACACCAGTGGACTAATGAGCTCGTCCACTATCAGATAAAACGAAATACAAGATTTAAATGTGCTTTGTTCTTAGCAGTTAGGCTTATTTACTGTGTTCTTTGGGCACACGTTCGAAAAATGGTCTCTGGATTTGTCTTTGCGTTTCAGTTAATCGAAGTCAATATGATGCTGGTCCTTTAGTCAGAGGTAACAAACCCTCATCTTGACTGCCTTACGTCGCAAAATTTTCCAGGGTTCTCACTACTTCGTGCGATGCCCAGGCCCCCACTTGCTTCTCACATATATCCACCAACTTGTTTTACAACCAAGAGAGTGAAATCAGTATTCGTTACTGTCTCAGCGGTACAGCTTTGTCAGTGAGTGTGCGCAAGACACACGGGGACAATTTTGAACCTAACTTATTGGCTGCCTTTTGGGGGACCCCTTAAACATCCGACAAATTGCGTCTACCGGCTGTTGGCAATAAATTACGTGCCAGCAACATGTTACCTGGTGAGCACTTCTACCGGCGGGTAGACATACTATCGTACTCACGAAAGTCGTTCGGAGACTTGGCGTGTTGTGGATGTTACGTGAAATTGAGCCTTGTGGGGATTTCCTGGGTGAACCCCTACAGGGATTCTGTGTCTATGAAATCAAATAGTCGGGCACCAAATGTACGCTTGAAGATCAATCATTTGTTTGCGCAGATTTTAAAGCAGTTAAATTCGTTAGGATAACCAGTATTCTATGCACTTTCATCACCTAGGGATTTTTGTAGCGATGCACCCTCCCCCTTAGTTGATTTACCTGATTGACATTGCACTGCCGAGTTCAAAATGGTCACTGCCAACCGGAATTCGACTGTGACAAATCAAATTCTGGTCGGTCTTTCGGGATACGCGCAAGCAAAAACAGTTTGGGCGAAATTGTGAGGCCCTGGCAACTTTCGTTGGACAGGTGATTGAAAGGCATAGTCTGAGTGACAAGAAAGCGTTTGCGCGGTGCTTAAGGAAAAGTTGCTGTTCTGCCCGTTGTCGTTACCTCAAATAAGGCCTCTCAAAAATATCAGCAGAGATTATGGTCACGACCAGCTTGCCATAATGGAACTGAAGAGTGGAGGATAATTAGGGGAAACAGTGGAAATACGCGCTGAAAATGCCCCACAAATACAATCCAGTAGTAAGACGGAAGCGGTTTCTATCTTCAGCGAGGTAAGATAGGAATACGGAGGTTGAGTTCAGAAAAATAATGGTTTTGTTTGTCAGATATAATTTCGGATTGCAAGCGGATGTGCTGAATGATGGAAATTGTGTTGGGAGTCAAAAGAAACCAGCGGGGAAAAACCCTACTTTCACTTAAGCTTTCTTGTTTTCTAATTGCTGATACACTGCCATCAGTGACCTTCCTTCGTCAGCGTGGTGAGTCAGGCAGAGTAGGGGACAATGTCCCGGTTTTCAATATCTAGTACCCATGGCCCTACCTTAACTTTTATCGATGACAGGGATTACTGCTATCGGTATTCGGCTCCTTTTGGTACTTATATTGCACACATCATTCCACGCCAGGTATGCGAAATATGCGGCTACGTATGACCCTTGGATTAATTTTTGGTGAATTCTCCGATGTTGGGGATAGAAAAGCTGGAACCAATCGCATTTGGCCAGCTCCTCTGTGAGGGACCTTTTGGGTGTTGAACATAATGCAACTTGCGGATGCAGTGAATGAACTGGATATCACGAGTGCTTTATAGTTTGCGTCAGCTCGTTTCACTGTAGATGTTTGATGTCAGATTTATGAATTTTTATCCTAGGTGGTGTGATATTGTATCTAGAAAAATTTAGATCACGGTTCGGGCTGTTTTTGTTCTTCTGGCAATATTGTTTCGTTTGACCAACGGATTTCTCTCTGTAAAAGTTTGTATGGAGACAGATATATCAAAAAATTGTTCCTATGGCGAGGATAGACAAGCCTCACCGATATGGACAGTAACGCGTGAGGTCTTACTTTGAAACAGTGTCAGACTATCGTGAGTTGAATAGGATTTAGAAATTATGGTTTGGTTTACTTTGAAACTATCCGCTGCATGTCATGAGAGGTGAAAACAGCCTCGACATTTCTTACAGTTGTTTATCGTTCAGTCTCCCGCATGTCGCTAGTCACTTCCGTATTCTGTTTTCTCCACACATGCCACCGATTCTGAAGCACAGTTATCCTGCTTCACTCATCAGTACTGAAGGGAAAACTCACAGACAGAGGTAAACAGCGCGTAACAAATGGTTTTTGAAGGAGGATCATTTGCAAAGATTTAGTCTATTTCTCTTGAGACACCAACACTGCAGCAGATGTCTCATATCATACCAACAAATCTTAAATGAGGACTTCCGAAAAGAACCCAAGTGCTTATTCGCCGTTAATCGTAAAGAACATTCATGGAGCCATATTTCCAAACTTTTGAAGCGACGGACCCTTTCTCGCCGTTTTGTCAACTCGCATGGTTAAGGAATGGATTTTGGCCAGAGGACAATTTCGAACAGACGTTCGTGGTTACAGCGCGACTTTACTGACTGGAAGGTCCGTGGTTCAAACCCGACACATGCATTTCGACTTCCCCTTTCTAGGCTTGTACAACCTGACAGTATCTCAGCACTCGTGCTTCCTATGGGTGGCATGGCAGCTAGACACCGGAAGGGTGTTACAGCTGAAAGGTTTTAAGGTTTTTCGTCACACGGGCACAAAGGCGCTGCAAATAGGTGGTATTGCCAAAGACAGCGACAGCGTGTTTATTCTACATCTAAACCGAGTATAATCAGCATCATTCCACTCTGTATTACCTGGCAATCGACAGCATGAACTGGGCACGACGCTAAGCAGCGCATGCCGGAAAATTAAGATAGGCTGATCTCCTGACACACAGAGCAAATTTTTGTAGGACATTCCGTGGCTTTAACATGGCCAGCTTAAATGTAGTCAGAGGTTGCCCGAAACTTGATTGGTTACCTGTGATTAACTAAAGAATCGGGTCCTTTAATTTCTACGTAGGTAGGAGCGGGTGTGTCCGATCACGCAAACAGACAACCGATTCTTAGACTACTTGCGGTAGCGACAGTTACCACTTAGGAATTAGCTCAACTCTTCTTTTCCTCAGACGTATATGAATACCTTTTAAAGGTGATCTACCAAGTGAGCACCCTCCATATGTGACACGAGTTACTCACCAATAATAAAACTAATGAAGTGCGAAGAAGTGGATGTTCCGGCTTCTTCACGTTTTTCGCGTCGTATCAGGTCTTTTAGGGTGAGGATATCGGGATGGTCGTACACTATTTCAAATAACCAAGTAGTGCAGTCGGTTGAACACATGCTGCATTCCTTGAATCGTGCCAGGAGACCGTCTTTATATCTGATAGTCTCTTCACCAAAGGGGAAACTGTATCGTAAACTTCCTTTGACAAGCTGGATCAGTTTCGCATTCCCGGGTTGCGGAAATGCGAACTCGGATGATTATACTTCAGCAAATTGACGACAAGCAACAAATTCTGGCATAGACAATTCAAGTTCTGGTGTGAGTAGGACATACAAACGTTGTTTTTTACAGCTGATGTAGCGCCGCACATTGCACAACTGACGTGGGACAAAAATTACCCGCTATTCTCGTCGTTTTCTGTATGAATCTCCATGCGAGCTCTAAGCCCACACTGTTTTGCAGACTACTGAGTCCACAAACAAACCAGCTGATCCGATAGAAAGGTATGAGAGTTTTTGCGATACACTCTTTTCATCCTTTCGATCTACCTAATTTACTGGACGTTGTTTTTCACCTAGTGGAGTTCGAAATGTTTGCTATTAATTGCGAATAAAAATGTCTATGTTGTGTCCTTTGTATCCAATTTATCTCAAAAATCTAGTCCAAACCATTCACCAAAGTACATATAGTTTCACCCGCCTCGATGTGTGCCACAAGCACATGCCTCAAGTATTTCGAAGTACAAATTGTAGTTCTTTCGTAATTTCATTTTCTAGTCAAGCAGCTCATGATCACGTGAGTGGTAGAACTACATTATTTGCGTTATCTTCTAAACACAGCTCCTTAACCAAGAGGGTGCTCAGATATACACAACGAGCAATATCTTTCAGTGCCTACTTGAAGTTACTGCGTGTTTGATGGACTTCAAGGACAATACATGATAAATGTTTATAACTGAATTTACTAGGGCTGGTTCAATGTTAACAGAGCAAAGTACGCATCTAATCCACCGCGAACCACGCTAATAGAACTAATCGGGTAGTGCGTGCTTAGTGTACTTGGTTTGCCAGTACGGCTACAGGCCTCCCACCGATATGGACGTACACTTGTTGGGAGTATAGATCTGCAAAGTATCAATCCAACAGTTAAATTATCTGTTTCTGGCTCCACAATAAAAAAGTAAACTCCTGATCCGAGACCACATGCTTTCTTGTTTTGTTTTGTCTGGGATAGCCGTCTAGAAAGATTCCTAATTCATGACGGGCACTTGGGTACTATTCAGTAGCAATGAGCTAACGCAGATCGGCCGGTATGATTGTACTGTACTGTCTTCATTTTTTTCCCACGGACTTTCACGCTCTTACGCGAGTGCCTTGTATGCACCTCTCTGTAACAGAAGACACCTGAACTACATTCCACTGGTATGTTTCCCAGGAAGAGGACCGATTGGTTAACCATGTTTAACAGCAGCGTTGGTGGCTTCCCTGATCCTGAAGTGGTTATCTCTACTCTAGGGATGAGCTTTCCTACGATTGAAGTGAAATCATATCTTACAATTGAGTTTGATTTGTTATGATTGAGTTTGTGAACAACATATCTGAGATTTGGTAGGTCCTTAGGAAACGGACATCACCGAATGATTATTCGACCCCAATGCAGCAGTAAGGCCTGCTGGGCACACATTTGTAATTACCAGTGAAAAAGCCTTTCACGAAAACAGGCATAAAGCACCAGATGAAGCCAAAAGGTGAGGTAGGTTTCGAGGAACGTTTTTGTACTCAGGATTTAGGCAAAACTCCGATCAGGGATTGGGAGCTAAGCAATCGCTGGAAACCCTGGAGTAAGATGTGAACCATATTGCAAGATTTTCACTAGCTGATCGAGTTCACTCGGATCCCTTGGAGATAGTGTCTTCATTTTTTGTAACAAACAGAAAGGATTTGGTCTGAATCCTGTGATGTCCACAAAATAGCCTAGACATGAGACTTGTTTAACACCAAAGAAACGGTTTGAATGATTTAACAAAACATTATAACAATGAAATATTTCAAACAGGAACATCAATGCACTAACACTTTAGTTTCGAGAATATTCACAGAGAGTGATATCGTCCTAGTGTGCTTCAAATACCACTCACAATACAATCCAAGTGGTAGTACAAAGTGGTAATGAAGAATAGCAACAAAACCCAGCATAATTATTGATCGTGGAATACTTACTGGAATCTTTGTCCAACACAATCTGCAAGTATACAATGGAAAATTAAATGCACACTTCCAGAATCGAGATTGAGCTTCTTCGATTGCCTACTGTTGTCACTCAGGATTGGCTGGATGGTTGGTTACTACTCTAGATAGGGTATCCGACAAAAAACTATTGTCCCTAAATATCTCACAACTGCGAACTGCCCGTGATACAAAAAGTTCAAAGAACCGGACATTGTTATTTGTGTCTTTGCGCTGCCGTTTACAAAGTACAGTGTTTCGAAAGTGACAGAACTGTAGAAAACGTGTTTCTCCATAGGACGAAGACCCACCTAATCCTCACCTCTAAAGCGCCAAATATTCTTCCGTTCCGACGAGCGCAAAGAAATTAGCATTCAAGAGTTTTTCCGTAATATCCCCCCTGGTCATGCATCCTATTTCAAAGTGATCAGTAGAACCCATGGTATTGAACATTGATGAACGTATATCTAAGTGCCTCAATGCGATATTCACCGTGAGACTGAAATTCACTGAAACGCGACACCAATTCAAATTCTGTAATGCACATGGAAATCCTAATTAAACACTGCTGCACAACGTGAGTCCTGACGTCTGAATTTGTATGTGACTCTGTAAACAGCAGGTAAACACACTAAATACATATTGTACTTATGGAACTAACATCTGCACATTACGGGATTACCCATAAGAACAATTCATATCCATAAATTAAACTTTTATCATTTGTAAATGAGGCTACCATTTTTCCGGCCTTTTATTGCTTCTGCTGCATTTTCAATGCTTCATGATTTCTCGCTTTCTTATTCACAGGCAACTGCCTGAATTTGGTGGTCTACTGTGGCAGTCGTTCCATTTGTCCACAAAACCAACTTTCATAACACTGACTGTGCGACTGAACCAAATCCGTGTACTCTTGTGCACATACGAGGCATGACTGATTAGCCAACATAGTGCAGTAGATGAACAAACTTTACTAGATTATTCAATATGCAATGTTTTCACACACTACTGGAC
>SJOL01006481.1:0-29976 GCA_004794785.1 Opisthorchis felineus
AGATTTCTTGGGTAAAGAGGAGGGAAGACAACTACTGAGTGGGGCGGGAAGGGAATTGTCGGTTAGTACAACTGAGCAGTCTGAATTCAACTGGGGCACTCTATCGACTGGTCTTGAGGAGTGAGGGGGTTGAGTGTTGGGCCTTTTGCATGTAAGGCGCTTTTTTAGACACAATGAGGGGAAGGATGACGGGGAATCAGTGTCCAGCAACCGCTTGGAGGAAGATGGGAGTGGTGGCATTTTTCGATTCGATTTAGGTAATAGTTAGCCTCGCTAGAATGGTGCTGCAAAGCTTATAACTCAGGGAAGCCTAATCAAGCGGGAAATTGTTGGAGGGATAGTTGAGTGTGATTAAAGGTGAGGTATGCTAAAAAGGTAGCTAAATGCTATACTATACGCAGGTAAAACGCTGCGGTCGGGCTAGGGTCTGGAAAAATATTTTTACAACACCTGACCTTGAGCTTCGCATCGACCGCATACTGTGAATTGATACAAGTGTAATGGGACGCCTGATGGTTTATTAGATATCACCAGATATACTTTGTATGCTTGGTCGCTGATGTGCGTGGGTCCGTGTATGAATTTCTGGACAGGCAATTGGCAGCACAGGGACAACCAAAAGCATTTCGAAACCCTAGTGCCTAGATTTGCACTCAACTTATCGTCCGAACGATGTTTCCTAATGTTAAATCTGTCTTGCTTTGGTACACGTTACCCCAGAGTGCAAATCCTCCGTGCGCTTTTTCGCTTGCATTTCTTTTCAGGGTGCTCAGGTTAGTTTTATCGCCACAAATGTCTAAGTTTGAATACGACAGCGTCATGTTTACATGCGGCACTCCTCAGACTTGCATACACCTTGCAGATTGGAGTATCTTATTTTTAAACAAGGCATGCTTATTTCAGCACAGTCATACGTCATACAATATGCGTCAAACAAATCAAAAACCAGATGTGTCTTGCATTAACGATAGTGAGATTCAGGGCATACAAAATATTGTCCAATAAAAATACAAATTGATGAAGTATGGGGCTAAACTAAATATCCTGGAAGCGGAATAATATGGGGGCTGGTAGCCAAAATACACAGGTTTACTTTCATTTGAACAGCTGGTTCAGGATATCACTTATTGCTTCAGTAATCCACAGTGGTTATAGTTCAACGAAGTGGGTCCTCGTTAATCTGAGTTAAACAGACAGGAGGAATAACATTCGGTCGAAGTCCAGTGGGCCTCCCCATGGCGTGTTATTTCCAAATAAACCTTTTAAATGCGTTTTTTCTTGCCTACTCCCGGAAGTTATCCATTTTAATAATGAATGATGGGTTCTTCGCATCTATTGCCGTTAATTGACCGCGGCTTCCTCTTAGGATTGTAGCACTGACAGTCTCGTTGCTCACAATCGCTGTAGTTCACTGAAATTACGGCTTAGCAAACATGCATATGAAACATATATTTGAAGGCGTGCACTGTTTCCGAGTTACGCAATTATACAAGGCGTTAGGAGGCGAAATACAATCACTGTGCTTAGGTGTTCTCCGCGATGTGCTGCTCATTCGACCTACAATTGACTTCTTATGATTTGAACCCAAAAATTATTGTCGAATGAAGCAAAATATAACAAAGATGCAAAATCTTGGCGAGAATCAATCAAATTACGCCAAGCGTATCAATTCAACTACGGAAAACAACTATTTTACTTCAGGTCAATAGGCTTCCTCTATCTACTGTGCGACATAGTCGTCTTAGACCATTGCGCTGATATCTATCGGGAGTCGGAATAACCCAATAAGATATGACTCAGCCGCAACGTTTACTGCACGCACGCACGGGAGCCACCTGTTTCTGATGCATAACAGGATTTCTCCGGACATTTTGGTAACAGCGGCAGTTTTTTGGAGATATGGTGGCGATGCTAGTCTATATCCCCTCTACATTTTGGTTTAACATAGAATATTACCCAAAACTGATTGGTTTTGTGCAGTCGGCCACAAATTATTGAAATCCTTCTGTGAAGCGCCAAAACATCGTAGTTTGGAGAACCTAAGCCATGTTTTCTACCATATAGAATATGCCTGGGTAGAAGTGAGCATTATGTATTCAAATCTCATCTTATTCCCACTGATCGCAAAGTATGAATTCGTTTATACTCAAGAAACACCGGTCCTTTGTGTCCACCAGCTGGGATTAAATTATTGCCAAAGTGCTAAGAAAGAATCCCTGAAACCGGTCTTGGCAAATGCTGGACGGAAATTTTCCTACCGTTAGGAAAGCAGACAAGAGCTTATAGAACTTTTGTCCAAATAAGATAGAAGTTTCGTTGACCGACCAGCTGTATCTACAAAACTAATTGCTTTTTCTCATTGCACATTTGCCAAATTGCGCAAGGTCAGAATGCCGCAACACCACGATAGATGGCCTGCTTGATGTAGTGTGTACGACAAACGGTGATGGGGGATCTGCCCAAAATGATAGGATAAACGAACCAGAGTTGCGAATACTTGGACGTGATTCGCAACATTTATCAATCGGTATACACATACCAAGCTCCGTTTTCAACCAACTTAACGTACAAGGTATTGCACCTAATTCGGACAGAATGTATGAGAGTAATTTATCTGGTGGTAAAACCTTTGCTGCCTGCGCGAGTTTGTTGCGCTGAAAAATAACACTATTCCACAAAGAATCTAATGCGTATCTCGCAAGTGAGCTAAACAGGTCAAGGTTTTGTTTCCAGCCTATGTATTTATGAAAGATTCGAATTACTCATTTAATCTTTGAGCAGAAACATCAAACCGAACTTTCAATACGCCGATTAAACAGCGTAATGATAGCAGGAGTAGCCTCAGTTACCGATAAAGCGATCTTAACTTAATTAACCCCATAATAGTAGGACTAAACTAGCTGCGTAAGAGCTGCTGGAGAACTGGCAAGTAGCTTAATATTAGCCAGATATTTCGGTGCAACCCTCAGAAATAAATAGCTGGTTTACCGGGACCCAGTCTTATTTGCAGTAATTCAGTTGCCCAAATTTACTCGACTCCTGGCTCCGTGAAATCAACTCTGCACCATGATTATATGTCTGCCGACCACGCATTACGTGCAGGTGTAGGTGCTGCTAAAACGGATAAAATTTGGCCCCATGTAGTCCTGAGTGCATCGCAATTTGCCCCTTGACGCACAAGTTTCAAGCCATTGGGCACCAGCCATTCCGAACGCCAGGATAATGTCAGCAGGAGCTGAGTGGGTTCTGTGGCAAAAAGACTAAACACGTGCTAGTGAAAAACTTGAGTATCTCGCGCTTGACTAAGCTGTAAATTCGTGCATCACTATCATTCGAACTTCATGGCGCAGATTCCGGCATTATTTGAAGTTGCGGATGCCAGCCACGACGGTTGTGCAGTAGCAGTGGTCTCACATATAGAGCTCAACTGGTTTTGCGTATGCGGGAATGTAACTGTCCTGCTCCACACGCAGATCTGCGTGGAATGATCTGGAACCTAGGAGAGCATACACTTGGCGCTCAATTAGTATGCTTCCATTAAGGTTGGCAAATAATACCATTATTGTCATTTGCAGATTTGCTCTTTTGTGTTCCGAGTGTGTATACTGCAAATGTAGCAGGCTACCTGCAAAGCCAGCGATAATTCAGGGAAACCGAAGAAGTTGGTAAGCTGAGCGCATTAGCCAACAACAAACAGTGTACGAAGCACCGGCCACCCAGTTTGTCTTTGTCTAAGAAAACAAGGCAACCATCTTTCGTCACTTTTCATTATCTGTAACATATTTAGGCTTTTGTTTGATTGAATGTTTGTGAATCGACGGCTGAGCGGAGCGGACCTGCAGGGCCCTCCTAAAGTATGAAACGCCGTTGTATGAAGTGCAACAGTCTGCAGGCGATGAACTTGGCAAGGTCTTTCCCACCCGGGACTTATGTAACTACCACCGCAAGTGTAAGTATTCACTGTTGAATAGGTGACGGATAGTTTGGATTCATTTTGGCAGATGACATGCCTGCGGTAAATGTTTGGCAAAGCTTCCAGGGTCCGAGCGTGTGTCTATGTTGGGGTGCGGGGAATTTCATTACAACCACATATGCTCCGACAGATGGCAACAGATAGCGCTGTTTTGAAGCTTCCCGTACATGGTAAATGTTGATGGAACACACGCGATAAACCAACTTGGGTGAGTCTATTTAATGTACTTAATATCTATTCTGCAGAAACAGAATGTACATCTTCCCAGTCACAAATGGTATGTCCACCGGACTTTCGGTTATGTACGCCTTCGTGAAGAGCAGACCCCTTGCCCTCATGCGTTAAGTGTCCAACCATTTTAGGATGATGGTGGGCAAACAGCATCAAGTGAAGTCCTTTGTCGTGGATAAATCGGCGGCAGAAATGTGGGAAGCGAGAGCGGTGTTCGACTGCAATGATATGTAGTGCTATTTCCTTGTTCGCAAGGTGACTAGCAACCTCCTTCGGAACGCAAGCAGTGCACCTCTCAGACACACTGTAGCATGTTGCATAGAAGATTTTACGGCACACAAGGTGGCTCATGAGGGAACAAGAGATGCCACCGAATTGAAATCCTTAAGGGAGACGGGTACGATTTGAACGTTGTCTGTCAGATGATTGTGCATGCATATTCCCTGTCTTTGAGGCTTTTGGGACCACGACCCACAAGGCTTAACTATTATCTTGTTGGAACTGACAGGCTGAGGTCAACCTGCGTAAGCAAATGTAGTTCCAAGTGCAAAAAGCTACGGTTACGGTCCCCCGCATGCACACGTTCTCCTTATTTGGAAAGCAATTGGCTTCAAGCAGCAAGAGGATTCATGGATGTTTTCTTAGGTTGCTCCCAAACCCACAAATTGTGGCTGCCAGATAACAAGCTACCGGAACAAATTATACTCCTTACAATTCTGCTCGTGAAACCACCGTCAAACTTCGGCAGCATGTAGCGCTCACCCGTTTTAGATTGTCCGTTTAGTAATGAGATATCATGGATCTTAGGTAAATCTCCTAATTTCCGAGGCCGGATAGTCAGTAGGCACTGAGCTACATGAAACAAGTTTCGCTCCAAGTGTGTCAACCGCCTGCCTCATAGTGATATTTCGATAACCTATATGATATTTCCCTCTCATTTAATAACGACAACAGTTCAACGATTACTGCGCATCAGGAGGCCCATACGTTCCCAACAAGACATAAATTAAACGAAAAGCCCAATAACTTTTAAATGTTTCAACCCTTGAAGATGAATGGGCATGTGTTGGCCAGCAGATTGGACATCGTGGCAAGTAGCCGCATAGTGAACTTGTGCGTCACCTAGTTTATTTTAGCTGTCCGTTATGATCGATGCAGATTTCATGCAGCATGCGTCGGCTAAGTTAATATTACGTTATTGTGCAAGCAACGACAGCTTCCTTCACATAGGTTTGGAGTAAGTGGTAGGTGTGGGGATAAGCAACCCACCATTTCATTTCGAGTGGACAAATATTTGGCAGCTCCTTAGAGCCGGGTATGGAGTACCTGTTTTGTTTCGCGTTTTGCAGTGGAGAGTTAGGCTGGCAGTAAATAACACCCGGATATTTCCACGCTGATAACAGCCAGTGCACCAGAAAATTTAACCTACGTGCAGCAATCGTTGTCGTTTTCCGCCCAAAATTCGTGATGCGTCGTACGAGGTTTCCGATGACGACAAATGTGTCTATAGTAATCATTACCCGGGAAGACTAATCCGGGGGTCCGAAAACACATTATTTTTCACTCGTCTAGTCAAGCGGTAGCCGCCAAGCCAAAGTAAGAAACGGGAGAGGCAGTCCGACATATTTTGCATACGCGAGTACAGTTTGGGCTCCAGAACGTTTCAGAAATAATTACACATGCAGAACTATCTGAGATGTTTTCCCATGGTAAACGATTAACATTTTACCGCATGTCTCAATGCCTTATTATAATTATCCACAATTTTCCAATTCGAATTAATTGATAACATTGAAGATTCGCTGACTTAAACAAATCATCCGTAGAGAGAACTTGCAAGGAAGCCCATTATATATAGACATGCTCAACTGTGAATTGGTACCCTTAAAAACAACGTCATTTTCCAGCAATAGATTTTATTTAGTGAAAACTGATTGGCGGAGTTAAAACACGGAGTTTTTGTGAATTTCCCCTATCTTAAAGTTTGTATGAATGTTTATCACAATGCACATCAAAAACGTGCACATAAAGTTCGCTCAGCTTCAATTTTCTATATTATTTTGACCTATGTCTTGAAGTTTGTTTTCACGATTTAAGGCGGAACTACATCTTCTTGAGGAAATATATGTTGTTCAAAAGGTTCACACAACTTGGCTTATGCGTTGCGTTATGTCAGAATAAGTAACGAGTGTAGCACGCGCGTTTTGCCCAATTTATATTTTAAATATCATTTTTGACCGACGGCATGCATTTTGTTTACGAGCAATAAACTCTTCGGAATATTTTGCGCAAACTTTCTCTGCTGAATGACCATTTTGAAAACGGGTTTTTTAATGTACCACAGTTTATTATCCTGGAAATTCTGCACATAGGATATCAATAATTTACCAGCAGTCTAAACGGCGTTAGGTGTATTAAGTCGAAATGTCAGTAGTGTGCCTTGCAGTCATATGAATATTTTCACACCATTATTTCAAAACTTAGATGTACCTGTCCTACATGGTACACCGTGTTGGAAAATAAACGTGGTGGGTTGACTGTCATCTATATCCGCGAAAGTAAAGACGTATGCGTGCAAGATGAAAATGCCGCGGAATATAGTAAATGTTAATTTACCGGAAAAATGGCGATTATGACTCAATTGGCACGAGTGAGTTTGCAATTTGACAACTAATGGATAAATAGCTGAATAGCCAGCCGACATTCAACAAACCGGCGTTGCTGGCAAGCACACCACCGCCTACTTGGCTTTTTGTTATTTTCGGAATCTACAGAGAGCAAGCGTAGAATGTAATATCCACCCGAATTTGGGTTCCAATTTCCAGCAACCTGACTTTTACACAGTTTGAAAAAATCGACTGTAACCCGCTCGCCAATATTTGAGGCCACAAATTGAAACTAGAAATTGTGTAAATTTCCCTTCACACGCAAAGCTCCTGCAAAGGAGGCGTTTTGTAGCGCCGTTTGTTATATGCATAAAATTTTCTAGCGGCTGTTAAGCGCAAGAAAGATTCTTGAAGACCGGAACTTCAGTACGCGATAATATACGTAATGTCGCTGTCTGACGAAATAAGACTGTTATCACAAAATACTCAGAGCAATATTGTGACTTTGCTGCCATGAGATGGCCCCTTCAAAAATCGCGTGACTACAGCGTGAAATAGCTAATTAAATCCGCAATGATAGCAATCTATTACACTTAATCAGCTACCGGGTAAAGGAACGGACAGGATATCCGAATGGTGCAGATATTGGTCAGCTTGGATTCATGCGGGGAATTAAGATGTAAGCTGCATCTACCTTCACCGACTACGTGGTATTTGGGGAAATCAAACTGCGCTATGCCGGTTCTCATTAGCTACTGTTTTGCACGTGCACATGACTGTTACGAGCAGGCAGTGCTATACATGTGGCCTTTTTCTATGTGACGTTTACTTGGGAGCCATATTTTAGTGGCCTCCGTGAGCTAACTAGCAGCTTAGTAGCCTAACACGCTATTTAGTAGTATCTATTTGCGGGCCCGCGTTGAATCATAGCAGAATGCATGTCAGGCTAAAGCTGATTTCTTTTGCATGCAGCGCTGGTGTATTGGAGTACGCTGATATATTGGGCGCCTTTCTTTCACAATGTGCGACCCTGTTTTGATTTGCATTGTTCGGGATGTTCGCAAACTTGCCTGAAGATTCCTAATGCCTCGGTATTTCTAGCATCACTGGAACCAAGGCCATAGGGAGTGGTCTTTTTAGCTTCCGATGTATAACACCTGTATCATTCACCCGAGTTTTACTCCGCAACCTGTGCTACAATCTTGGATCTGGATAGTGTGAACGAGCGAGTTTGAGAGATTCACGCAGGATTCAGGCAAACGCGTGTAAGTAAGAACATTTATTCCATCCAATGCATGTAGAGAAAGTACCTTCACTACCTGAACTTCTGGAATGTGAACTTGGTCCGGGAGCCAGAGCCAGTCAGCAAACTACGAATGAAGTCAAAAACCCGTGACTTGTTTTGCCCTTCTTGAACCAATAAGCTCTCATCGATTCACCCTGTGTTACACGCGAACACAATTCGATGAGCCGATTGCAACTAGCACTTCAGTGCTAACCCCTAGTTTTATTTAGTATGGTCCCGAATAACTGAAAAGGCTGCGCCATGGCGCATAATGGTTCAGTTTGTGCGATATTGGAGATATCGCAGTAAAGGTTTCGTAGTTAGTTCATCGATTATACGCTTCTTGTAAGATCGACGAAAGATTGCCGGGCGTTCTACCTGTTACTCATCAGCTAGACACAGTAGCGAGTCTCCGTCAAACTTCAGTTTCCCCTGAACCCACTTTGCATGAAATTCAAATCGTGCACTCATTTGCATTCCAATTTGCTTTTCATAAGTTATTTTTTAGAGTCTCAGTCAGCCTTAGGTATGGTGCATTACGTTATGTCAAGCCTCAGTGTAGTTTAAACGTGTAGTGGCGGCCTGGTGCCGCCATTCATTTGAAGAGGAACATCACAAACCTGAAATTAGATGCGTTCTTGTGGAGTCTCCCGTTAATCCAAGATCACGTGCAGATGATGTTAATCGAATATACATGAGCGCATTTTATTTACTGGTCGCATTGACGACGGTCGTTCAAGTGAATCTGCAAGGTACGTGTTCAACGATAGACTTTTTCAAGTACATTCATGAGCTTGTATAATTGACCCAGTTCAAATGACAATAGAAATATTTGGTTACGCGGGCTTTGCAAACTCATTGCAAAATACCCGCCCGTTTATATTTCGCACCACAAGAAATTTGCAGTTTTCCTTCAGGCATTTAGCACAATAGCAGTAATCCTTCCAGAATCACACAATACACGCATAGCAGATCGGAAGATTGGTGGACTACGAACCGGAGTGCATTATTCACGATTGTAAAGAAGTCGGTCGAGCACAATGGTGTTAATTTGGCGAAGGGAAAAATTCTCTGGAGCCCCATGATAGGTGATAAACTGAAGCGCGTTAACTGAAAAATATAGATCCTCACAGCAAATATGTTGCTTTATTTCCTCAAGATGAGTTCTTGCGGAATTACATCATATGTCGCCCAGAGATCAGCAAAATTAGAGCAATAAATGTCAGCACAAGTAGCAGGTGTGATAACCTGTCCACATGAACAGACTCTCAATCGCACTTCGCAACTTCTAAAATATAGCGAATAAATGCAGTGCTTGGCGTGCGATTTCGTTCTCACTGGTATTAATTTAAACGCAATAAATTGTGTGCCAGACACATACACGCCCGACAAATATGGCCAAATAGAACCTTGTTAATAGTCATATTGTGCACCGGCACACTTTTGATGATACAAAATGCTGTGCCGTTCACCCGTGAGCCATAAGGCTCCCGATTTCCTTCAAATGAATAAGATGGGTGTTTTGCAAATTAATTTGATTTTTATCCATTGCCAGTTAGTAATTTTCCCGTGCAATCGCTACAAATTAACAGAATAATGCATCTTCCAACATTTTGGGGAGGACACTGAAATCTGATACTGTCATTAAATCCTTACCAGATAAAGTAGACTTGAAACGCAGTTTACCACAGAATAATGCTTTCCCACAGCTTTACGGAAAATTAATGGTTGACAGTTCCAATTCCAGCATTTTTACATGGCCTAAAATACATTTTCACCGATTTATGTGCTAAAACTTAGGCAACATTTGTCACTGTGATAACAAATAAACGTTTTTGGACCGGAAGTATTATTCCAAAACAATAGTTTGCCGATAAAAAACCTAAAATGATGGGCATGGAATACCACCGGAATAACGCGTTCATATTTGCTTAGATGCGAAATGAGCTAAGTTCAACACTTTCACTCGACTTAGGAAGTCGCTTCAAATTACGTCAAACATAACTTTTGAAAAGTCTGGTGACTTTGGTGGCAAATAGTTTTGCTGCAACGAGGTTGTGCAATGAAAATAGGTACTGGTGAAATGTTGGACTGAAATCAATGTTCAGCGTGCCTGGGTCAAATTTCGGCAAGTAAACAAAATGTCGGAACGCCATTATTCATAAACGCACGTGCCGATTCAGTGATGGCGTTGAGTTTTACACGAAACAAAAGTTTTCGTTTGTCGCCAACCACGCGCATCATCAAATAAACTTTTTGTGTAAACTTTCTGCACGTTTTCGAATAGTGCTGCTCATGTGACAAGTGTCTGCGTGTAAAAACTATATTTCTTCGTGTAGTAGTGTGAAAAGGCATCTTGCTACCAAGCCAACCGAACTGCAAAGACTTCGAAGCTAAGTAATTCCGAACATGTTTTTCCGAAAGTCAACGTCTCGAACGTCCGCTACCTACGCAAACGATGGGAGGGTCAAACTCTCAATGAATAGTCAAAAACCGTGCTCATGGAAAGTATGCTGCAAATCACCGGGGAACCGATATAATAGATTGCAGAGCATCGTCACGCCTGAGTAAAGATTTCTAGTCAACTATGCAGCCATTCTTCAAATTTTACTGTGGAACTCCTTTATCGTAACCTAAGGCCGTATCACATCAGAAAATTGGTTGCGAGACGAAAAAACAACGAAATACCTTGGAAGTTAAATTTCATTTGGCGCTATAGAGTGCCGCAAGGTTGTAAATGCTTGGGTCAAAATATACACTCTCGCGTCTTCATGTCTACTTAAAACGAGATCAAACTCGTGATCACAGGGTATTACACTGCTCATGATTGAAAACGAAAAAAATGACTCAGCTCTCTCCCAGGTGAATTCGCAGGTAAGGAAGTTTAACGTAGATGGTTGTGAGTCGTATGCTCACCGCTGCCCACGTAAAAGACAAATAAAAGCCCTGCCAAAAACTCTGAAGTACAAAACCGCAGTTTAAAAATTTCTCACGACAATGGGGTCTTTAAGTTAATATGCAACATTATCAGTTTGCACAAAACGAGAATATTGCCCATCAACATTTCTCGAAGAGGCAACCCGCCATGCTTATTATCTATTATCAAACCTATCTGTGTTTAATCTGCACAATCGACATTTACCGCATGCCTGTTTAGCTTTGTGGATGAATTTCGTCGATCATTTTTGCACTGCCGTGGATTTGTGAAAAAAGCGCTCGAAATGTACCGTACTGGAAATAGGTTGCTGATTACGCCTATTGTGGCTTTCACTGGTGATTCATACGTGGCTTAACAATGATTTAAATGCTGCATTTCAGCTCTGCAAGTGAGCCTCGCAAAATAATGAGAAATTATTTTGCCCTGTAAGAAAAAATTAATGTTTTGTATTAAATGCGCACTGCGCACTGCACACTGAATTTGTGAATGGTTGGCCAAGAATAACAACCCTGTAAACACGCTTCCCACGTTGCCTATATCATACTTGCTTTCAATCAAAAATGGAGTTTTGAAAAACCACTAATTTTGAAGGACCGCACTTGCAGTTTGCTAACCTGAACAAAGGGGAGTAAGTGATACGGTTGATGCGATACTGCGCACCACGAATCGCATTCTATTAACGTTCCAGAATGAAGCGTACCAAATCATTACAAGATCACTTATACGCATTTCTTTACGTAAACTTAATCACCCGGCGTAAACTAAAGTTCGTCGAAACAATGCACTCACATACAAACCATATCTGCGACGGGTTCCACAGCCCTGAAGCAACCGTTGCTAAGAATCTTACGGATCAGAAAATATCAACACAGTTTATTTTCTGTTGTTGGTTAGTGGCAATGCCGTAAACTAGGCGTAAGCATGAGCAACCGAACAAGTTTTGATTGCAGCATCCTAGTTTTTTGGCATTATTGATCTACGTGTGCGTAAACACTCCGTATAATCACTGTTTTGTCATTGATCATATGTGGTCGACCACCAAAAATTGTCATTGGACACATCTTTGTTATGATAAAAACGCACACAAAAATTACGTCTTACTTTGTCTTTCAAGAAATGATATTATGAAACATCTACCCTGGGAGAACTACGAAGCATTTGGCATAAAACGAAGTAGCTTGCACCTCCGAATAAGTGTGTTACAAAATTAAATATGCTTAGCTGTTTCCGTCGAACGCCGGAACAGACACATAAGAATACTCCATTTGCTTCCGCCAGCTGCATTATTAAAATTCTCCAGACACGTCAAATGTAAGGCACTGAAGAACAAAACATGCTGATACGCTGTGCGCGAAGCTCTCCCGACTAAATAATCTACCTGCTTTAATCCGGACGCAAAAATACAACTCTGTCCCAAGCATTTTTTATGAAGACACGACATAAAATAAAGTTCTTACTGACAGTTTGATATTTGATCTTCTATCAGAAACGTAAGAGAGCTAGCTAAGAAAACTAATTTACGAGAGAAACTCAAGCATATACATACATAATTTAGAGTTGCGACACATTACTGAACCCTCAGCATCAACCCTCACTTTTAAGTCCAATGGATCTTGGCCAGCTCATTCTGCGCAGTTATCGACGGTTTGATCTAGAACGAATAATATATTCGTGAAAAATTCACAAACCACGCCGAGAACGTTGATGCTTGAAAACGTTACGGAAAAAAGTTAATCCAAAAAATGGTATGCCCTCTTAATCAACGAATTGTTTCTTAGTTATATTCTGTGGACCATAATGAAAAGAAAGTAACTGTTTACCGGAGACAAGGACAGCGTATTGCATACGCAAGTAAACCTAAAGAAGAAGTTCACATTCGCTTCCAGGTGAACAGGAGACTTTACACCATCGAGAGCCTACTTTGTTTGGGAAAAACACCCCAGTCTTGGATGTGTAGCCGGACACTTGCTAGTATCACCCATAAAGCTTTACATATCCTCCAAGTATACAGCGCGAAAGGACCAGGGTCCCAAATTCAATGGTAAACCATCAATTTTAAGCAAGATACTTCATATAAGACTGTGTAATCTTAGTGGTCCAAGGTTGTATCGGGTAATTCTAATGAGATCACGTTCGAACTTCTCTCCCTAAGAACTTTGGTCAGCATAAAATATGTCCCACAGTTAAAGCTAGGAATGCTATAGGCTTAGAAAAGCTCTCTTCCAAAACGCCGCACCATCTCCGCAGTTTGATAGAATTTTCCGGCATGCCTAGAAAAGGATGACTAATAAAATGGAGAAACTTGTTAAGCGGAAAAACCATCATGTTTGTGACCTATGATCGCGCGTTTCTTATTCATTCTGAAATGGTCAGTTCACGCTGGTGACCTTTTTGAAAACACGGCAAATCGTTGTTTAAAACAACTAGCTTTTGTTGCCTTCGTTTGCAGTATAAAATATGCCATTAACTAGCTCGACGTCTTTTGAAAAAGCCCATAAATTTAACATGACACAATAATTTTTCGTTTGCATTACCTTGAATCATAATAGTGATCAAAAGTTTTGGTTGCGTTTAAGTTCCATGTCTTATTATGCGCGTATCACAGCAGTAATTTTATTGTTGCGCGCAAATCCACAGGACAAGATGTATTGAAAACCGTTCTGTTTCTAGTGTATCACGTAAGGTGAAAGCTTGCGTCCACTAAATAGTTTATTGCAGAAATCAGTAGTTTTGCACATACGTTAAATAAATACGCAAAGCAAAATAAAGAGTTTTCAGAGAACTTGTGAGATACTGTGATATCTCGAATATCGTACCAAGTGAAACATGAAACGGCCTTTGTGCAGCACGTTGAGTTGAAGTATATAAGAGACAGGGGATTTAGTTGAGTCTCTCGTGAAAACCAAACTCATTTGCGAATGAGCGTATTCGTCGAAATCTGTCCAATTTGTGTTCTAGTAGAAATTAAATTTGAAGAATACCCATGGACTGACGAGCCACAAGAAGGGCGAAACGAGAAATTCTTAACATGTTGCCCACAACAAAATAATTAGTGATGTGGGAGAAAATTTGCTTAAAGAAATTGTGTATCGTAATGGACATATTATATAACGATTTTCCTAATTCGCATGTGGCTAAAACCCAGGGTTATCGCATCAGCTACTAGGTATGCGAAAGCCGGGTTTTCCCTTCTAGGAGCAGAGCTGCCAATGGTTCTGACAAGAAAACATCCATCTCCCAGGAGCCTCGCAATAATAACGAATATTGAAAAATTTTCAAAAAATGGGGGAATCCAGGGCGATTTCCGAACTGAAACATGAGACAATACCGTGTTAATAATTGACTGAATCCCTATTAAGCACAAACACAACAGTTCAACGTTTTAAAAGCTCTCACAGACTGGTCGGTAAAAATAGCTTTTTGTGGAATAAAGCAGTCAAAATTAGACCAAACTGCGAAGGCACTAAGTATTAGGTTGTCTACGTGAGCTGTGATTTATGGTGACCTGGAGCACCTGGGTGATATGACTGACAAAAATATTCCAGTAATTCATTGTTTGTTTTCGGGCTTGCGGCCATGTTATCTGGACAACCTCAGCAATTTATTTGGTTGTGCATATGAACCTGATGATGACAGCTTTATTTTAAGTACCTCACTCGTTTTTGTGGCATGCATTCTGACGTGCAAATGCATCCGGGTGAATAAACGTGTTGTCAAGGGAGTAAAACATAATAATCAGGCAGATTCTTGTAGTCAAAGAAATTCTGCGTACCTATCCGAAAAGCGTGTTAGGCACGTTGACGAGCCATGTGTAGAATGCATGAAACGCCCCAAACTTCCATGAGAAAGGAAAAAAAATATTCGATGTCTGCATATGCAACGCTCTGCATTCTCCAGACGTGCGGAAAAATTCACGAATACGTTATATGCATAATACTGCGCGAACGTCATTTAAATTTTATGTAGGCTGCTGCAGAATAATATTGATTTGTTGGTCAGGAAAGCCAACTCATGTTGTCAAAGGGTAAACGGAGTGATTGGCAAATGCCTGGAAAGAGCGCAGCTCATGTTTCATGTCCACAACAATTATCAGTTTTACAGCACATCGCGATAAGTTCTCCGTACAGTGCGGCCTGCATATTTATGATCTCAAGGCATATTATGAGTATATAAAACAAATACAGGACATAATGTTTTGTGTCTAAAGCGGCCACGCCCACAGCGAGACAGATATTAGCGAAGGTTTTCGTTTGACTTTCAGGACAGTGCATCATGTCGCCATATTAAAGGCAAAGTTGCAAGGCACAATCCTTCATTAAAACGCACCCTTTTAAGGTTTCAGTTATTTGCATAAATAAGCGGGAAACAGCTAAAATTAATTCGAAGGTTATTTTTGTTTGGCGAGGTATAATCAGGAAACGATTTCCTGAGCGAATTGAAAAACTGTCTGAAAATGTTTTATTGAAGGTGATGTAATGACCCATTTCTAATCGAAATCTTCGCCAAACTTGTTAGCCATCAACAGGTTCGTCACTTTGACAAATGTTTGACACAAACTAGTGTGTGGGTATATTATGGAACTGACCCAATCGAGATCTGGGAACTAGCAGAAATGGTCGGCAATTTGAGGTTTGTTGTATTTATGTTTCGGGTGGGTTAAACAGTCTATTACTTCCCGTGGGCAAGACGCGGAACTTGCTGGCGCAATTCACCGTCCTTATATGAAGGTCTTTTAAACCGTTTATGAGAGAGGGATAGTAAGTCCTCTTCCCATCGTGAAACTTGTGGTCAATCAAACGGTCGTCATGGCGCACGGTTATGCACAGTTTTGGGGCATTTGTGGTTTGGCTAACGTAGCTGAATGATTTTATCTTGATGGTTTTAACCGCGCTATTAGATTAAACATCTGACCCGGTGTGTATCACAAACGGTAACCAGTATGCGTAAACGTGAGCTTTTTTGCAAACGCCACCTACATAAAAGTCGCCCGTGCAATGCAAGTTTAGGCATTTCTAGAATCCAGAAGCAACTTATTGATTTGTCCCGGCCTCCAGGGTTTTAAAATTTTTTCGAGCCGGTGGAAGTGTGTTGCGAACCTATGCTTACTTATGGCGAGCAGAAGTAATAATGTTCATAATGTTTTCGCGAATTATTTAACCTCAATTTATAATATACAGATTTTCACATCATAATCAGCTAAATTGTAGAGGAGTTGTAAGTGCCGCTGCCAAGTTGCATCACACAATATATTTTCTTTTGACCAATGAACCTTATAGAAAAAATACAGGGATTCTGTTGTAACACGTGATTCATTTTAAAACCAAGGATCAAACGCAGTTGGCAGAGATAAATTGAATATTTTTTACACTCCTACTGGAATTCCGCTACGCCGTCCTGCAAACTCGTAAACGGGTGTTAGGTCGACGTCCCTGCTAGAAGTTCTGTGGACGCTTGAGGTGGTCTATTTGGTTACTGACCGTCGTTTTCCAAGCGACAAATTGTTCCTACAACTCGAGGAATATATTAACTGGGTTTTACTTTCCAGGGAAAAAGCAAGATTGCTTACTATGCAGCCGGCTTTCACGTACCAAAACTGAATGGCGTGTTTAAAAATGGTAAGCAAATTGATATAGTTTACCGTGAGCTGATATTGATACAAGCCAAATTTGGCTATCGCGCTCGAGGCTCTTGCCATCATATTTCGTGAAGTCTTACACTGTTTAAAAAAGACCTGGATCGCAGGTCCAGGCCACCGCACTTGCTCCAACAGTCTGACCAAAGGAGACTTAAGAAAACCTACGGTCTTACACTCACGTCCATCAGCATTTTAAAACTTGAGAACTTTGCGTGTAACTTTCGTGGCAAAATACAAGTGCGCTGTGACGCTTTAAATTTTATCGTACTTATTTTATGAAGTTATTTTCCAAGGATATTCTTTGCCTGATATAGTTTTCGTTAACTTTACATTTCAACATCCGTTCATACTCGTACGCTCGGATGCCAATGCAACTGCATCTGGTAATTTGGCGGTCATCATCTAAATTAAGCAGTGTTTACTCAATCTTTTTTGATACATACAGAATGAAGAACATGAGGGCTATCAGAAAGCGAGAGTTACATCATAAAAACAGTGACCAGTACACATATAATGGCAACCAAAATATATCAAGTGATGTTCCACCTCCAAGCCTTTCACAGTTTGCTACAGAGGGGGGTGATTTATAGCACATATGAGAACTGAACATTCCTTTCCTGACAATCACGCGTTATCGGGTCGGACACATTGAAAAACGTACTCGGGTGGCCACCTTTAGCATACCATTGAAACACATTTTGTCAATAATAATCAAATGATAAATAATAATCGTTCAGTATTAACACCTTCTTTGTGCTTTGCTGGCGCGCCACCCAAAGAAGGTTGGGTTCGAACCACAATTAATTCGGTCCACGAGTCCGATCCTTAAACGATTAGCTGTCTCCCGCTCAGCTCTCTTAGATGTATATCACCTACTACAGTCCCATTGCTGCACATTATATGAAACGATAAACGGAGGTTCATGTTGAGAAAAAAATAGATGGTGCCACCAATTATGAGCACGCTGGCTTTTGTTAACTGTTCGCAAAATTGCCACCGTTTTTGGACAATTAAAAGTCCGATGGCTGACAAAATGCTGGGCATTTTTTGACAGGTTAATTGGCAGCTAAATGTGCCGCTTACCGATACGTGGGAATTTCTGGAGAACTTTACAAATTTTATAATTTGTTGGTAGGTCATATTTTGTCAGAGCTTCCCACATTAACGCGACGAAAAGTTTGCCGTTGACAGATTAAAAATAAGTTTACTGGATAAACTCGCCATTGGCCAGAGTCTACGTTTAACTGAGGCTTTAAACTGGTTGACCTGTGGAAAATTAGTTTCCGACTAATCTGCAAGGAAAGCCACTCATCTTTAAAAAGCTGCTCTGATTTGCTCATCCTCAAATTATTTGGCGCACCCCCCATCATTTAATAGGGAATTGCAGAAATATGGGTGGGAGCTGCGCAAACTTTGCCCTGATTGGTCTACGATGCCTTGCAAAAGGTAAATGAACGGTCGTTCCAACCTCACATATCTATTATACGGATGATTTGAAGTGGCAAGAATGCGTTATTTCCTTTTTATTATTCCAGGCTAAGGAGCTAGTTATGGATTCAACGTTGTAGATGGCACTTTAATTCGAAAATGAAAGACAATATCCATAAAAACCTAGCTTCATAAATGAGCGATTACATCTAGGTGGAGTCCATATTTATTAGTCTCTTAGGTTTACTTTCTTGGTGTACGATACTTTCTGCAAAAAGAAAGTACAAATTCTCCCATATCTTTGAATGTAGCTACTGAGTTGGGTCCTCGCATTTATCCTATGTAATTACGATAACTATGGACGCCGTTTTATTACGCGCATGTTGAATCAAGTTGAGGACTCGCCTTGTGCAGATATCGTTCAGCCGTAGCACCCTTTCTGTGTCTAACTTCCATGCCACCCGAAGGAAGCACGATGGCCGGGATACTCCCAGGTTGCCCAAGCCTAGACAGGGGGAGTCGAGAGGCAGAGGTCGGGTTCGAACCCCGGACCTTCCGATCAGTACATTCGCGCTCTACATAGTAAGCTATCTCGCCCCATGCACAGATATTTGGATGTAGCCGTGATCTTTCAGTGTGAAGAAGCCAATTGTGAGAAAGAACTGTTGTTATGCGCCTTTGGAGAAGTACATCTCTGAAATGTTTGTCAAGTACTACCTGAGCATTTGCGCGTTCACTTCTGTCATGTTTCAGATGCAGCAAATGGGTGCACTGAAACAAAGTTTTTTGGTAAACGATATATTGCCCTGTCTGCCCATATTGTCTATCCGGTCCAACAGTCTTCTTTAGAGCCAGAAGTTATGTGCTAAACGAATAACAGGTAGCGCAATGAATGAAATCCTGCTTTGAAGATGACATGTGTTTCGCTTAACCACATTACATCGCAGATTCTTTTGACGGGGAAACTTCTAGAAACGAGACCGCTGGCACCAGCAAATGAAATGTGTATGCTGGCATCGGCGTATCCAAATTTACGCATAATCGATCCTCAATTATGTGCACACCTTGGCATATTACACCGAAAATCATTCCGACCCACAACAGGATAACCCACCAGCTGAAAGTCAAACTGGTGGGAGACCTCATGCAGTCTGAGAAGAATCAAACCGTACGACGGATTGATAAAAATAGATTAACGCATTACGGAAATGAATACGTGAGAGCGCTGATTTCTCAGACACACACCTACATAAAGTACAACAAGCTTATGGCCAAATTAGTCCTGCACAGATATCAACAGCCAAGAATGATCACGAGAAAATTCGAGCTAACATGGGAAGCTCGTACGCGAATGAGGTACAGGCTAACAATGAATTAAAGAAATTCCACATCGATATTCAAGTAGTCTCTAGGTTTTATGCCAAAAGAACACGCCTGAGTTATGCAGTAACCAAAAACCATTTGGTGCGCTCCTCCCTTCTATGGCGTTGTATATAAGATGGATTTGCTATGATACTCGCACAGTCACCAGCCACCCCCATTTGTTGAGTGAGTCGTAATAGGTAGCTCAGCATAAGATGAGTCTCTGAATTTTCCTCCGTCAAGTCCCGATCGGCATCCTCAGGCGTTCTGCGCATGTGGAATGAACACAAAGCTTCTACCATTAGTCTGCTGCGTAATTATGTTGTCGTTATCGTGGAGCAGGAAACAGCGTTCTTATACCCGCACACACGTTTAATTTCGCTGATGTCACTTACACTGCTTTGGTTATCCTACACATGATTTCTTCGCACAAAAACTCAAACATCGTTTTTAACTGTGAAAAGACTCTTCTCGCTGTCGTAGTTCTTGCTTGGAATGGCTGCGGGGTAACCGAATTGCACACATTCATCGGGGTCAACGTAAAATATGCAAGGGCTAATTTCCAAGCTGCAATTAATGTTTTGTAGCCACAAGCAGACATGCGCCGTTCCTCGATGAAACGGTCACCAGTGGCTTGGAGGCGTTTTTTGTCTCCTGCGTCAGCAGACTGTGTCTCACTGCGATCTGTCGTACATATTCCCTGAGGCAAATACGTATGACAGTTTACCCGCATTCCGATTTTCAACCTTGAAGACGAGGTAAAGGTTCCCCAGCTTCCTGTACTGTTTGAAACGTCCGAACTCAATAAAAAGCTTGTGAGAATTTCACGATAATGTCATAATAACACATAAAATACTGATGGGTCGCTTGGCACAACTGCCGTTACCCTGATCTTTCAGGTTCCCAGTCGCACTGCGCGCAGTTTCTATCATAGTAAATGTTGTGTGGAGAGCATGCCCACTTTACGTGTGCTTCTGAAAATCAGGGCTCACTACTATAACACCACTGCGTTGATGTTCACGCTGTGTTAGCGTCTGCATTACCTGAATCCATTTGCCATGCTATATACTTTCAACAAACAGTGAGGCTGCAGACTGTACAATGAGGTGTACCGACATTTCCAGAAGTGCAGTTGGAGCATATCCTGACGGTATGCGTTCCATTTATCTGTGCAAAACATAAAGACAAAAACATATTTGTCCCCCATCTTTGTATGAAAGTTCAACAACTTTCCAACATCATCCACGCTGGGTTTGGTCGGCCACAGCTACGTCAAATTTGTCAGGAATCACGGTTCGTTTATTCGAGCCTAGCAAGCATTGGGTGTGGAAAGCGTCCATATTCACCATAAAATCATGCCACTTCAATTGCTATACCCGATTTGGTACAGAGCGCCAGAATCACCTAGATTAATGTACGACTAAATGCTCAGGTACTGGACTAGGACATCTGTTAACTAGCCACTAAGTGGAGATTGAAAGTGCTTGCTACGGTATATGGCGCCAACATATGGTTCTTCAATGATATTATGCGCTCTAAATCAGCCATGGTTTGGTTACCAGATTTTGATCACGTCAAATTGTATTTATCAGAGTCTTACCTTGCCAATTAGTGGATTCAAGCAGCTTCCCTTGGAAAAACTGCTTATATTTAGTGTTTTTTCACCGAAAGCCATTATTGTTTTTGGAAATTACGGCACACCAATTGAATAAGGAGCACAGCACTCAGCTCATCGCAATAACCGTGGAATCGCGACCGTTCCTTGGCGAAAGTGGATCAGCATTTCGGTACATAGGCAAGTGCGAAATATTCTGAAGGACCTAGGCGATGCATATAGTGGACGTTTGCTACCATTGCTTTTCACTGGGCATACGAACATCCAAGAGCTTGCCCATACTGATGTATGCCATTTGTATCCTTTTGTGACCAGTATCTGCAGAGGTTCACGGTTCGAAAACTGTCTGAACTAGTTCATCGTCTAGCCTGCATTTCCCTACGGGATGAATGAACAAAATGACGACTTGTTATATATGTGATGCAGCACGAAATGGAGAGCGCAGTTTGTACGTGCCTTTATTCATTAGGTGCATTTGTTTCGCTGGCCTAATTAGGATATTGAAAGCTCCAGACGTGTAAAGCGATAATTTTGATGATCATTCTGCAAAGTGCAGGTCAACCACTCAAACACTGACAGAAAACTTCACTCGTCGAATAACAGCCATGCATAATTTTGCATAAATTTTTTTGGTAAGCGAAGTTACCGCAGATAAACGAATACAAAAGGGCCAGTTTTAGGTACCAAAAATCCTTTTGAAAACCTGGCTAGTCTCACCTAAATTGTTCGGACGCAAACTTTAAACAATACAATACTTTTTGCGCACGGGTCAAATCAGTCATGCGAGTGCTCAGTGCTTCTGTCGTTGCATCAAAGGCAAACTGGAAAAAATTAGGACAACCAACAGGTTTTATTATGAGATTCTGAACGGATTCTTCAACGATAGCGCACGAATGTATATGGAATATCGCGATACACGTTCAGTAATCAGCCCTACATTCACTTTCGATAGGTTTCCGTTAGGTAAGTCATTGTTGACCGTCACACACAAAAGCAAACATCAGTAAGCAAACATCAGAAATAGCAATAAGGTTGCTTGAAATGGCAGCGTTTTGTAGACCTCATTAGCCGTGCATATTTGGCAGACATTTTGAACCTTCTACGCTTACGGGATTCTGTGGTATTCCAATATCGCGGCTGGTGAATCAACGCGCGATAGGAGCAGAACAATTTCGGCCGGCCAAAATGAATCAAGTAAACCCATAAAAAAGGCATACTGAGTGGAATTACCAAGATCACCACAAAGAAAGTAGGTTCTACAGAACTGTAGAAAAAGCACATCTGAAGTGAATAAACGGACCAGAGAAAAATATTGAAAAAAAATGTTCCCGCGGTTTTGCATGATTATAAAACCAATCAAAACAAGGCTTAGGTGCGAACGTTTGTACCTTGATCCATGATGCTAAGAATAATGTGCCGCCGGTTGGGTTACAAATATCCACAAGTCCGGCCGTATCCTCTATGATATGATGAATAATCGACTTGTAGCACCAACAGATTTTCAAAATAACGCACCTTCATTTCAAAACTAAACGTGCGGCACATTGTAGTCTACTTGAATTTTCCAAAATTTACCAGTGAAAACAATGCGGCGCCAAAACTATACTTTAACAAATGACACAAAACTTGGTTTTGAGTTATTTAAATGGAACAGTTTTACATCTCATAACAAACAATGCAGTCAACATAGGGGATTACAGTGGATTCTCTATCTGCGTATAATGTTGTCACAACAAGGTTACTGTGAAAGCAAACTGATGAGTCGCTGCAATGTAAGCAAAATATATTTAGATTGATTTTCTAGGTTTTCAACTTGCAAGACACTGTGGTTTTACGGCTGCACATTCTAGGACTTACGACATACTTACCGGGTTTCATTTGGTCAAGTTCATCCAGCATGCCCTTATTCATCTCACTGGCTTCTGGGCGGACACCAGGGTCAATGTCCTGAACGGCCCAAGTGTTGAATCGTATCTAAGGGGTTTATTCGAGGCTATGCACCTGTTAGCGAAAGCATTCAGACAACCTCGTGTTATTGATGAGATTGTTTGCTTGCCCTGTAGGAACGGTAGCTCAAGAATCACTCAAGGGTTATTGCATTGTGATGTTCAGGCAGACTGCAAATTTATGAGCCTCATCCCTGCTGTACTAGCAAACTAGTCGTACTTTAGTTCTGAGAATGGCTGCGGCACCCGTTTACCAGATCCAGGACTTACAATTGGCGAATATTTATCATAAAATATAACGCGTGTCTGTGGACAGACATCTCATGATACAAAATTAACCCCTCAGGAGCAATGCAAAATTAGCTCAGGAAATCTGTGTGATTTTGATGTGAAGTTGAATTCAGTTTTATTTTAACCACATGTTTCCTAGTCAAAGTAGCAGGAGCATTTGAAAATTTTATTTAGTTGAGCATTCAGGAGACAGAATACAATTTCTCATCAGTGAATAAGTTTCAAGAAACACTCCCACTCGTAGTGTGCTTACTTCGTTGATGGTAAAGGAGGCTATCCGGTCGCGAATACCTTTTACCACAAACTTTGCAGAAAAACTGTTTCACCGGAGAATGTATAAACAAATGTTTTTGCAGCTTGGATTTGTAATGGAATTTACGCCTGCAAACATCACACTCGTGTTTGGGAATTTTGTTGTCAGTAGGCTCGATGGGGCACAACCGTTCACGTCGATTTGATGCTCCAGTATTGTTAGGCGCCAGATCATCACTAGCAGGAGGACGTTGATCGCACTTCCGATGAACTAGCATGTGGCGCCTCAGTAATGATTGGAATTCAAATGACTTTTTACAAACGTGACAATACAGTCGTGGTTTCAGGCAACCTTGTGAGGGATGCTTCCTCCTTACATGCGACTGGAGGCTCAGTGAATGTTTAAACGTCTTCCCACATTGATCGCAAACAACTGATTGTGCTTTATGATGAAGGTAAATGTGAGTTTTTAATCCTGAGATAAAAGCAAATTTTTTGTCACAGACTTGACACACATGGCCCCTCGGAGTTATCTCGTCCGACGCATGGCTTCGGGTCTGGTGAACGCGCATTTGAGCCAATGAGTTGAAATTTTGTCCACATGATGGACACTGCTGACAGTTTCCTCTGTTGAAGGACCATTTGATTTTCGCTGTTGCCCGTGAGAGTGGGAAACTTTGTCGGAGACTATGAAATGTGTTACGCCTTTTAAGAGTAGGTTTTGGCATACTTCATCTCTTTGTCCAACAGATTCATCGTGTTATTATGTCTAAGATAACGTGTGTTAATTTCTTCCTGTTGCAGTGATGCAGCATGCGGGGCTTCTGCAATAGATGTGATATATACAAATAAGAATGAGTAGGGCATTCTGATTTCATGCACAGAATATTTAAACCCAAATAGCAAAATAAAAATTCTCTTTGAAACCACGATGTTTTCTCCTACCAAATCACAAAAGCTTACTTTAATACCGCTCATTTCGTTTGGCATCAACCACATGGGCACCACGCATGCGGCCGTCTGATATTATATCATATCAACAAAATCCCGAATCTCGCTATAACAATTGAGAGCATGCAAGTTTGTGCGTACAGAAGTCGCGGAACCTAAAGTGTAGGCGAAAATCATTTTGAATCCCGGTCCAACTGAAAATAAAAAGACGTTCCAAATTCAATGGAATTTAGATGCTTGATTTCTTATCCACTGGATCATTTACAAACTGCTTTACGGAAGTTGTTCGTGGGCAAATCTTTAAAGAAAACAATGCTAGGCATTTTGCGAACAAAGAATGATTTTCGCAAACGTAATTAAGGCACGTGTTCTCAATTTCATCTAATGTTAGGCAGTGATCAAGTTTGTAGGGTCCTCGCGGAAAAGAACACAAGTTCCATATGTCAACCAAAATGTCATGGGCGGAAGAACTTATGGGAAGTTCAGGCAGCCGGTCCGCGTTTAATAGTGTAAAAACGTCGGGCCAAAGTGCCTCTGAGTATAGTTGCAAAAATATAGTGCGAAAGTGAACCTTTTTCGTGGAGACTCTGCAAGACGAGAACACGTTGGTGAGGCAAATGCGAATCCAATAGGATGCTGGAAACAGGTGTTTCCATGAACTTTCATATGATAGATTTGAATCATCAACACCAAAATAACCTAGTTTGGTCTTTTTTCGAAAGCATTCAACTACATGGGGTTGTGTTGCCCCATTTGGAGCGGAAGCGCTTTTTGTAATTCGAACGTATGATGCTCGGTATTAGAACACCCATGAGCCCAGAATCTGGCAATAGAGTTGCGGTGGTTGACGTTAAGATGCAGTATGACACTGAAGCTGTATTTGAAACAGAACGGGGATATGCGACTTTGAATGTCAAATCATCCGAACACGTAGGCTTCTAGCAAACTTTTCACCAACCAGATATACATGGGCAGGAGAATTCATGTGGATGCAAATTCCTTCGGCTGTGCACTGTTTGTATTGTCCCTTACATACTACAATGTTCTGAGTAATAACCGTCCGGGTCACCTGTTGCAAAATCACACGGAAAACCAAAATTGTTTCTTCTGGAAAACAGAAGACGACCATTCTTCGTTGACCGCTCATTTAATTGCATGACCCTTTTTTATAAGGGGGTCACAGCTGACAGGGCAAATTTTCTTGGCTGCTACGCTTTGTCTTTTTGTGGATTTTGTCATCTGTGGTTCCTCGACCTTCTGTTAAACAATAATATTAAGGAATCACGAATTCTGGTACTACTTTGGTTGTCAAAGCAACTGAATATCAGTATAAATTTGGGCAATTGATTAACTTGCTTTAAACTGCTTAGTGAACTGCTTACCAAAAGAACTTGATGTCCGGGTAATTTGATACACATGGTTGCAGCTCCCTGTTTTCTTACAAACAAGCTGTGCTACTTTCGAAAGTTGAAATGCCCGTTTCTAGTAGCGACCCCCTTGTTCACTCATTTGTGCGCTTTCAAGTACAAAATACAAGCTTATATCAAATATGTTCGCGTTACATGCATCTCTTCTCTTTGATAACCGTCAAGTCATTGAAATTATGTATAATTTACCCATCGATGCGATTTTGACTGCGTAATCTGGGAATAAATATACGGCAAACGACTCCGCGTTCGTTAGTAGATGCAAAATATTTGTTTATTTTACGTAAACATCCTGTGAAGTCTAACCCGTTTATGATAAAATAGCGGTAGCCGCATTTTATCACACAAACCGTGGAAGACTTGCTGTACATGTGTGTGGAGGAAATTTTCAACTCACCGGTTGGAACGTAATTCTCGAAGAGTGTACTCAGCGCGTCCACTAGTATTGAAAAAAAGTTAGCAAAACCGTAATCTCCAAACTGTGTCGTTCGTGTAAAATTACTTATAATACACGTGCTAAATAATTGAATCAGGGAAACCAAAATAACATGTTTAAGCGTCACAACATAATACAGCCTGAGATTCCATTTTCCCGAAAAAGTTAATCGTTGAATGTGAGGCCTGATGAAAAGCCGAAAGGGTTTACAGTGAAATGCACCACTTGGCTGATTAACAATTTGGAAGCTCACGGCATTTTCGGGATTCACAGAATTCAGTGATACCAGCTAGTGCAACGAATAGTACGGTAATCTGACTGAGTGTCCGAATCATCCAAGGATCCCTAGCGGATCGATCTGGAGCATCGCTCATAGTTTTAAGAGGGAACGGATACACCACTGTCCAATCACATTTAATTCATCCACTGTCCAATCAGTGTCTGGACGGGTATGCGTCTGAAAATGATTGTGGTAGGTTAGCGGTAGATCTCACTTCGGTGATTTTGTGATTTACTTTACAATAAGACTTCCAAACGAACTGAGGTTTTATGGCATCAAAGCAATAGTTGTACACACTCTTGATTGTTACATTGATTTCCATATACTTAAAATGGGGGTTCAGTGAATTCAATGGGACCAGTATATTTTGTTAACTGTACTCAATGAATGGAATGCAGTTCGTTCGATTCAGATTGGCGCTACATTTCTGGGGGCAGAAGTAAGCCGTTAATGCCTCATAAGTGTTGAGACTACTTAACGTAGCAGCCACGCTTTGCCCCAGTTGTACTCTTACGCACACAAACCCCAATGATCGGGGACAACGGCTGCCAATCTTAGGTAATACTGAGTGCCAAAATAGTAACCTTCTTGTAAGAAGGGCGTAAGAAATTTTTCCGCACCGAATTTGGAAATCAAAATTATTGTGAAATCTTGAACCACTGGTAAACGATCAACTTGAAGAAGTTCATGGAAGCGTTAAGTGTGGATCTTATATCTACAAGAATTATGTTCACTGCTGTTTAGTTGTTTGGAACTTTATCTCGTTTTCTAGAGTATCATCGTGTATCTTCACAAAGGCTACCAGCAGTAATGCTTCTGAATGTCAAAATTGAACCTAAATTGCACGAAATCTGACAAACACACTGACTTGCATATCAGTTTGCTTTTCAATGGAGATCCGCTTGAGCCTATCTTCAGCGGAATGTGCTTTACAAAGACCGTGTGATTTTGCAGTTGGTACCACATCATAGTGTATTTTCATATTTACAATTTTTCAGAACGCCACAATACGAATATCCAAATGAGGGTACTACGGAACCCGAAGTGATATTCGGATGGACGTACCCGTCAGGTTGCGTGCGTTCTTGGTTTGAGTGACGGACTTTTGTAAACCGCTTCTACATGTTTAGTCTCAGGTAGAAGGAGGGGGCTTTATCAACATGGTGATTAGATTTTATTATAAAAATATATCGCAAGTTATCAACCATATTACGGTTGTTGTGCGTTATTTTAGCTGGAGAATATTGTAGACGAGAGATTAAGGTGCGTTCCTTCTGAAGGGCAAATTGTTATCCAAATGAGTTTATTTGTCATCAATGCGCCACTGCAATCGACGTTTGTCCCAAACGCATTCCAACTCTAAAGTGCCGGTAATGATTTTTTCCAAACATACGTTAAACATACCTGAAGCTTTGCATTGCGCGTTGTGCTTGTTGTTTCCCTGGTTGACTACGGATAATGAATCATCACCATTATAAGGGGCACACAAACGGTTGTGTCGAACCTGACGTAAATGTGAGTAACTGGGGTACAAATCGCATTCTCAGACTGGTTGGCTAACACCTGATTCTCTTTCAAAGCTGGCTGTGTAGATTTTCCTGGATAGGCTGCAATTCCTTGTTGCTGCTTGAGCGGTTTCCATGGTCCCCTATTATGAAAATAGTTTTTAGATTCCTTGCGATTTACAGCATTATTGAGGTCGGTGAAATTTCGATCGACAATTAAGGCATCTTCGAAAACATCACGCGGTTGGAACTGCAATTCAGAGCAAGCAACAGGCCATGTTTTCCCATATGTTTTTATTCGCCCTATCATTTGTTTCAAAACAATGCTTCGCTTTTTCAGTAGTCACTTGACAAAAATGGCAAACCACTCGTAATACAAAGAAGGACCAAGGTAATGGCAGCTCTTTCTTGCTGCAAGGACATCCGTATCGTCAATACTTGTGTAGTGGTAAATGTGCCATTCTCGTATTACGCCCATAAAAGCCCCGCGAGAGATTTGTTTAATATGCCCTTTATCGGACGGCTGCTGTACATGTTAATGTCACTAGAATAAAAGGACTAAATTGAATTATGGGCGCAAAAACTGTGGCGGAGCTCCGCACTTTGGCAGACCTAATGTGTCAATGAGCCGGTGTAAGACTGACCGGGCGTTCAAAATCAAATTTAGAGCCAAAATGAAAATGGCGGTTACGCTTCATCACTCCGAGCGTTTTGTGTCTCACACAAATTTAACGCTGAGTTGTAAGGGGAGAAAAGCGCCTCCTGGAAACTTATACGTGTAAGACTGACTAGACATTTACAGCAAAAAGTCTTGGACAAGTCAAAATGGGTTTACCACTAGCCGTGTTGACAAGCAAGAGGCCTGTGTTATCATCACCCGTGGTTTTGTTTCGTTGCCGAGGAACTGCATTCACATTATTAAATTTCACAGGCCCCATGATTGGCATATTGGAATGGCCTTGTTGCCTTTTGCCAGACTACCAGATATCATACACTTCCCGTGTTTGATTGGGTTCCATTTTAGAGATATGGAAATCGTGTAGACATAAATTTTTCACTCATCCGATTGCGGAAAACCGTTCGGAGCCCATGACATCTTGGTAATCAGAAATTCATCCGGCCACTGACTTTCTCAAAGATGAAACAGAACGAAAGAGTTTACGGTTCTACTTGTTTAAAATCATCACACAAACGCACATATTCTTTTACTAGATGAAGGTTGTTCGTTCAAGTCTACGTTAGGCACCATAATATCCATTTTCCCGGGATTACACGCAACTTTTTATCAAATGTATTTATTAAAAATCCTTTGAGGCAAGAGTGCGCTCATCACACAATCAAAAATAGGGCAGTTTCAGGTCGCATTGTGCTGGCAAAAATGGTGTTCAAATGACCGCTATTTACTTGAAAAACGTTGCAAGGCAAAGCTTTGCCCCAAACCCGCCATTTTGGCCCTGCTATAGGATGATGGAGTATCATGAATTGATGAAAGGTGTACAAATGGAATACTTCACCATACAATGAGCAATTTCTGACGCTCGTTTTCCTAACAAGACAGATGCTCACTGGATGTGCAGGAGCTGTATTCACGAGCGGCCTGTCGGCCAGTTTGGTGCTGCTGTTTCCGTAGAATAGCATCAAAGGTCTATGAGCTACAATGTTCTGTCTGTTAGGTTTATATGTAAGACTGTTGGAAATTGATGCAACGTTAGAACCACGTACAAACTATATACCGGAAATGAAAGCAAGTTCACATTTCACATATTTTCCAAGAGCGTTGTCGTCAATTACAGCGACAACTGATCTTACATAATA
>SJOL01006481.1:33848-88321 GCA_004794785.1 Opisthorchis felineus
GTGAAATCGCATCACAATATCACACTTCAAAAACCTATCAGACCATAAGATTATTATTTAGTGATTTGGAGATAGTAATGAGTTTCTCAACCACTATGTTCACCTTCATCGCTGAACGATGCCCGCCAGCACCAACCGGCCACAACCATAAAGCACTGAAGGCAAGACCTCGTTCGCTGAGTCTTTTCTTAATGAAATGATACTTCACTGCCACGGTTCGTGGTAATGTTTTTTATACTTTGGATTTCAACTGTGTTTTCGGGGAATACGCCTACGTATTTCAAAAGAAACCTAGCATTGTGTGCCTGGTGGACGGCTCGCTGCGTGACGGGTTATACGAATTTGGTTCCGCAGGAAAATATCTGACAAGCTTCGGCCTATGGTTTGCGAAAAATGTTAAAATAACGGGTAAGTTACTCCGGTCCCAATGTCAACTGAGGTCTTGTCGCACTGAAAAAGTTATACTCCTCAGATAAGTTACAGCTCGAGCAATTAGGATAGCAATTGGACCTGTGATTTTTTGGTAACCCCGAGACCATAATTTGAGAATTCCAGAATAAATCACGAAACACTTATTTACAGAATACTATGGAAAAGCTCGATCAAAATTAGCGAACAGAGGTATTAGACAATAGCGGCAGCAAGATAATAGTTCCCAAATCAGAGGAGATCGCGATCTAGAGAATTTCTTTGAAAGTTGATAAGAGTGAATGACTGGTTGGTTTGAGAAATTTTGCTCGCTGTACAAAGTTGAATAGACTGTAATTCAGGTGATGCCTGACAAGTTGCTGGTAAAATGGGAGCAACTATTCTGAAGCATATAAGCGTTTTGAAAGTCTTTGTCATTTCAGGAACTGAAAACCCTATTTTGCTTGCATATTAGTGTGAATTGTAGCGTTGAGCATGAAATACAAGACTCATATCAGCTCCATCGTCGGTGCGCCAGCTATATGGACAGTTGGAAGCCAGCAAAACGCATGTAACTTTCGATTATAATGTTGCCGGATATGAAGTGGGAACTAGGCCAGTCTTATGCGCACGCCCGTTCATTGCGCTGACAGACAATCAGCCCCGCCTTAGGACGGTTTATGTTTAAATCCATCAATGTACGTTTTACTGGTTCCTCTGATTCAACCAACATATCAAAATGTAGGTGCAATAATTCTATGCTGAAGTGTTGAAAACAGTCCGATCCGTACGGATTGGGAGCCAGTACATCGCGGCCCGTAGACACAGATAAAGCCGTTCGGGGACGAGCGGCAATCATTCATGCTTTTTGGTTAACCAGGCCTCTGGATAATGTGGAAGCTCTCAGAGAGCAGGGTTGTCTTCCTCTTCACCAGGAATAACCATGTATTTTTTTTTCACGGGCCGGCAACTGCATATAGCAATCAACTATTGGAAATGCATGACACGGCGCACATCACCCAGTCTGCATGAAAGAGACCATATATTGGATGGAGATATTGACCAATATTATCAGGCGCTCTACGGCGTACGAGCTGTCATTTTCCTAAAGGTTATCTGACGCAGTTACAAACTACAACGCGCTGGCCCCACGAAACCTCCAACTGTCCCATATCACGTAGCCAATACTCATCGGTTACCCTTTACTATGCTCCAAAAAATCTATTTTGATTAAACATTACTGTTACTGTCAACGCAATCAGGTGTATGCAAGTTACATTTTCATTGAGGGAGTTGCCGCGGGCCCCACATGTACTTGATGGTTTGTACAAGTCTCCTGCGTAAAATTGCAGACCGTATCGTGCACAGAGATCGCAGAAAACACATAAACCGGGCTACTCCAGGACACCAGTATAATATACCAAGGAAATATCAACCCGTTATTCGGCAACCATGGAGGTAATCGTAGACAGTGGGCAACATATCGTGAAGCAACAGCCAGGAGGGCGCTCACTGATGTTCACGTTTGCGATTCAAATGCAAAGCTATCAGCGGCAGGAGAGAAATATATTTTGCAAGGCATGCAGTTCACCGCAACTTTTGAACATTCGAAAAATGTGTCTGCTCTGATGAGGAACATATGTTTCCCAGTGCAACTCTGCCATTGTCGATACTGTTACTCAGTTCAGCCAAACACCAACGTTATGCGTTAGCACCCAACCATCGAGCCCCCACATAGATATAACATTTCATATTTTCCGATAAAATGTCTCATTTCCTAAGTGGTCACCCTATTTACTCCGTTTCTAATTGTGCCACACAAATTACTCTCAGGACCAAGTATCTTTTGGCAAACAGTAGCCTGTCAGCTATACGGTTAACCAGTCAACTAAGTTCACACCCTCCGTTTTGGAGTAGGCAACATTCGTTGTTTCATATATTTATGGGAACAGATACAAATGATTTTTCCGTCATAAGACGCCGTTTATATGCGTAGTGCGCGAGCAGTATTTGCACAAACGCTTAGCATAGTTGACGCGGGTTACCATATGGAGCAGAACGATTACTAAACGCGGAAAAAGCTGGTTAGACCAGAGCGCCTAGGCTTATTTCGGCATGTCGAAACCAAGCATCTCCTTAGCATTAAACCAGTCTCTGTTTAGTTTTTTGGCCAGGGTTCAGTCGTTCGCTCTCTCCCGTACAGATTATTTATGTGCACTTTGAAACCGCCACGGTTATCGGTTTCCCACTTTCGCCGCTGAACCAATAATGAGCGTTGTCTAGGCTATGTTGGCCAAAGCCAAGCGATTCTCCTCCCACATTTACACAATGATTAAACTAGTTCGAAGGATATCGAATTCTCTTATTTATCCGGTCAGTTCACTTGAACACGGCAAATGTAATTTTCTGACTTTTATTGTCCCATAAGTTGATCTTTTTGTCTTGGTAAAACTAACGCTCGGTTGTTCAAAGAAATTCGTGTGCGAACCACGGGGAACCCTCCGACAAAATGGTAAACCAGCGGTTTCAGTACAACAAAACCATGTCCACTCGCGGTTTTTAGGCGCAGTAGACAGGAACGTGTGAAAAGTAGGGCTAGTAAATCAGACGGCCAGCGCCATCAGGGAAAAGGCGTTGAAATCATCGTCTGTGAAGAGACGGATTGTAGTTTTACCCCAAAAATATCAAAATCGAACCAATAAAAAGTTAGTAGTAACCGGCATTGCATCACAAAACATTACGGAAATAATTTTACGGACCATAAGTCGATCAATAACATCAACAAATGTAACAACTGCGTATCTGCCGAATAGTGGTTATAGCTACAAGAGTTTTGGTAACTGATGAATGGGAGATTTGAGGTAGATAGCTGCGCGCGTTGGAGGCAGCAGATGATGTAATTAATGTGCGAACGCAGCGTTGTTACTGAGCCGTTTATTGTAGAGACTGGGATAGGCGCTAGGTATTCAAAGCAAAATGTTGGGTGTACGAGCGTCGTTGAGAGCGCGGCTGGGCAATGTCTGACAATGTCATTATCCATTGATGTGCCCTCATTCAAAAAGCCGTGAATGACTAGTGTGATTAGAACTACTGATAGTGTCTTTCCCGCCTCGCTGCTACGTTATTATTCGGCAGTCCGTGGCTCATTATTTCTCTGTGCGTGTTCGTGCGAAAAGGTATCTTTGAAAAATTCGGTCGACCGGCCCACGGTGCATGTGACCAAGCCAGTGTTACCTATGGATTATGATCAGCTCATCTATCGTGGACGGGTGCACTGTGATGTACTTAAGCACACTAGTAGAGTCAGGCCAATTTAGAGTCATAGATAATTTTGATCCAGTTGGAAGACCAAGTGAGTGTAGACCCCGGCCAAGCCGGATTGAATGAATAACGGTTTTACGGGGCATTTGCGCAACTACAGCCAAAGTTTGGAGCATGCACTAGTATACACGACAGAGAACCGCAATTTCATGTCGTAGCTCAAAGTAGAGCCATGTCTTCTGCCTACTCGATATCGTCGAGCAAACGCTCTGCGAGCATTCCGACTTAACAAGCACGAGGGGCTGTTAGCGGTTCTCTTTACGATAGATCGTTATTTAGCAGGTTGGGATGAAAACAGTCTGTTCATTAGGAATGGTGGTCACTCGAAACGTTGTTATTACCCACAACCGTAAAAAGTTGCACGGCAACTATCAACATTTCCACTCAACAAAATTATTCTGGTACGATGCGCCACGCTGATTTCAATGCAGGCTTCTTCGAGGCCAGGCAAGTTTCCGGCAGAACCCTACATAGGCTAGTCACTGGTATGTTTGCTTGTTTCTTTGAGTAATCGCCTTGCAAACTCTTGGTCGCATAAATAACCGGGGTCATTATTGCGCCAAAGCAAAATCACAAACTAGCAAATGATCAATCCTCCACCACACACATTAGAAACACAGTGTTATGCAGAGGTTACTAAGCATGATTTACACAAGATGTAGGAGTGAGCTCGGTGTTCTAAGTCCCACCGATCGATGCGGCTAGTTTCGCATTGAACTGTGTCATCATAACATACGAGTCTGAAGGTTCATACTCCAACGCATGCACATTCTTAGTTGTCTTACTCTGGCGCCTTTCCTTCGCCGGCCTATGAGCCCAGCTGATGTCTCGGTTGCCAAATTTTTACTGACAGATTGGTGGTGGTCAAACAGGACAATCTTGGATGTATGGCACGGACGGCTGGATTAATTCACTTGCTGGCTCGGTGAATGCGGCGACTTTTGAATGAATGGAGAAAACGTTTGTCGTAAATATCAGGCTATAATGTAGTATACATATACGGAGGTGTTACAACACTGGTAACTATGCGCATGGCCAAAGGTTTTCGCCGGAACTACTAATGAACTGCAAGACACTTTGTGTTTTAACCAGCTTTACCATGCCAGAGGATGTGCAATTTAAGCGATGTTCACCTGGCGGACATTTTTATATGGCAGCGTTGTGAGCGTTTCTCTGTGTGCTCACTTGTTTTTCTACTATATTATTATATATCTAACTGTGTGGTTTTACCATGATGTTCACTTAAAACTCTATGGTTTTCGCATAAATGAACGAGGCATACACTTGGCAAACTTTCTTATATTCTGAAGTACTTTTGAAAGTGACATGTTTCAAAAGAGACAAAATCTCGCGGCAATATAGTTTTTACGCGCACGTGCCAACTCATTGACGCAACAGATTGCAACGTTCAGATATTGCAGATGTAGCCCTACTAAACTGGGATCTGTCTACACAAATAAACAATTGCAATTCTGGGTAAGTCCTTCCATTGCGGCTTCCATCACAAAATCACACTACTTAACAGTTTGGGATGAAAAACGTCTGTTCAATAGGAAAGGGCCTTAACCGAATCATTGTTAATACCTACAACAGAGAAAATTTGCACGCCAACTGCATGACACACATGCGTTCAATGTAGCATTTGTTGCTGTCAGGCAAGTTTCCGGCGAAACCCTACACAGGCTGAAGTACGCTGGTCCGTTTCTTGTGAGCCTAGTCAAACATACGGATATCCCTGGTATTGGGACGCTGGCAGCGCTCGGTTTTACTCTGGCTTGCAAGCCCTAATTACAGCCAGACCATAGAACCTGATCTGAGCCACGACTATTGCGGAATGAACGTTAGATGAATATCGTTCATTGATTCTCCTGCAAGGTGGGGTTATACATCTAATGAAGTTGGCCGGATTTGAAATCCCGTAAATTTTGTAAATCAAGCTCTTTGTGTCACCTATTCGTGGAATTATGGCCAAATACCTTCTCTAAAAATACTGAAGGCCTTTGCTCTGCCTAATATTGGCGCCAACCTAACAATGGTAGTGCAAATTTGACTGCCATATACCACACGTTACGTTCGTAGTTGAACGCTTGTCGCCACGTTTCTCTCAGGTTTGCTCATTGCAATATGTTTTTCAGACGCAAAGGACGTTCACCTTATGTAAAGAGGTACGAAATGTGGTTGACATATGCATTAGAGCAATTCTCCATGCAGTTGTGGAAATTTGTCAACAAGAAGGTGCATTAACGTCTCAAGGTGTGTATGGGCCCGAGGACGGAACCAGACAGTGGCCAGAAAGACGCAGTGCCATGTCGAAGACAACCTTCAACAATGTGGAACTCGGTTACTTTTGACCGAAATTGAACGGACTATTATTCTATGCGGTAGACCCAAGTGTTTAGCAGTTTCGTTATCGGTGCTCTATGCCACTGGTGATGCCCAAAGGCAATCAGCTTTTAAATCTTATTTGATGCACTCTATTGATGTGTATTCCGGAAATATCTTTGTGAGGCAATCAAATTTAATCTACACGAAATGTATTGTGTCCTCAAGCAGTCGTTGTGGGAATGCAAATGAAAAGTCTCTTAAGCCTCACAACACCAAACGTCTGATTTAATCCGAAGATCAGGCATGCCTAAGATAAGCATGGAGCTGCCTAATATTGCAGAAAATTACGTGTATGATAAGTAAATTAGGAGCCGTTTTCGCGCAAGCATTCGTAAAACAAACAACTATTTTGTTGTTGGTTTGAGTCTGATATATTGCCTGGATTTTATCGAACCACAAACAATACACCTGGCAGACTAGGCGTGCTCCACAGAGGACAGGCTACACTCTAAGCGGCATAATCTATTCCACATGTTTGCGGGAGCTTGGTGCAAGCCCCATCGTTTGCGGCGGAATCACTCCTAAACCACGCATTTTACTAGAGACGGTACGCTGGCTTCATCGTGCTTTCCGTATTTCGCGCGATTTGGATTTTCAGTGTTTTGTTAGTTTAAGTCTATGTCCATTGCTGTGCCTGGCGTATCATGTCTATTATTAATATGTCTAGTATACACGTGTTTATTTGTTTATTGACTATGTTGTCTAACAATGTTGTTTCTCCATAATATGCATTTCAAATTCTATAGTTCGCTTTAGGTATTTAGTGAAATCACTTTGTATTCCTGTACTATCATGTACTTTGTTCATTTATGCTTGCGGCAAAAGTCTGACATCTTTGGATTTTATCCGGAAATCTCTGGCTCTCATTCGGGCTTTTTACATTCGAACCCATCTCTCATCCGGGATATTGTATACAGCAGCGAAAACCAGCTTCACTTATTCTACTATCCAAATAATTCTCGGCGAATAAACTCAGCTTCCTAAACAGTGATTCTAGTTGGAAATCTCAGCATATAGGTCTGCCATTTTTGTTCATTGGAGGGGGCAGTAATGTTGCCTCGTTCTGCAAAGCACAATCTTTGGCCACATGTCCAGCCAACGTCTAGTAAGCCTGACACTCAATTTCCCTAAATATGAAATGTGTATTATTCACATGGCTATACCTTTTGCTGTGCTTAGGCACATTGACAATGGACTTTGAAAATTGGAATTGTCCTTGATGTGCAAAGTTTTTTCGTGAGAACATGGCACATATATAAAGTGTTTGCGGTACCGGAATTTTCTCTCACCGTTGTCATTTTTGTGGACCAGACGTCTATTCCAAATTTCAACGGCAATAATGGTGAAAGAATAAGCAGCCATTGCCCGCAATGCTTTGGACTGCTTTCCAGGAAAATCCATTTTGCAAACCGAATTCCACAAGTTATACACATATGGCGTCCAGAAACTTGTTCAAGATACTTTGCCAGCACGCCGAAATGGCATTTCCACTTCAATTATTATTTAGTGGGCTGACCCACCCATCAACCGCAAAAATAATTACACAGTGGTTTTTCCCTGAAACACATGAGTAATTAAACAAACTAAATATTGTGAGTACAGCAGTAAGATCGAAGTAACAAAGCCACCAACATACAGGGGGTATATATTCAGCGGACAAAGTACACGTCACCCCATAGCACATTGCCAGAATTGTCCAACTAAAGGTTCAAAAAACAATGCAGACAAAAGAAAATGGATTTCCGCTTCGATAAGTAGTTATTGAGTAAGCCGATATGGTTCATTTTTTTCACATTCCTGCCCATTTTTGAGGAATTTAGAAAACATCCCTCCATAGGTTTCAAGGTACGCTCCAAATTTTTGGCCGGCTTGATGACTCGTTTTCGGTTTACTTGCGCGTGAAATAGCAAATGACAGCGATCGATTATTTGAGCTTTGCAAGCATTGTCAAACCAATAGGCGATAAACATATTTAGTAGAATATGTATTCTCCTAATTCACCTCGTGACTGAAAAAATGTGGGAAGCTTAACTTTTGCGCCACCAAAAAATTTCCTCCCCGCCTAGAAGCCATGCCAACAAGACACTGAATGAGAGCTCAAATTATTGTGATCTGCGGTGTTTCTATGTGTACAAAGAGTCGGTCGATTCTTCTTGACGGGATAGAAACAAGGAATGCACTAATCCAAAGTTCTGGGTCTTAAAATTTCAACTAAGCCATGCCGTCGAAAATTAGGATTACTTCAAATCGTTTATTTGTCCGTGAATGTGTGCAATAGTCTTGAAGACCGGAAAATAAATATGCGACAATATATATAATGTCGCGGTCAAATGACTCAAGGGAATATTGTGACTATTTTCTGCCATAAAATGCCTATTTGAAAAATCCTGTGCATGTTCAAAACCATGTGCAATGGTTAGTTAAATCCACTGACTTAACTATCTTTAGATGATTGAAAGTTGTCACCCAAATTGAGTCGAAATGTCAATCAAAATGATGCCAATCTATTTCACAAAATCAACTAAGGGGAAATAGAACAGACAAGATACCCGAATGGTGCAGAGATAGACCAGCTTAGATACATGTGAGGAATTAAGAATGTAAGCTCCATCTGTCCTCACAGACTGCGGCGTATTTAGGAAAACTGAAATGATTTATACCGATTCTCATCAGCTATTGCATCGGCCCTTCACATTACTGTCACGAACTAGCGGGGGTGTATATGTGGCCTTACCCTATGTGAAGCTAAACTGTAGAGCCATACTTCAATGGCCACCGTGAGCTAACTGGTGACTTAGTATCATAACACGCTAGTCGGTAGTAGTTATTTGCGGGCCCGCGTTGAAGAAAAGGCTAAAGCTGCTTTCTTTTTAAGGCAGCATAGCACATCAGAAGAATAGTGGTCTACGAAATGGTGGGTTGCCCAGAAATCAGCTCATCTAGGGTATGATTAGCACAAGTGGCATATATGATAACCGGCCCATATGAACAGACTGTCAATCGCGGATTGCAATTTTTAAGAGATGGCGACTGAAGGCAGTTTTCGGAGTGCGCTTCGCTGTCAGTGGTGCTAATTTACAAGTGATAAATTGTGTACAAGCACACACATATGCCCGGCAAATGTGGCCAAATAGAGCCTTGATGAATAGTCTCTTGGCGCCTGCTGCAGTGAGGTCTGAGTGGACTTGTGACTAGTGTACAATATGTCGCAAAACCATTGTTTTTGAATTCACGTGCCAATTCAGCGAGGACGTTGAGTTTTTTATGAAACGCAAATGTTCGTTCTCTGCCATGCATTCGCATCATTAAATAAAAATTCGTTTGTAAACTTTCTGCACGCTTGCAAATATTGCGTCTCAGGAGACAAGTGTCTGCACGAAAAACCTATATTTATTTTTGAATTAGTGTGAAAATGCACCTTGCTATCAAACGTGCGGAAATGCAGCCTTAAAAGCTATCTAATGAATTCCGAGTGGGGTTTTTCCGAAAGTCGAGATATTGAATGTTTGCTACCTATGCGGACAAGAGAGGATTAAAATTTCGATAAATAATAAAAAACACGCTGATGAAAAGAGTGGTGCCAATCATCGGGGAACCGATATGATAGGATGACATAGCAACGTTGCGCCAGAGTATAAATTTTTAGTCGAATGCACAGTCATGCTGCACACTTTATTCTAGGTCGTATCATATATCAGAAAGTTTGGTTGCGAGTCGAAAAAAACCGAAATCCATTTCAAGTCACATTTTATCTCGCGGTGTCGAACGGCGTGAGGTTGTCAATGGTCGAGCCAAAATTTGCACTGTCGCGTTTTTAACTCAACTGAAAAGGAGATCAACCTCGTGTGCACACATTATCACACTGCTTATGGTTATAAAGGAAGAAAATGTTTCTAGCTCTTCTCAACTGAAATCACGAGTGTGAGAATAACACGAAACGGTTTGACGTAGACAACTATAAGTCATATGCTGTGCGCACCATTGCGAGTACAAAATTTCTCACGACAACGGGGGCTCAAAGTAATATGCGTCTGTTTGCACAAAACGAGAAACCTCCCCATCAGCATTTTTTCGATGAAGGGGACAAGCAGTTATTATTATAATCTCTGACCAATTTTTGTTACCTGGCGTATCTGGCCTGCACGGTTGGACATTAACCGGTGCCTGTTTAGCTTTCTAGACGACTTTTATCGATCATTTTTGCACTGCCGTAGAATGTGATCAAAGCGCCCGAAATTTGCCGTCCTTAGAAAAATGTTGCTGATTACGCGTATTGTGGCTTTCATTGGAAGTTCATACTTGGCCCAACACTGATTAACAATGCTGCATTTTTGCTCTGAAAATTAGCAAAAAGTGAGCCATTCTGTCGGCTTATAAGACAAAAATTAAGTTATGTATTGAATGCGCGCTGAGCACTAGACTTCTGAATGTTCGGCCTAGAAAAACAGCCCCGAAGTGACGCTCATAATCTTCCCATGTGGCCCATATCATACTTGCTTTTAATCACAAACGGATTTTGTGGAACATCACTAGTTTGAAAAAAAACGCATTTACAATCTGCTTACCTGGACAGAGGATGTTAAGTAATGCGGTTGAAACGATATTGTGCACAATGACTAGCATTCGGTTAGCGTGCCAGAATGAAGGACACAAAACCATTACCAAATTATTTATACGCATTCCTTTACGGGAACTTGAGAATTCAGTGTTAAGTGAAATTTGTCAAAACCATGCACTCACATAGCATCCATCTCTGTGACGGGTTTAAACTCCCTGAAACAACCGCTGCCAAGAATCCTATGGCAAAAATTGCGTGAATCAAAAAACATCAGCACTGGGTGTTTTCTGCTGTTGGTTAGTGGGCATTGCCATAAACTGAGGCGTAAACACGAGCAATCAGACAAGTTTTGATTGCACCATCCTAGTTTTTGTTAGGCATCATCGATCTACGTGTGCGTAAACATTCCGTATAACCATAGTTTAGTCATTGATTGTGTGTGGTTAACCGCCAAAAATCGTCAACGAATAAATCTTTGTTGTGATACAAACACGCATACAAAACTCACGTCGTATGTCACCTTTCAGGAAATGATGTTATGAAACATTCAACCTGTGGAAACCATGAAGCTTTTGACAGAAGACGGAAGAGCTTGTATTTGCGAACAAGAATTTTACCAAATTGCATATGCCTGTCCGTTTCCTCGCATGCTGCAACTTAAACTAAACGCTATGTCAGCTATGGAGCATTTTGTTTTTCCCGTAGAAAACGCTGGAATATCTGTTAAGGTTAGTTGTTCTCCCCTCCACTTTTTCAATTTTACGTTCGCGACCCTAAACCTACAAAACGCTGCAGAACAAAATACCAAAACGCTAAATCAATACAGACCAGCTGCATCAAGCTTTACATTTTGCAATTTGGGCTTCCCGTTTTTACTAAGATTACTATGGCAGCGCGTGTAACACTCATAATTCTCTGTTAGCGTAGCATGCAGATGCCGGAATAGGCACACATGAATGTTCCATTTGCTTCCGCCGGCTGCACTGAAAAATCTATTCAGACACATCAGATGTTATCTATTTGCTTTAATTCTGATGTAAGGAGGAAAGCCCTTCGTTGCAGAGTTATTAAAAAAACGCCAACTAAACAGTTACAGACTATTGTACAGGAAGGTTAAACTCTCATTTGCACGTTGTTTTTAAAAACGGAATATCCATCTTCTTCTCGAACGCGTCTTCTTGAACTCTCCTGATGTGTCACATGCTAGAAAGGCGGCGTGCATGTGTTCACCTAAAATATTTGCATTCCTGCAGTTAAGCAGGCTGCTGCTTTTTCAAGACGTTTACATTTTATTACATGTACTTTTTAAGCAGTACTGTTTGTAAACCTAAATATTCATCCCCGGTTCACAGGCACTGTGCGCGCACGAGAAGACCTATAAAGTGTCCTTACAAATAAAGCTTCAAAGTCAAAACCGAGTCTTGTGAGTCTCCATTTTCACTTTGTGTCATCTTGCTCAATGATATCAGCAAGCAAACTAGTGGTTCGTACAGGAGTTAATAGAAGCGATGTTGAATCTCCAGTTATTTTCGAAGCACGGGACTATTTGTTCGGCAGTTTCACATGTGCATAGTCCTGGTATGGGCAAATGCAGATGTGAGACCTGACTAAACGATTTTCGTGCATATTGTGTCTAGCTCATGTGAATGCACAGAATACACACTTCAAAATAGAATATAGTAATGCTTAATTATTTAAATCCATCGTAAACTAAATGGGCAGTCACTGGATATCTCTAGAAAATCATCACCTTCGGAAATAAGACGGAGTAGTCACTTTATGCGGTCGATTTCGCCAGAGGACAAGTTGCCTCGGAGACACAAAAACGCATGCAGAGTTGCCACTGGCTATCACACACTGAACCACAGCTTGTGTGATTTATTGCAGTTCAATCAAATATTTAGACGACGTTTTATTTGGTGTATGCTGAGGGATCTACACCAAAGCGATCAAATAAAAACGTAAACTATTTTGGCAGATTTTCTGCACAACGTATGTAGACAAAGTGTAGGTGTGTTATCTTGTCCGAGATTTTACCAGTTTTTGTCGTTAGGAGCGGTAAATGATTTTCGGCCACGAATTGTGAGGTATCCCGCAAGTTCGAAATAGTGCATTTGCACAGGTTTTCCAATACACATTTTTGGTTGTGAGAATAAGATATGTCCGTGAATTGGATTATGATGTGTGCGCTCTAAAACCCAGTGCAAATATATAGGTCAATATTTGCCTCGAATTTCATCTATTTCCGGATTGACCTGTGGCAAAGTAAAACACACGCTTAGCCTGTAGCATTGTGTTAGGAGACCTGATTCAAATCCTTATGCCATTCAAAATAGTAGATGCAATTAACCTGTAGGCTGGTGTCTGTGAGCAATTCAAGGAAACCACTAAACATTTGCAAGTATTTGGTCCGACATAACTCGAACTCCGACGCTTAATTCCTCAGACGCGCAACCCTCAATTTATCGGGATTTGTTTGTACCGCATAATACAACTTGTTGTCACCCCTTAGGTTTTATTCTCCTATCAACGGTTGTTTCTATGCCGGGTAATCCGGAAAGACTAACACAGAAGTAGGAATCCAAGCACCTCTATTTCTCAACTGCTGACAAGTACAGTGAAGCATAAACAGCATTACGCATGATGCCGTCCAACATTTGGCAACCATGTTAGTCTTCCAGTACGGACCATATACAATGGCCTGATAAGTGTCAATCCATATAAGCTTGCTCGTTATAAGGTTAAATATCGGCCAGTTAACTCGATAGAATTTGTATTCCAAATTCACCGGAACTCAAGGCACTCGCACGAGCAATTAAAGTTGGAATTACGGATCACTTAACCGATTTAAATTATGAAGACGTTTACAACAAAACGATAGGAATTTCAGAAAAACGTTGGATATTAATACCGTATGAATAGATGGCTATTGAGCTAGTAACCGTTACAATGAATAGGTACAAGGCGACAACTAATGACACTTACTAACTTATTTGTAAATATTAGGTACTTCCAAGGTTCCCTGGGCTTTATATTTCAAGAACCCTATGATCATACCGCGTTTTGGAGGGAGATGTGCAAACGGTATTTGCATTTAAGCACGCTAACACACAGCATGCTCTGTGTTCCTGCAATGCAACATCTCACATCAGGTCCCGGAAGGCACCATGCATTTTGTAGTGGGCCGCAAACCCCAAATTTCGGGGGACTCTGAATTATTTAGCGCGTCAGTGTATGCATTTCTGCAACATAAACCATAACAAGTTTCGTGTGTTTCTACCTAACTGGTTGCTACAAACATCACACCTGCAAGACAGAAATGTGCGATGCTAAATTTCTGAAGCTGTGCACAAAATGTTTCATACATCTAAAGCAAACAGTTACACAAAATGTTCAAGATCTCAGGGAGATTGCCAAATCTTGAACGGTATTCTCGCAATGTTGATCGAACGACAATGGGAGAGCATTTACATGCCTATAAGTCTTTACAAACACGGTATAATATGATCGAAATTCGAAATGGCAGAAAGTGAAGCGGGAATAAATGCTGAAAAGATGACCAGGACACAGTAAGCGGGAGGAGATCAGTTTTTAAACTCATCCCCTGCTTCAGCAAGTGCGACGGTTTTACAACAAAGAAAAATAATTTGACTTAACGAAAATAAATGCATTTACTTGAGAACAGCGATCCGCACTTCCGGGTCTTCAAATACCCGTTCACCCTTTACGAATTAGCTATGTTTCATTCTAGATGTTAAATTCTAGACATTCCTCAGGGTTGTGTGATATTCTGGCATACAAAATGATCCTCAGATGAAGCTTTATCATAGCACCCTTGTGAAAATATTATTGTTATGGTTGTTACTAAAACGGTGCTCAACCTTCAGCCCACAGTAATCGTCCCTCATGTGATGGAAAACAATGTGTGAGCGTTTGAATAGTATTTCCATCGAAGGTTGTGCTGCGGCACATGCTGTGTGCTCATACTTCCAGAAGACGCAGGTTATTTGGGTTTGGCTGTCAGCAATAATTATACAACCTTGTATGAATTCTAGTTCTAAGTTTTTTCATGTGCGTCCGGTAACAGTTTTGTTTGAGTAGGCAACCCAATTTTACCACTGAAATCAATAATTCTGGTAACCGCCAAACGCCGCAGGCCTTTTTTCTTCAAAATTTTAGTTTCCTGCAAGTACAAGTCAGAAAAATGAATCATAGCAGCTACCAGGTTTCTCAAATGCACGATAGTTTTGTTCATAAGATGAAAAGTCTCTGCATCTAATGTGAGCCTCAGTAATGCGACCTGGCTCGACGCCGCACCTCAAACAGCAAGAAAGCTCAACAAAAAACTTCCTACTAGACCAGGATACAAATTGGAAAATGAAATTACCAGAATGTTTCTTTTTATTTAAATGAATATTGAGCCTTCATTGGTTTGATGCTAGCATAGGCGCTGAAGAAATTAACTTCATAGACAATGTGTGATATTTAGTGTAGCACGAAATTGTGAGTGGAATGTTTAATGGGGTGAACCTGGACAATTGACAGCGCGCATATCAGTAGTATATGTATTGTTTATTAGAGCTCTCCTTCCTCCTTGCTTCAACGGCGGGCGCACGGGGTGCAACATGAATGAAAACCTTATGACATGGTAAGTATTACCATAGATTTTGAATAACACATAGGTATATGTCATATTAGTGAGGCGAAATTTTATGGGTGCCTGCCCTTTCAGACTAAGTTTTGATCACTTTAAAATTGCAATATGTTAATACTGGTGTTCATGCGCATTTCATCCAAATTTCAAGTTTGGAATAGACCATCTAGTACACCGTAACGTTGCTGTCGGATACTGCGAGCTATTTTCCGTTTGGTAAGCATTGTTTAGCAAATTGGTTAGTGTATTCTGCTAATGTTCTGGAACAAGTTTTGGGTTACTGCTGTGTTTCAGTACAAACTGATTATCCAAGTGCACCGCAACCCCGAACTGGTATTATTGAACTGAATTATATAATGTACCGTAATGTAATTTTAGATGACGGAGCCTGCGTATCCCGCTTCGGCATTGATTAGCTTGATTGATACCTTGGCCCAATTTTCAAAATTTCTGTCATTGGTCAGTAGCTACACGGGATTGAGTCAAAATATCCACAGTATATATAATTTCGCATGTCGGAACATGTCCCCGATCCCATGTGAATCCTTCACAAAGCGCTCGGATGTGAAGGAAATTCGGATAAATATTCGGACAGATTTATTCAGATGTCGCAAAAATCGTTCAGATTTGGATTGTTTCTTGCACCGTAAAGCTATATCAGGGCGGATTTTATAAGTATAGTGAACGTTGCATTAAAAAGGCACTCCGGATTATTGCATTCGCAGGACAGCAGAATCGAGACAAGCAGAATTTTACAGGTAAAGGTTACTTCAAATATTTTCCGTCCTGATGAACGTCAAACAGATATTAGTTCCCGGTACACGTTCAACCGGGCTTTCAAAAAGTTGCACCGAGGGGAAGTGGAATTAAGAAATCATGCGTTTATCTTACCTGTAAACCACACATATTTGAACTATAACTGGTGCCCAACAAGCATGACGTTCCGAACGTACCAGCCACTGGTTCAAAAGATAGACTTCCGCATCAGAGAATGAAAAGTTTCCTAATTACAGGGAAAGATTGAGTTTGTGAAACTGTCGTGTTGGTAAGTCCTCCGAAAAGACGTATACATGATAAACCAGAGTAACCATGATAACAAACGCAGTGAGCAAAAGACAACGCACAGTGTTAACAATAACCTGAATGGTAGGAGGGACATAAATCGGAAACATTCGATGAAACTACAGTATGTTCGTTAGCTTTTGCCTGATTGGCTCTAATATTTGGGTTAGTCTTCTCTCATGGCGCTAAAATGTTGCGCAATTGGTCCACCCATCACATCGTCACGCAGTATTTCTACTTATTCCAAAAGTAACCAAGCCTGGCACCCTGATTTAAGCGCACTTGGGTGACTTAATTTGTGCTCTCAAATGCTCAGTAGAACCAGCTCACTTATAAGCATTATTACGCAGTGTTCCCCTATTCAACCAAAAATTAACGATGACATGATATTTCTTTATTCATACAAACGTTGGTGAAAATAACTATCTTCGAATAAATGGGCCGTTGATCCGTCTACGGCTTCTTTAAATGTGATATTGTTTAAAAGGATGTCCCATTGTATATCCAGGCGCCTCAATAGGTGACCATAGCCTCACAGTCACAAACGTGTTACACAACTTACTGTGAGAAATGAGTGAATTATTGCTTTCACCAAATGATGCATCAACATAAGTTCGCTGATACGAACGGCACAAGAACACACCAGGCACTGACTCTGCGCAGAATGGATTGTGATAGAACTTTTCTGCTCTGCGTGCGCATTTGTGGGTGGGTAAAAAACCTGCTGTTCTGCATTCTGACCATCTGGGTAGATACAATCAGGACACTCGGTAATCAAGTCAAAGTTAAAACCAGAACTTCGGGTGCAGCTAATAACGCGTCCCAACGCAGTTCGTTTTGCATAACCCGAGGGCTTTATTTCCAGTAACCCAAATCCACTTGCTTCAACCTGCCCGAATTTACACGAATGATCGTTGAGGGTCGCTACTAACAGCTATGCGGCCTGGAAAGTCCGGCGGTCTAAAATTGCTAAGGTCTTGTTGTATGTAGAATATATTCCTCTATGTTATGACTGGCTCTAGCTCCGCCGTCTAATATCTTACAGAACTATTTTCCCAGAAATCCCAAAAATCGAATGAATTCATCAACGCTTCAATTATCTGCATCAGATATCCTATCGCTGAACTGACCGAGTTAGTTGCATTTTGACACCTCCGTTTTCCTGCATTTTGTTCACAATTTCACCATTGCGCCTTGGATTGAGGGTGGGTTTCGACGTTTCGCTGGTGAACTCAGGTATCAGACATTTCAAACTGAGGAAACCGGGTGATTTGATATATACTTTGTCAAATAATTTACCTGGCAGACAATTGTTGTTTAAAGTTTAAACATGATCGCCACAAGCATTCGGTGACTGTGTGACTGCGTGTGTGAATAAATAATAATCCGATCGCGGATGCCAAGGGGTCTACTTTCGGACAGCACTCACATACAATAAACTTCGGAGATAGTCTGAGATGTTTTGATACCAGAGTTAGCACATGAAGCTCGCGAATGACCGCTGTAAGCGCGAGCGAAATAAGCAGAGAGTCGGGGCACGTGACCACGCCTGTATTGTATGTAACTTGTACAAAATTCGCGTTTTTGTGGTATTGCGTATTCAAACAAAAAAACGTTTATGCAAATGATGAAATATGTAACATTGTAATGAAAGCGAAAGAAAGGTACAAAACACCACAGTACTCCCCCACTAGAGCGTTGACCATGGAAAGGAAAAACGCTCGAATAAAGTTTAGACCATGTGGACGACGTATAAGGAGCATGAAACCTGAGTCCAACACCTATCCGTTGGTGACAATTAACCAGAAGAGTCAACCAGATCAAGAAAGAAGATAGTTTAGGCATTGACAATTCAACGCTTGTCAGAAGACTATGGGTATTTTGCGTTAGATCCTTGTTCATGTAGGGTCACACGAAACGCGCACTGATCAGTTTCTTCGTTGCCCTAATTCCTGGATGATATGGTCCATGGAAGTTGTCAAAACCAACTCGTCGGAAAGCTTCGGAGACGATTGGTCGAGCTGTGCCGGTCGACATATCACAAAGGATGGTTCCAGACTGGAGGGGTAAGGGAATTGAAGAAACTTGAAAGGAAGGAAAGGATAGAATGAACGTAAACTTGGGATCACAGTGTTGAAGGTTCGCCAGTTTGGCAAGGTCCAACTGCGTGGAAGAGTGAAAAGTGTTGATGTCTGGGCGAGATAGGGCGTCTGCAAAGACATTGTCTGATCCTGGAGTGTACCGAATGTCGGTAGTGAATTGGGAAATATAGTCCAGATGACGTATCTCGCGTGGTGAATAGCGATCAGGCTTGGCGTTGAAAGCATACGTAAGTGGCTTATGATCGGTTTGAATGGTAAATGATCTACCTTCTAATAAGTGCCGGAAATGGCGAATAGCAAGGTAAATTGCGAGTAATTCACGACCAAAAGTACTGTAACGCGTTTGGGCAGCCTGCATCTTCTGCGAGAAAAAGGCTAATGGATGAAAGACGTTGTTGACAACTTGATGGAGTACAGCGCCGACAGCAGCGTTTGAAGCATCGGTTGTCAAAATAAGTTTTGTGTTCTCGTGGGTATCGAGAAAAGATAGTTTTGTGGCTTGGGCGATTGCCTGCTTTGCTCTTTCGAAAGCAGTAATGGCGGCTGGGGGCAAGGTGACAGATTTTTCTTTGGAGCCAAGTAAATCGGTCAGTGGCTGTAAGACATCTGCACAATGAGGGATAAATCGCCGATAATAGTTGATAATTCCAATAAAACGGCGAAGTTGGGTGATAGTTGTGGGTATGGGAAAAGAGTCAAGGGCCAAAATGCGATCGGGCAAAGGTGAAATGCCGGTTGGGTCAATGTGGTGACCAAGAAAATCTAAGCTGGTTACACCAAACAAGCATTTGTCAATATTCAGACGTATGTTATAGGTAGCAAGACGTTGGAATACTGCCCTGAGATGATCTGCATGTTCAGTTGGGGAGGTACTAGCGATTAAAACATCGTCTAGGTAAGCGTACGCAAAAGGTAAACCACGTAAGACTTCGTCCATGAAACGTTGAAACGTTTGGGCTGCATTTCGAAGACCAAAGGGCATACGCGTGAATTCGAAAAGGCCAAACGGTGTTGTGACCGCTGTTTTGGGTATGTCATCCGGGGCTACGGGTATGTGGTAGTATGCACGTACAAGGTCGAGTTTGGAAAAAATGTTTGTGTGGCATAAGGTACTTGCGAAATCGTGGATATGTGGGATGGGATACCTGTCTGGGATAGTGGCGTTATTGAGAGAACGGTAATCTCCACAAGGTCTCCAATCACCTTTAGATTTCTTGGGTACCATATGTAGGGGTGACGACCAGTGACTCGACGAAGTGCGGATGATGCCGAGTTCGAGCATGTGTTCAAACTCGTGTTTTGCGATCTGGAGTTTTTCTGGATGAAGTCGACGGGGATTGGTATGGGCAGGTGGGCCTCTCGTCTGGATGTGATGAACGACGGAATGTGTGACCGGTTGAGTGTACTGACATGGATGAGTAAGGGTAGGAAAATCCCTAAGTATGTCAGCAAAATGAGAATCAGGTAGAATAACTCGGATACCTGTGGATGAAGCTGGGGTACAGATTCCGTTGACCGAGAGGGAAGTTAGCACATCCAAGAGACGTTTGTGTCGCATATCGACGGATAAGTTGTAGTGGGTGAGAAAGTCCGCGCCAAGGATGGGTGTTTGGACGTCGGCCAAAAGGAAGATCCACTTGAACGCACGTCGCAATCCGAGGTCAAGGGTGAGGGAACGTTCGCCGTATGTAGCGATGCGGGTACCGTTAGCGGCTTGTAACGAACAGGAAGAGGAGTCAGGAAGCGGACTCTTATGTGGTAGCACACTAACTTCGGCTCCCGTATCTACGAGGAAACGTAGACCACTTGAGCGATCGGTGATGTGGAATAGGCGACTAGTGCGAGGAGGGCCACAGACAGTCGTCGCCGTTACTGACTGGCCGGGGTGTTTAAAGGGTTGTTGGGACGCGGCTTGAAGGAGCAGGGTGGTTGGCATTTGCGTGCTTTAGGACCGAACGATTGGTGATACCAGCACCAAGAGGGTCTGGATTGTGACGACGATCGAGATCGTGAACGTGGTCGATGCTTGTTGATTTCGAGCCGTTGAAGTCGATCGGTCAAGGTATCAAAACGGGTTTGCAGTTGAGAAATGGCAGAAAGTACCGGGTCGGAAGCTGTGGACGTGGCGGGTGCAGGGTGGGAGACGGGGCTAACAAGATGAATGGGATAGGTCTCATGGATTTTGTCCGCCATGTGAGCTAGCTGCTCCAGGCTGTGGTCATCAACGAATGCGCTGATGACGCGGGACATGGAGGGTGGAAGTTTATCGAGCCACAGTTGGGTCATGATTTCCACCGCCAGCTTACGGCCGCAGAGGAGACTGCGCATGTGGCGAAGAAGCTGTGACGGCGACCTGTCACCAATTTCGACTGTGGTGAATAGATCCCTGAGCATCTTGCTTTCAGATTTTCCTGTCCTGCTAATGATAGCCGCTCGAAGGGCGTCATAGGGATTATCTTTGGGGATATCTTCCAACAGATCTTCTACTTCTGTTGCTACTTCACTAGGAAGATGCTGGACGACATAGGAAAAACGGGTGGCTTGGGAAGTGATGCGTCGGGTAGTAAAAACAGCTTCGACCTGGTGAAACCACACCCTGGGATTGCGAGGATTATAGTCTGGTAAACGGATGCTAATTGCATTCTCGACTAAATCCGATGAATCGAAGTGTGCATCCATAATGACCGGGCAAAACAAAATAACTACGACGACTTGAAAGGGAAAGTTAAAAAAAATATCTCGAAAGACTCGGGCTCACCAAATTTGTAGTGGTCTGGGTACCCAAAAAAAAGCTACTTTAGGAAGCGTGTGGCAAAGAAATAAATATAATTACTCTGAATTGAGTACACAATAATAAAAACGGTCGAATGCTACAGACTCACTAAGAATTGTTGTCTTTAAAATAGTTCGTCGTTGGCGCAGGTCAGTGAATAAATAATAATCCGATCGTGGATGTCCAGGGGTCTTCTTTCCGGGAAGCTCTCATATACAATAAACTCCGAAGACAGTCTGAAATGTTTTGATACCAGAGTTAGCACACAAAGCTCGCGAATGACCACTGTATGCGCGTGCGAAATCAGAGGAGAAAGTCGGGGCACGTGACCGCGCCTGTATTGTATGTAAATTGTACAAAATTCGCGTTTTTGTGGTATTGAGTATTCAAACAAAATATCCTTTATACAATTGATGAAATATGTAACGCTATAATGAAAGCAAAAGAACGGTACAAAACACCATAAACTTCATGGAGAAGCGCGAAGCAGGCACCTTTTCTAGTCAATATTATCTGGCTGAAACTTATAAATCAAGGCCGTACACAGCTGTTGCCTTTTGTGTTTTCTATACTACAAAATACGCGCGTCTTCTGCGATTTAAATTGGCCCAAGAATATGTCCATCTTGTGAGCCTTTATTTTTACCAACAGACGAAAAATAGCAGCGCCTCCCTGAATGCTGGCGTTTGACAGTTTTATTCCGTTTCTTATTTCCGTTCACCCTCATAGTCTAAACGTTCCTAATTTTATCATTGAGGTCGGTGTTTTGTAGCGGAATTTTTACACAATTATTGCCTTTGGTACAGTGCATAAGAGCATGGAACGCCATAGTGACGAGACACATGATAACGTCACGCAGAAGACCTTCGATAGGTTGCCAGCGGCTGTTCTTTGCAGACATATAACTATTTGGTGATTAGGCAAAGGACATGGTCAGTTGCCGACAAGCTTGCTCATTTAGGCCGCGTTTCTACGCAAAATCCTACAATGATGGCACATATGTGTAGATTTGCCAGCGCTTCAGGCTAGACTTTGAGCACCGGGTGATTTGGCGGAGGAGATACTGAAACTTAACTGCATTTGGTCTGCCAACCATTCGTGCGTGCAGAAAGTATTATTGTATGCAATCTGCGCTTGATTTGTTCGGTATGTGCTAGATTACAGCTTTCAACAGCGCAATACAGAATGGACAAACGTCCTTGCATGTGTGCAAACACACTTGGTCGCGCACACTAACCCTGAAGTGATAAGTAACACAGCAAAAAAAATCTGTCACGTGTGCTTGTGTTTATAGATAGTTTAGTTTGACAGTACATCCATTGTTGTAAGTTTATTAGCCCTCCATAAAAGGTGCCATGATGATTTTGCTGCTTAAGACAACACGCAAACTTTTGCACATGAAAATGACTTCAGACAGCCAGTTTAAGGCTCTGGGATTCGTCGATGTTTGACGTCTCCCATATCAGCGAAGCCCAATTCTCAGAGTGTATCTAGCCCAGAAATTGGCGGTAGGGTGCACGTATCCAGAGTAATTTGATACAGGCGCAGTACGAAGGCTTTGAAAGACAATATGTAGGCCCGCCATTGCGAAAAAAGAAGGATAATGGAAGAAAATTTGATATATTAATGCGATTTATAGCTTTGCTTTCGCTGCACTAAATCGGTCTTAGGCTTCAGCCGTTTGTGTTCTGTGTCATTGCGAACATTTTCAGCCACCTGAACTTTTGTCACTGCTCATAAATCATGATTTTCCTGATATCTCTATAGATACCCTGAGTGAATGAGCCTTTATCCTTGGCAAATCTCCAATATTCTCCCTCTGATGGGATATTTGACTCATCCTTCGAAAGCGTATTTAGATATGCCGTCCGTAGGCGTAAATATGGCAAAAAATACCTTCGGCACAGGTCATTCTCTATGCCATTTTGAACCAAAGATTTTATTACCAAAAATGTGCAAAATTCCGACAACCGTCCAGTTGGGTTCCTACCACCTATCTGTCACTCGCGTGAGAATTTTCCGGCACTAAACCTTGTCTTCCACTAAGAGCAGAGTGTATTTTTCCTGTTGCGTCACGAGTTGCACAACTTTATACCGTCTGTACAGATTCGCTTTAATGGTTTGCACCGATATAAATTTCTTCGCACGGACATGCTCCGTGGTACCGGATAATCACCTGATTGACCCATGATCATCTGAGCTTGGATGGTTAACCCATGTTATCCGACGCCATAACATTTTGACTTTCGCGCCTAAATATATATCTGCTGCTCATATTAAAACTTTTAAACAGATCATCCAAATGTTCGAATGAACAGCAGTTTGTTTAATCTTGCACATTCACACAGCAGACTTGTTGGAAGTATTTTTCCATCTTCAGATTTATCACATGAGGTGTAGAAAAGCTGTTTCGCTTGCATACTACAACAACAAGACGGCTGGTGGTTTATCATTTTGAGGAATGGTAAATATCAAACTGAATGTCTCTCTCTTTTCCATATTTAAGCTTCAGTTTAGACCCGGTCAAACAGTCAATTAGGTTGTCCGTCGGTTGTCCATAGACTACCTACTACCGCGTTTCGACTTATTTCAAGAGCTACCTAGCATCATCTAAATACACGCGAGATTTAAAGGCATTTTAGATTAAATTGAACAAATCGTGTGTTCCATGCGTTCACTATGACGGTCTTCCATAGCAGAGGTGCATTCCGCATACGTTCGTAAAGCAAGATGGTCATCCAAACTGAGTTGTTTGAATTACAGGACTTCTCAAGCAGAATAACGGGACGACATTTTTGCTTAAACTTTTGCTCATAATTATACTTTTATGTATCGACATTAGGTGGCTATGATATCCTACTATGAAGTAAGTAAACTGTAGCTAAACAACTCGGTCGTCCTCTTGACTTAGTAATTGGACAACGGTACCAGCGTTTCTTCTAAAGATATCTCAAAAGAAGTGAACATCATTATCAAGTGAACTAGACATAACAAATGAGGGGAAATGAAGGGAAATATTGGAAAATGACTAGCTGAATGTTATACCTCAGCCTGATATTTTCACCGGGGAACCTGGAGAGTATAAAGTGTGCACGTAATTTTTACGAATATTTCAATAAAAAAATAATTATGACTTAACGGGTAGCACACTGAAAAACGTGCGATGTATTCCCAAAGTTTGCCGACGACTTGTTCAAGCCCGTCTGCGTACACCAGTTAAGGTCAGTCTGCGGAAAGTATCGTTATGTAGAAGACCTACTGTAGCCTGACTTCACCACTTCACCAATTGGTCTTCCTCTTTTCTCTCAAACTGCTCTTTTGGGATTATGAAACAGCGTTCCGCGATTGTACAGCTGTTGAGAAACTCCTTTCGCTATCCAATCGAATATAGCTCTTTTATTCGGGAAAGTTGTAAGAGGCATTTGTTCTATCCGGAAGCATTAGAACATATCATACGATGCACTTCTCTCGGGCAGCCATGAACGCAGGGTTCTAACAGCTGAGAATGCTGATCAGACATTTTGTTCAATGCTTACGATCGTGAGGAACTAAAACTCGATACCATTCCAAGGATTGCAACGCACGCCCATCTGAAAAAGCATGTAACTGGTGTTTTGCTGAGGTGCACAGCGCAAATTCTGCCAATTTTCCATAGTTGTTGGCCATAGATTTTGGTGAGTTCACGGATGTCCAGCGCAGTGGAACACCTTTTCAAGAAATTCACCCGGCGATCTTATCTTGGAAATGTTGATGCGCCTAACAGTGTGCGAGTTATATTAGTATCCGACAAGATGGATGGTACCCACACAAACACAATTTACTGTAAACGAAAACTAGGTTGTGCCCACGCGACGTAGTTTATACTGATCTATTTTAAAGGCAGTAGCCTGAGTTCTTCAAAAGTCACGACAGCCGGGCAGACCATAGCCATTGCGTTAAAGCGACAAATACAGCACCATCACATCTGATGTTTAACTGGGCAGTCTAGAATGTACGAAGGAAGATTTGTGCTGCTCGGACACTTTACGGATACTGAAGATTGGCCGATATACCTCGACATGTTGATGTCAAGAGCTCGTCAACGTCGGTTGTCGGTTGGTTTTCCAGGCATAATTTTATAGGAGCAAAATTTATATGTGCCCGGGAACAGTGTAAGTGCCACCTTGTATTGCTGTCACCCTCAAGGCACTGGAATTCTTGACTTGAAGATCATAAACAGAGTTTTGTAACCTGATGCTATTGACGAACAGAAGAATGGTAGCGATGACGTTCGAGGAGTGAGAAAATTAGGTCAATAACATCTTTGTCATACAGCTTGTTGAGGTGAATCTTCAAGTCTATGTTGATGCTATTGACGAGAAAATGATCTTTGGGGTTAAGAAACGCTAGAATGTCTCCAATGAGGCATAAAAATGAAATATTTTGTGCAAATTCATTCCCCTATCAACACCACATCTACGAGCTTGGGCACTGGAACTTATGCACAAAGATTTGCTTGCCAGGGGGGGGCGGTATATCAATTATGACCAAAACTTCAACGGGTTAGAGTTGATAGTGCCGTTCAAATATAGAAAGGGATTATCTGTGTAACAGTGATCGCATGTTGTTTGAAAGTATGTTACGTGCATAATGTGAATACAAAATAATATCTGGTCATTGTAAGTGACGATGTAATGAGAATAGCCGAAGGATTCCTCGCAGAAGGTGGCCCAATATTTGCGGGTGTGCTGCATAGTAAATATTATGCCGCGCAGGAACTGATATTGTGACAGCGATTCTTGGTAGGCTGGAATGAAGAGAACCATATTCAATATCAGCAAAGGTATTTCAGGCAGCTATTTCACAGCGGCCTTGGTGCCGTTCATCCACCATTAAGATAACTCTGACATCACAATCAGGTCACACAATATTAGAAATGTGATGATCATGAGCACTCGATTGTTTCTCGTCATGCAGCCATAAAACATTAACCCTACGATCCCTCGCCAAAATTCTCCCCCAGACTCATCATTATTCTTCATCAAATTCAGCGGCAGTTTGCTGTACGGCTGCAATCCTTATTACTCCCCACATACCTGCTTCCGGAAAATAAACGTGGGCAGATTTTATCCAGGCGTTCAACCACGTGTCGTTGTACATGGTGAGCGCAATACCGATAATTATATCTCCTGATAAACATTTGCATTAAGAATTATGCTCCAGAGATTGACTAGTAGGATAAAGTCATTTCCGGTGGACAGCAAACGAATCAACAAAGTGAATGAGTTAACTCAAAATGCAGATTCCACCTAGGTAAAGGTTAGATGGAGAGTTGTCAATACTCTACAGCGAACGGTGCCCAATATGAGCACTTCTCTACCAGTGAGCGAAAGAATGGTTCTTGGCAGGTCATAGTATAAGCCCACCTATACCAGGAAGTATCCTACTTCCCGACACTCCACGTTGTTCCGTGAAAGTAAATGCACTTGAGATACTCAAGTGAGTCCACTGAGAGCGGTCGGGGTACCCTCACTAAATTGCGGCGGGTTGTATTTGTAGCCAAGCATAACATCATCAGAAACTTTGCAATGTACGGGACCCAGCAGAGTGCGAAATCTATTTGCATAGAAAAAAATGATCGAGCGAAACGGCGCCAACAAATACACACATGTGTCGGAAATATAAGTGAATACTGGCTGCCATGAGCCAACAGTTGAAATTATTCGAAATTATTCTTCTAGAATACACACCAACTAAATATCTGTTGGCATCGATTAAAGATCATTTCTGAAGGACACTTCAATACGTGGAATCAAACTGCTTGTTCATTGTACTTGACCGTCGTGCGCCTGGCCTGAATTTGCACGGGGGTGACACACCAACGAACATTTGGCAAGCTCACACAACGCGGTTCAAAATCTATTTTGCCTTATTTTGCATATAGACACGTGTCACGTGCTCTGCATGCAACCTTGTTGCAATATGAGTTTTTTGTTCTGTTTTTTCGCTTATTTACGCATGTAAGTTTACTCTTCAAGCAACTAATAATCGAACTCCAGCTTACTGTTACCGAGCAAGGAGTTGCTTGATATTGTAGGAAAATCCGAATGCTAGGAAGATTGGGAGATCTAATTTCCGATAATTCATCGAAATGTCTGCTGCATGAAGGACCTGATTGTTTCATTAATGGACAACACATTCAAGTTGTCAGTTTGTGCGTACAACGTACATCCTCTAGCTGATGACCACAACACAGTGTGCTGTCAATAGTTAGTGCCAAAGCCTGCGGAAGTTCACCACTATCACAAGCAACCATTATCATTTTTGTTTGACAAGTGTTTATGTGTTTGCTGCTTGGAAAGCAACTAAATGTTTCTGACAATAATGCGTTGCCTGTAATATTATTCGTCGCACATACATCCAAAATAACATGCAGTGTTACAGTATTGATTTGGGAAAGATGAGGTGCTATTAACTTTGAGTTTATCTGATTTTGTGTTCCCCAACATAAACTGTTTCTACCTGAGAGGGAGCTGTACGTTGCTGGTTCTCCCATCTATTTCAAATTTACAGTCTTTTGTGGTGAATGAAAATTAATTGTGGGTGTCAGGTTTAAGTTTGCACAACTATGCGGAATAGGCTCGCAATAATTGGCCAATCTTGTTGCTTGCAGTTGGCAAGCATTTGGTGGGTTTCGCAAGCAACCCATGGTCCTGTAAACTGCAACGAGTTGAAAAACACTATACATGGCTAGAAACGCAGTGGTAGTGGTGACCAGCATATTAACGTGGCTGACGTGACCTCTTCAGTTAGCATACTATCGGAGTGATTGAGAGTATCATGTCATTTGGAGGCGCTAGTATACTGAAAGGCTGGTCACATTCAATGCTTGTTTCAATTCCGCGATTGTGTGCTACATGTGTACAGTTTGCGCGCCTAACTACCGTGGAAGGTATTCTCCTGAGACTGTATCCAAGCTAATCTCTCCTGCACACTGGGCTTGTAAAAGGCCCTATGGGAATGAGCCCACGGCACACACTGGTTGGTAATGGGTTAATGGGTGCACATCGCCAGTACGCAGTGTGCACACTGATATTTGGAAAAGTGTTCAGTTTTATCTGTGTGTGACTGCAATAGGCATTTAGTTTACAAACCCCACAATCTAGGATGGATAAAAATTAGAGACAGTATAGTTTCTAATTTATAGATAAAGGAAGCATACTCCATGTCACTATCTTGTAAATACTGCATCCATTTTTCTTATACGTTTTAACATGAACGAGTAGCAATTTTTTATGTCCAAAATTGTTGACAAAAAATAAACAAGAACCACTATTCACCACTATTAATTTTGAATTTGGACCTGATTAATGGGGTGACCCACCGGCAGTCTACTTTCGCCTTACTCTAGCATACATGTGCGACTGAAATAATTGCAACATTGTTTCATATGTCCCCGTTAAAACGAAGGTTTATGATTATTGGAACGCACCAATATTCATTGATTGGTTCCATGTCACGCATAATACACTTGGTTCGTACGCACGCTCTCTGGTCCACATTATATGTGGGAACTTGATTAACCGTTGATGAGCGGTTTTATGGCAACAACAAACACAAGCATCATCTGATCTCACCCACAGACGAGATAGCAGATCACAAGCAGCAATTCCATCAACACTGGACTCAAATTACATAGCATAATTTGTAAACAGTTAGGAACTTACGGGAACTGCAGAATGCTGCAGAGCTACACCAAAATCAGACTGATAAGGGATTTGTGTCAGCCTGTGATCGGATTTCAAGTTGCGACGCAATTCCGCTCGGTGCCTGTCACAACCCCGTCCTTGGCGAGTTTTATCAAGAAGAGATTAGCGTTCAATTTCGGTTGTTCTGACCAGCGCAAATTGAGGGTGACAGAAAATTTGCGTGCATAATTCGCGATGACTACACCTACTAGGACGTGACTCGCGATGAGCTAGTGTTATCTAGTGCTATACAATCACAAACAGTATTAGACAGTGAGAACCATCCGATGGGTTTGGTTTATTTAGACCACTTGCTTGTCCGCCGAATCAAGTGAACTTTACTCACCACCCTTACCGATACTTACCTACTCAGCAATTTGCATTACAAAATGGATCGCAACCACAAAGTCGACTCGTGTCAGCTTCAATGCATGATGCTATTATTACACAAGTCACTCAGACGCGGATTCGCCCGTATGACTCTCGGTGAATGGTGATATGTGAACATAAACAAGGATAACACCCCAAGCCCTTCTGTGATGAGCAATGCATTTGCAGATTTTTGCAAAATTTCCTGAAATTCCGGTAAAGCAAGTGGCTGGCAGAAACTTGGAAGTTGCTTACAAACGATCAGGCCCTAGAATTAACGAAAACAGGCCATGAGGTTGCAAAAATGTTATATCAAACTTGAAATTAGTCCTTTTACCGAAAGGCTGGTTTCAGTCACTAAAATTTGGTGCTCACTCTACGAGCGTTGCACCCGGCCACACCTATATCATGGGACCGTGAATTTCCGATTTTCCCGCTGTAACATGGACTGCGTAAAGGGGCGCCAAACACCATGGCCATATTGTATCTTGCATTGTACTACTGTGGGATGTCAGCAAAGGTAAAACTATTCACCCTTCCCTCGTCTTCCGCTTCCCTTAATTAGGCAACAGCGTAAATGGCAACAATGAGAATCGTAAATTAACAATTTGGAAAACGAAACAACCTAACAGTGAAGGAAGTAATAACAAAGTATAATGACTGATCGGAATCCTAGGCAACCTATCATTTCGTAGACGATGATGTACCTTGAATCTCCTGAGCTTACGCTGCTTTGTTACTTCCGAGTTCAAACTTAACCATATAGTGTAACGCTCGTTACGCTTGTGATTTCGACGGCTATTGAATAATCCTTCACATATATATTCGCCAGCAGCTACCATTTCAAAGCAGGAGATGGGATTTTTAAATTGTGTTAATTGTCATGTTCTATGCAGTTTGCCATTCAGTTGCTTTTGTTCAACTCAAAATGTTCAACAAACACAATGACTTTTCGACCCAAATTCGGATTATTTTCGTCAAAGTATACCCCGGGGAACAACCCGCATGACATTTATCTTTCTGGATGATAGCTGTTTAAATTTGTGCTAGCGCTTAAATAAATAAGGCATTTTCTACCGCTGATAGTTCTGCATTGGCCGGTATAAGTAGATTCCAATGAAAGCACAACCACCTCACCATTGGCGTGACATAAAAAAGAGGACGGTTGAGGTTTTGAAATTTATTTTCACGTTTTTATGTCGTTTTGTGTGTTGCACCAGGACAATGTGTACGGGGGAAGCGTGAACACTGTTCTAGTTGAGAGTTACGTTTACATAGAAAGATAGGCTAAAAGGTCCTCCCATAACAACATGAAAATTACCTGGCAAATCGCCATGGTATTTTCAGTAAACTTGGTAGAGTTGCGCTATAAACGCACCGAAAATGAGAGGAGCACTCGTGTGCATATGCACTCACATGAATTGGAGTGCTTCCCGCGGCAAAATAGATGTGTATGTCAATTTCATACGATATGTTTTATCATACGGATTTCATTCTGCCCAGTTTATTTATTGGGGCTATTGATTCTTCTTGGAGAAATGCAAAAGCTGTGAGTGCGTGAGTGTAGCTCTACCGGAGTATGCATACTGACCAAATGCATCACGATATTCGATCCAGGCATCCAGACATGTATCTAAACTAGGATGTGCCAAATCCCGCGGCCATATTTTAACTTGCGGTGAGCTACGGTAGGATTGTAAGCGAAGGTAAATCTATGCGCCTTTGTCCAAGGTGTCTCTTAATTGGGCAACAAGAGTAAATGGAAAAATATGGATCAGCGTTTGAAATTGTGGTTAAACTGAACAGCCTAACGCCAAAGAAACTACCAACAATAATGGAATGTTTGATCGGAAATTAAGGTGATCTCTCATTTCATAGACGATGATGAAACTAAAAACTACTAAGCTTAAGCTGCTTTGTGTATGCTGAACGTGTATGACGCGTACTAAGCTTGTGATTTTTGCACCCTTCAATATTATGCACAATGATGAAAACAGGATGGACACACCTCAACCACGTGATGGAAACCGTAAAAAAGTGGCACAAATGAGGTCATTTGGGAGTGGAGTGCACACACAAGTCAATGAACTCCACTACATATAGCCTACCTCTGCATATTTTGTGCAAGATATTCTTAAGATGGAGCACCATACTCATTTGTGAATTGCAAGTGGAACGTGCACTTTTTGTTCTGGAGGTGGACGTATGAAATAACGCAATCGATAAGATTGAACAAGAAAGATTTTTATGCTGGGTTATCTGCTTATCACTCACAGAAACAGAAACAGAAACGCAGAAACAGTCCAAAGACATGAGAGATCTGAGAACTTTCTTGAGTTTACTTGTTTGCATCGTGGCGCACCGGACTGGTTCAAGTAGGTATAACTGACATTTTTCTCGTCCGTTTCCCGTTGTTTTTCTCTCTAGATGGGTTAAAACACATTTATGAAGATACTAATTACATTCCCAAATACAATTTTGTGTCGCCGTTGTGTCCACTGTCAACGGCATAAAAAAGCATGGTTTAAACAGTTTGATTCAATTTAATATTAAAAAACGTGCATTTTGCGAATTGACCGTTTATTCAGGCCATTATCCCGGGAAAAGGTCAACCAGCACGAATGCTTTCGTGTGCTGAAGTCCAGGAAATAAGTGAACCTTTTTATAAATTTATCCAATCACACATGGTTGCAAGTTGATAAGTTTACGACTGATGAGGACAATGAATTTAATTTCATGCTCTTTTTGTACGGTTTGTTGAATAGTACATTATCACGACTAAAGGCACCAGTAATGATATTTTGCAAACTGGGCACAATTTAATCATTCCACGCTACACATAATTAATGAACGTTTTTGACGTTGATTGATCAATCTTTCATGTATATTCCACGGCAGCCACCATTTTAGACAACGAGATAGGCAATTTAAAATGTGAGTTAATGATATGTTTTATGCAGTTTCTTATTCGGTCGCCTTCGCTTCGCGCCGTATATTCACGGACACAGCCGTTTTCTAGCTAAATGCGAATTATTTCCGCCAAAGTACTCCCTGAACAATGACTTACACGAAATTTGGCTTCCTACGAAATATTTCTTCAAATTTCTGCTAGATCTTAAAAAAATGATATTTTGATTACTAAGAGCACTGTTTTGACCGGCGTAAGTAGATTCCTACGAAATTACAACTGGCTCACTGGTTGTTTGCGGCACATGGTTTTCGAAAGTGTTAATGCCATGTCACGTAAAAAAGAGGACGGGTGGAGCTTTGAAATTTACCTTTATTTTCTCAAAGCATTGGGTGTATAGCAATTGGAGGCGTAAACAATGCCATATGTGAGTGTTACGCTTCTACAGGAAAAATGCTAAAACGTCCTTCCATTCCAACGTTAAACTTACCTGCTTAATCCTTATTCCATCAATACATTTGGACCCATATCTCAAATAGGATGCGCGACTTGCACAAATATGCTCATGCAAACTTTGTGAGTGTTCAAAATATTTACTCCTGGATGCTTTAAACGCTCTAATGGCTTCCAAAACAAGATTACAGCATTCACTATCCAAGCATTGAGCCATATTTTGGTGCAACCTAAAAATCACCCCACAAAATCTGGTTGACTCGAATTCTTTAATCTGCGTATCGTTTTAAGTTTGTTTAACTCTCTACATCACAAACCAGTATACAAAGATTGTGAGTCCCTCGTTGTTCTCATACTGGATTTTGAAGGCATTTACGTTCATAATAACCAAATTTGATTCGAAAAAACGTTTTGTGATATGTGCTCCGACTTTCCCGATAGACATTTTTTGGACACTTTGAACGAAGAATATTCTGTCACACCAAAACCTGGATACCCCATATGATTTTCGATAAATACCAACTGTATTAGACGTGTTATACCGTAAATGAGTGTAAACATCATACGGATATTCCTCGTGTGACAGAAAATCTGAGGAAAACGGAACGACGGACAAGATGGCTTTTCAAGGAAGATCACGTGGGTCACACGCGGCGGCCTTGGGCGAAGCATACCAGCTTTATTGGAAAACCGTTTTTCACCAGAAATGCAATTGGCAATCGCTGAGGTAACACTCTAAGGTGATGATGAAACGTGATGACGAGCACGGCCTGAAATTATATGTGCCTTTAAAATCACACTATTAACCGACACAAATCCCATTATCAGTCTCATTTTTGTTCCGCTTTGTGGAAATTTATGTTTCCTAGTATCTACAGTCTTCCCAGACACGCACATACTATACAGATGAAATGAATGGCCGATATCTGATGGCCTGTACAAAGACTTCCGTTAGTGGGTGATGCAACTGAAGATGACATCTCGTCCTTCTTGCCAACGCCAAGAAACACTCTTTCAGGTGCTCATCACGGTCCCATATATATTGTAGAACGGATTGCGTGCATTAGCAATAAACGTGGTGTGCATAAAAATTGGAATATTGAGCGATCAATGTTAAGTTACAAAACTCCTTTGCTAACACATAGACCTCATTATTCAGAGGAACAATTAGAAGAATGTTTTTGCGAATGGTGGATGAGACCTATGCAAAATAGGCGCATATCACCACAGCGTGCACACATGTGAAAATAAGTTACATTTTTTCCCACAATGAAACGAGTATCAACGCAAATGTGGTGCTAAAAATTCTTCATTGTCAGTCGCTTTTTGTACAACCAATCCGGAAATACAGCAGATCGGTCGCCCCATAAGTTTGATGCATACCGGAGGCGACCCTGTTTATTTTCTCACATATATTGAAGGTTTCAGTTGTTTTAAACTGTATATGAGCAGTTAGTGCCGTGTGTCCCACAAGTGACATGACTTTTGATCTCCTCACTCAGCACCTACACGCTGTTCTGATTTGTCCGTTTGATTCATTTTAGATTGGGAGGGCTTTTACAATAAAGGTTTGTTGTGGTCGCATGCTTAGACAACCTGAAGTTCCTTGATGAATACCACATTTATATTGGGTATCACATGTATTTTTCCATCGCTATCCTGCAGCGCACTGCCACTGTAATTTATAAAATCAGTTTCCCCGTGTCATGTCAAAAGTTTATTCTAACCCGCGCGGTGTTTAACAAAAGGTGTAACAAAACGAGCAGAGTTTGGCTTGGCTGCAGTCCTGGGGCACCAACGTGCACAGTGTTTACACATGGAAAGTGTACCGCCCGGCTGAAAATCCACAGAACTGAAATAAGTATTTAAGTTTTTTTCAAATAAATCATGCCGCTGAACGTAACTTTCTAATATTATTCCTTCAAGCTAGCTCAAAGAACACAATTTGCATTCACCCTAATTGTATTATAGATTCAAATAGCCGTCGTTCTTTGATAGTATGTTGGTCATCATCACAACAGAGTTTTAGCCATGTATCTTATTTGGATTTAAGAGGATATTACTTTTCTCAGTGGCCGCCAAGACGTCTTAGATTTTGCGAGCAATCTGCGAAAAATGGCTGGACCTCCACATCAGTTTAAATAAACACGGATGCCTCAGTTTGCCGCGAAATGCTTATTTATTTGGCAACTTTTGCACAGTTTAAAACTGCGTGAAAACTACGGCATTTCTGGTATCAGAGTTGGCACTCTATGAATTTGGGTCTGTTCTCCGTAGCGGGACAAAAAAAGGAGCCTGGTACCATGGGATAGGATCCCAAATCCTATACGTTTCATGATTCCTGATTTAAAATTCAAGACTGGGGTAAAAATCAGAATCGTGCAACATTTCTCTAGGTAAAAATTTCTCAAAACAGCTCGGTGAATGACGCAGGACTTTGTGTCAGGCATACCTGCGATGTGAAACGTGCCTTGGCGTGAAACGCTCAATGTTTATACAAAATGACTTCAGAACTTTAATCGAATTTTCATGTGGGAGAGCGTCTATTTCGAACAACACTGTGATGAACCTACTGGAAAATAGGCACATTCATGTTTATATGCTGGCAATTTGAGTCAACATGAAATGGCTGGAATATATTCACATTGGTAGGGTGTAATTCCTAAACGTACACGGTGATGAAATTAACTAAGCTACAAATATTTAAAAAAAAACTCCGATGAAACTCAGATTATGCTTTGTTATCAGCCCTATTTTAAGAAATAAGGTGCTATTTAATTGCTCCGCAGGCCGCCAACAACAGGGAGAACATTAAAGTCGAAATTTGGTTTTGATTCAATTTGCCCTTCAAAGTAGATACTCTCCAAACTCTTTTTGATGAACCGAGAGACTGTTAGAAGGCCATTGTCATGTGGAGGAACACTAAGCAGATAAACGGTCCGTGGTATGCGAACGTAAGATAGCAAAAATGTATTCAGATTTTCAGCGAGTATGCCGCGCTTTTAAGCCTGGTTGAACGCAAACGTTGATGTTGAGGAGCACATGTGTAGTTTAGAACTTCTGGACTTGTCTTCGCGACCTCCGTTTTACCCGTATCATCACATGCAATAAACTGCTGCTAACAAATTCAGGTTGGGTTGTCCAGCAACGAACAAATAACCAAATGTCAAACCAAACAGATTGATGTGTCTTGTGACTTGTGAAACTTTGTGTTGTCTTTGACACTGCATACTGACGGCACACCGTATTGTGGTTGCTAGGTAGATGCAGGAGGTAGTATGCGTGACACCGCAAACAGGTTCTAGTGCTCAATGCTGACAAGTAGAGGTTTTTCGTGGTGCTTTTCCTCACGCGGTGTACCGTATATTAGATGTGCTGGTCCTCCTAATATCTCTTGGTCCCTAGTTGCCGAACGGAAGTCAACCAATCGTTAAATAAAGTGCTCCATTTTCATGCAAGCCCCCCCCGCAAGACCAGGCATGAATGCTACATTCTGAACAACCATTTCAAAGGATGCACTGCTTTTTGTGTAAATGCAAAACCCTTATAGAATGCACTTTTATTTTCAGCTAGTGAATTTATGAACTCAGGTAGGATTTGCAAAGCCGTTTAAAGCTCTGTTCCAGAGGGCGAAAATATAATGTGGTTAACCCAAACAGAGGACTATGAATCATACACCAGAAAAGCGCTGGCCTGAAACCTTGCACTAAAGTACTCTGGCAAATGCATTACGATAGCCAAGTGAACTTCAATGGGTCACCTCAATAGGGGCTTCTCATCTATATGGATTTGTCGTCCGTTCGCCTTTCTCGAAGCCTGTACATTTGTCTGCATCGTTCACAATCGTATGGGCATCAGTTATGCAAGCAATGATATATTACTAATTCGACAGGTCTGTCTTTTTTATTGACCTGTTGCAACTCTTGTTTTGTTAATCCGCATGGGCCACCTCCCCCGCACTGATCGGTTATTTGTTGACATGAGTGGTCTATCCTCGAAATCTGTTGTGTTGTGGTCTTACATTGGAGACTCCGACCTCTTCTCCGGAACACTGCGGCGAGTGCAATTCTTTGATTATATCAGGCTTACGTGTAAGGCCACTATAATAACCTGAGAGTGGACGGAACCATTTAAGCACGCACAGGACAGTGTGTACAAACCACCATGGTGATTATCATCCCCTTAAAAGTAAGATTATTCAAGTTTGCCAAGCTCTTCTTGATTCCCAAAAATAATATGCCGGTTCCGGTTTTGCTTTTGTGCATTAATTAATTTAGCTAATCAACCAGATACCTGTTACACATTTATTTGCTCGTGTTCAAAGAAAAACCCAAAATGGCACGTGAGTAGTACCGTCATAAATGTCTGCAATTTAGAAACAAAAATTGGTCAAGCAAACTAAAAGATTCTCATTTTTTATGATCAAGCCGCGCAATTGTTCGTTCTCACTGAGACATTTATTTTTGCGTAAACCATCACAATTTCGGGCCAATGTTTCCTCCAGAAAGGTTTGCACAAAAATTTTCACCACTGTCGCCCTAAAAAAAAACGTTGCGTGTGAAATTACCAATGTGTTTTCTGTCTAGCAATAACTGAATAAGGGACATCTGAACCATGTCATCAGCTGGGAAATAGATAGTGATTCAGGAAGGAAGACAATGGAAGACTGGCTTTAAAGGTTTTTTTTCTATCTGATATTTGAGTAGCATTCTTGCCGGCTTCGACCTTCCAGAATACACTGTGATCAATACTTGGCGACCGTTCTAAATACTGTCATCAATAGAACAATTTCGTTCTGCTGGTTCCTCGGAGATGACTATCATGGTTAGGATTATATGAGATAGTCAACACTGATTAGCTTCCGCCAAACCCTCCAGTATTACCACTTTCATCCACTCTAAGATGTATAAAGTCAAACATTTCTTCATTGACTTAGTTGTCGCCCGATGATCCGATGGGCGCATACCATGTGGTCGATACAGCAAATATGCCGATGTAAGTTAGTGAACGCTTGCAGATTTGTTGCACACAAAGTGGACAAACTAGTGAGTGCGTTGAGTTGCTTGTGCATATCTCACAAAAAAATGACTTTTAGGCTGGATAACCACTGCTCCGCATAGAGGGAAGCAGTTGTTATTTACCGAAGCTTTTGCACAATTGTGGTTAAGTTTACTTTGACAAATACATTCTTTACGACCAAAATACCACTTCACCGTGTTTATACTGCACAGCAATGTTTTGCGATACATGAGATCGATGGATATTGCATACCGTTCTATCTCCATTGCAGTGCTCGTTGAAATCCTGAACGGTTAGTTTCATTACTCTGTTTAAACTGTAGAACGTTATCTTGCAGAACATTTTAGGCTAGTCATCACAGTGTCATTTAACACATACTGAATACATTGCAATCTTCTGGGCATGTGTGAATTGTTGTTCGGTTGGAAGATTTCATTATGGGTTTTTGCGTTGCAAGCTCCGCACAACTGTTTAGCTGATTCTTTTTGGTATTTCTAGAGAAGCTCTCCCACCGCCTTGAATGTTCGCACCGTATGTGACCTAGTGTAGATATGAGAGCAACTCATGTTAAGGTGTGGTGATATAGTTTAGAAAAATTTACAGAGTAAACTGAATTCCAGCCTATATTTTTCTTGGGGGAAATCAGGTAATTTTCGGTAGACTTCTTCAACGAATTCTTTGCAGTTTACCACTGAGCTGCGATAACATATTAGGTTCCATTTTTTGCCCATCAGAATCCTTATGAAATCAGCATGATAACCCAATTGTCAAAGGACGAGTTCTCTCCGGATGTTCGGGGTTTTAGATGTTTCATTCCATACCAAGACGGCAAATGTATTGCCTGCTTCAGCCGTGATACGAAAATACCACAGTGTTTTGATCGGTGTGCACTGCGTTTTGAAAACGTCCAATGAAGGTCTGAGATCACTTGCGACTAATAACAACAGAAACGTTTCTTTAAACATGTTTTTTAGTGCATCACTATTTCGACAATCCATTCTTGCAGTGACTCGTTTTATTTCAGCCACCTGTAAAACTGGGAAGTCAGAAATTGACCAAAACCAAGGAGATATGAGACTTTTGTTTGTGCATCTGAGGCTTTTTAAGACATTTTGCAAGCCTGCTAACCATTGAGTGTGGACAAATAACCACGACCAGGCTGTTCTAGGCGCGCGCTTGGTGATAAAAATGAAACTGGTAAACGAGAATCACCTGTGTTCCCAAGACCTGCGAGACGGTTATTACACATGGGTAGGTTACGAACCTATGAACACGGTTACTAGAATTTTATATACATGCATTAACCTGAAACGTGAGCGAGTCAAAATTGCAAAACAGTTTGAAGGCAAATTAACGCAGAAAATAATCATCAGTTAATTATATCCCACGATTGCAATCAGGGCTTGAATGAACAAGTTGTTCGGGCGGTGGAAGATAACACTTGGTGGCTGCAAAGTGATGTGTACACGTTCTTATATTCAGAGGATAAATAGTATTTGGATTTTATTCATTTTTGGGGGGATTTTGTGGTTGCGGCCGTTTTAGACAACTAGCAATTAAGGACGAAGTTTATCAGATAATTCGTTGCTCCTAAGTTCGATTTGCTCCCCTAAACTTTACTGAGGTCACTGAGGAATAGTATCGATTTAGATGATGTACGCGACCAAGATTAGTGTAAATGAACATTTTGAAAGTTAGGGTCATCAGCAAATACAATAATGTAACCAGTTAGCGAAGAAAAATGGTTAAGTTTACACCGAAAAGAAACATTCCGGGAACTCGTAAATTAGGGCAATGAACTAGTTAACTTGCCGGATAGACTCGTTCGAATGAAAGTTCGGAGACCATGGGTGTTATCGCGCATTGACCAATCCGATTGATCACCAACGATCAAGTACACTTATGTGATATCGTAATGTAGGCAACGTCCACTTCGGCAGTCAGATTTGGTGACTGCCATTATAAGTGTGTATAATCCTTGGCTAACAAAGTTTCTTCCAAGCATAATGGTCCTAAAATTCAAGCAATTCGTAGAACCATGCTACAAAGTGCATGAGCACAGAACCATGTGTTAGTATGGGCCACAAAATCCACCGTCATTTAATACCAGTCAACTGAGTGAAAGTGATAATTCTAATGGAAGCATCTCTTGAGTCCACACAGAAGCAAATTTCGTGTAGATTGCCTAAACCGCTTGCGGTTTATAGACCTCGATAGAGTGCAAACTACTCTGGTGCTATAAGGATATGATAGAGGCTTGATCACGAAACGTATGTATGTAGGTAGAAACCTTCTTCAACAATTGCCCACCTAACTGCGATTTTTTATAATTAGTTTCAACGCCGTCTCGCCATCTCCAGCATACATTGTACAACATAGCCCTGTGCAGTAGCTTTCTGACTTTGCTAAGAGTATAATAGCATAAAATTTTCTATGATGCTCTTTATTCGGAAACAGCGTGCGGGGAAAAAAATTTGAAACGGTTGTTTTACATCTAGTACTGGAAAACAACGTTTAGAAAACTCATTGTGGAGCTTGTAAGAAACCGCACCGCAAATTGAGGTAACACTCAATAGGTTATTCCGATTTCCTCGGTATGTCGGTTTCAACCCTGTATCCTCAGTTGAACAGTCAAATGAAAGTAGTTATCACAAATGAGATCAAATATCAGCAGATGATAGCGTAGGTCTAGGAAGCCGGATGATGTCGGTAGAACCGCAGGTAATACGCCGCACGGATAAACACGAAGATGTTTTTTGAGTGCTGCCAAATGTAATACGCTTGGTAAGAAAGCGGCACAATTAGCTCTCCTGCGACAAATATTTTGTATTCTACATCGATATCCTGGAATTTTCGAGGAATAACTCGTGAGTTCGAAAGCATGATTGAATTAACGAGGGTGACATTTTCTGATTTAGTGAAGGTTATTCACACCCGTGTTCAAAATGTTACGTTTCATACAACCAGTTGGGATGAGGCAGATTTGGAGCTTGCTTAGATTTTGTGAGGGGTGACGTTGACTAGTCTGGGAGAAATGGAGATCGTTTTCTTCAATTTTACATGTATGATCAACCAAATGGAATCTTACTGTATACATTTTGACAATACATGGCTTCTTATAGAACGTAAGATAGCAAATATGCACTGCTTAATATTGGAGCACCAGCTGAAAAAATAGTAACTATGGAAAAATTAAACAAACCCGTCCTAATTTTCACCTGTTTCATTGATATTAGAAGTCCATCTCAGGACTGCCGACATCTTTCTCCATGTAACAGATGCAGACAAATTTGATGAAATAAGTATGTCTACCAGATTTTGGTTGTTTCAACAAAAACGCCTAAAACTCACTTCGGTTTCTTCACAGTGTCATCGAATAATTGTGACATTCTTTTTTTCATTTCGCTCACCAAACGGATTCAAGAGCCTACTCTGACGCAAAAATATGGTCAGCGTAGATCGCCTAGCAAGATCCGTTTGGCTTGGCTAGATTATAGGTAGCCACATTTGTTCACTTTGCAAGTAGGTTTAAAAACTTCACCTATAGTAACTGCTTGCCAATGTGTAATGTAATCAATAAAACTTGGCGTCGAATGTTACACAACGCGCCATAAATATGGATCGATAAATGGCTGCTCTATGTAGGAAATGAATTTCACAAAGATTGGGTCAGTCTATGTGACTAGTTCGTGAAATTTCAACCCAGTTAGTTAACTACAAATCTGCCATTGGTTTGTTTCAATTATCTTCTGTTTTTCTGCATAAGGTGAAGGGGTAAAGCTCATAGCTCTCTCTAATATGTTCCATTGTAACGATTATTATCCAAGCAGATGTCGGCAGCTCTAGTATGTCAGACATCGGTGGAACCAAATTTTCTTTTAAAAACATTTGAACTTTCGGACTGGCTTGGTGTATAAAAAACTACGCGTCCCGCTCAGGGGGACCTCTCGATGGTTTTGATTATCATTCGTTCCATTTTACGTAAGCATTATAGCATTGATTCAAACACAGCAGAAATGTATGGATCGTCTTATTAAGAATAACTAACCGCACACCCCATTTACCAACTACGTCTTTCGTGTCCACCATTCAGGAACGATGGAGATGTTGTACACTTCCATGTAACGAGTGTCATTCATTTGGTTGCCCAAAAAAGGGCGCCGCAGGCCTCACAAACCAAAGGCCTTCAGGAGCATTTATGTGTAGATACGCGTTGACCATGCACTTAGGAAATGGATGCTGTGAATATTCACTGTCATTTGAGGCGGCTCAATCTACAATTTTTCAGCACAAAAGTGTTAAAAAAATTTTCGAATCATTTAATAGACAAACTTATTTAAATTAGTAACTTTAAGAAAGATCGAAACAGTGTTTTTATACAGCAAAAGATATGGTTGAATTCAGTAAGTCTATTCCTTTTTTCACGCTGAAATAATCCCTTCCGTGTGGAACGCTGCGTTTGTGCTGAAATTATCGGGTCACATGGCAGTTTCGTCCTTTTTGCTGAATTGTTGGTGGTCAGCAGGATTAGAAGGCTATAACTTTCAGTGACCCTACTGTGCACCTACATTTCGATCCCCACTCAACTCCAAGCATCATGGTCTACCGAAGTATCTAAATGATTTGCGTCAACAGTGGGGTTACTGGGCGTTTGGCGAGCTTGGTTACCCTGAACTAGTTGAATTATACATTATCTAGCCGGGATGTGTGAGCTAAGTCTAAAAGGTATGCGGCCTGATGCAAAATATAGCGTTTAGTCAGGTGACCGCGAGTCCATGAATTATGTTGGACAATTTCCAGCCTTAGTAAAGCCGTCATGAATATCTTTTTGAGTTATGACTAGGACTGCTCAGGCCCAGCTGGTGCCTAAAATTCACTAGAAACGCATTTAATATTTTGAGGACTACTGCTGCGTGGCCTTGAAAAATGTCACTTATGGACAAAGAAGAAAATCCGCCGGTAAACTGTTAATCAAGCACATCGCAATTTTTGCATAGAAAGTTAACTAGAGTAACAAAATTCTGCGGTAACAGAGATGGTATTTTATTCACTGATAATTTCATTGAGGTCTACGAAATGAGGTTATGCGAAATGTCGATAATTTCCCGACCTGGTAATTCGTATTTCAAACAAAACACCTGAGTACTGGATAAACGATTCTTCGGCACTTGTTGACGCTGAAAACTAATCATATACCCCCCACTTGGATTCGTCGAAATTCGAATCAAATGGCACTAGTTGCTTAACAGTGATGTGCAGCGCATAATGCTTGCACAAAGATAAAAGCACTTGTGTTCTCCGACGTGACATAACAGTCCTCCAGAAATTCTCCTTCAAGATTGCCTCTGGTGCACGTGGTTAAATGCTCACACCCGGATTTTTGGCAAGATCGCTTAGTGAACAAGATACTCAATGTTGGCGCAGAATGCAGTTTTTTACCACATGTGTATTTACATGACATAACCAACGAAATGCGCCCATGCACAATTTTCGGGTAGTAGATTTCAAACTTGGTAAACCGAGAAGCTCATTGGAAATAAAAGGAGCCGAGGGAAATTGGGCGCACGAGGTTTAGTGGATTGCTAGTTAGCAAAGTTATTACCAACTTCTCTGTCCAAGTAGACCCTTCAACGTGTTGGAGACACGTGAATGGTGTTTGATAAAACTCTGGTTTAACAATCAGGCCTAGTGAATAGGACATCTGGTGACTCAACGAAATTCTTAAACACTGATGCCGAGATACTGAATACTGATATCTCAAACCGGTTCAGCAGGTTACTCGAGCATCTCCTTCCGTGTTTCTCGTCTACGTAGCAATATTTTGGTCATTACTGTATGTTAACATTATGTTTGGCCGTTTATCACACATGTTCTCAACTTTTGTGATGACGGCATGAATGAAGCAACTACGTCATAAGCTGGTGGTTTACCCACGGTGAAGATTTCGTTCAATGAACAGGGCTGCCTTGCGGCTGCCGGTTTGATATGGGGTCTTCCAGAATCACATTTTTCTCTATCGCTGGACAAAGTTTACTTTGACACAAGTCCTCTGAAACATACGAGGCCAGGTCGTATGTGCGCCAACTACAATTCCCGTTGGTCTCGTCCGAAGGGTTTTCATTCTTATTCGATGTCCTTCCACTTTGGAGCGTCATATAAACAGCCAGGTGGTTCACAATAACTGTTTTTTTATTAATGGCTGAATAACGGAATCAGCCGTTCTCTGATTGGCTAACTAAGACACCATTGGTATCTCAGTGCGCCCAAGCCCTCTCAAAGTATTGGGTAGCGTGAAATAAATGGGCGCGACTGGTATCTAGTTAATTGGCACATACAGCAACCGCCGCAGATGTAATAGTGTTATTAAAAGCCAAGGATAACAGGCTAGGTATGTACCTTCATGTTTTAAAACTCACGTGATAAAGAAGTGTGGCAAGTGGGATGAATATTCGATAAGGAGAATAATGGCTTGCAAATGCCATCGAGAGTAACTAAGTCAGCTAGCCAGACAGCCAGACATACATCATACATCACAGCTTGACTTGACTGCAGGCTTAAGTGTGAAAATTGGGCTTTCAACCTGGGGATGTTAGAGAGTTGTTGCATTGTCTACAATGCTAGCGTATTTTTTCCTCACAGGAGCACGGCCATATGGTGCACCGAGAAACATTTCGGTGGTAAATAATGAACCAAATGATTGAATCATAAATCGAACCCGAATTGAAGGGGAAAAATATGCAGTAGTTAACCTTGCCACCTGAAGGATAGATCTTGCTTCTCCCTCCACATAGTTCGTTGATAATCTTTCTGTCTTCTTTTATAGACGACTCCAGCGTGAGGGATGGTAAGTAAATAGAGCAACACCACCCTACTTCGTGTAAATCGGTGGGTGTCAATTATTATCTGAGAAAACTTCCTGCGTAGATCTTCTGCCAACTGCTCGGCCACACAAAGTTTCATCGGTATAAACGAAGAAACAAATCATGTTGCACGAATGAATGATTTTGCTCTCCGTATGCAGAGATAAATACAAAGCAGCCAAATTAAGACACGCTTCTGTCCGGAGATTTCCATGCAACACGTTGTCGCAAAAGGATGACTTATCCCGTGCTTAGACAAAATAGGTTTTCGCCGGTTACGGCAGAACCAAAAGCGCTAAAGCCCTGCACACTGACTTGGTGGCACAATTATTCTGTGTATTTAAATATTCACAACGATGTTCACTAGCAATAAGCTACCGTATAGAAAGACTAGAGAGTCATGAGAGTTTAAACGGGTGTAAAGTTTGCGTTATCTAATTTACCACGCCACCATCGCCTATTAACCTAAAGTGCAAATTCAGTCCACATATATGGATGCCAATCATTATCTGAGTAAACGTCCTGCGTAAATCTTCTGCGTGCCGCTCTGACACAAAGTCACACCGCTATGAAGGAAGAAACGAATCCTCGTGTTGCACAAATGAATGCATTTTCTTTGCATGCGCAGAAGTTACTATAGGGAAGCCATTTAACACATGAAAATAAACGAAATCTTCGTAGAAAATTGCATACTTGGCATCGTGTGAGAATCTTGTTTTTATAAGCCGACGAATAAAATGCACTGTAAGTTTTGTTGCTTGTAGTCTATTGTCTGATCAGCGAAGTTGAGAGGATGATTTGGAACTGTGTTTTCGGGTGGTCATGGCAAGTGGTCATGCCTACATATGATATTTTATGCCCCGTCCGACTTGTCAAACTGTGGTGCATGCGCGTCACCAGTATATCTGTGAAGCTTCACATAAATTGTTGGCTTACTGGCGCGCTGTCTGCATACTGGTGGCTCTCGGTAAAACAATGTTTCTTTCAAACCAGATGGTAACAAGCTCAACGTCTCACCGACCTTCTTCAGCAGTTTCAACAGGGTGAATGCAACCTGCAAAGTTGCAGTAGAAATTATATTTGTTCCGGCTCCTGCAAAAGCTGTTCATAACTGGCTCATCTGTGTTGTGTTACGCGTTTGCTGTTAAAATGAGTGGATTATTCAAGCACCGCTTTTGTAGTCTCTTAAAAATTTGCGCACTCCTATGGGTAGGATAGTCTCATCTTATGAGTGGAGTATCGAATCCTATGTAAGGGCTGTTCAAGTATCGTTCGCCAAAGGCGGTTTCTACACTCACTTCCATTAAATCCCGGTTTACATTTTTAAGCTACAGCGCGGATCAAAACATGTAAGTTCCTTAAAAAAACACATGCAAGTAAGCATTCCTAAGAGCTGAAAATGGCATACCTGTACGACGAACCAGAACACCCAAATTTGTTCTTTTCGATAGCAAAAAATTTCAATCTATTTCAACAGTTCCTAGAACGCTTTTACGAGGTGAGTTAAAAGGCGTGTTTACACAAAGGGCATACATGGAATGTTGTCCTAAATTTGAAATTCGCCTGCCCAGGTAATATCCCAAAAGTGTCAATAATCTGGGCTTTTTAAATACTCAACTGCAGACGCACAGGGATTGACCGAAAGTGAGTCCAAAAGTAAAATTCTCTGCCAACTTTTGAAATTAACGGTCTTTGTTTTCTGACTGTTTGTGGCCTCCATTATTTGTGATAGACTTCGGTATAAATCTATGATTGCCTGTTAAATTTAGTGGACTCAGGCCAGAATAAGTTGCTGTGTTGAAACACACACTTCCAGCTTACACTCTCTTACTGAGGAATCACAACACACACAAGGTTTATGAATAACTATAAGCACTCTCACCTTAAGTTGAAAAAATCTTCCGATTTGGTGTTTAGCAGTTTTGTGTCGCTTAAAATGCAAGCATAAGATTTTCTAATAACTTGAATGGATGTCAAGCCCCTCTATTTTATTGTCACCCTCCGTCGTCAAACTACGATGCGCCGGATTTTGTCAACCCCACCCACTAGTTTTACTGCATCTAGACAAAGTGGCAGGAATGGAACTAACTCTGAGCTGCACGAACATACGTCAACCGTTCCATTGTTTGCTTGCTTCTTAAACTGCAACAGTTATAGCCTCTCGGTGATACTTGATAAAGCGTAGGACGAAATGTACAAAGTGTTGTCTCGAGCACACTAGGTGATATATCAAGGTGGTGCAAACCAGCATTTCATAGTGTAATGTCTAATTTTACTTTGAGAATTTTCTGTTCCTGTTCACTCATGTCTAGCGTCTGTCAATAGTAAGTGCAGAAAAACTTGACAAATGATAAAGCACCCGTTTTCTACTTGGTCAGTTTGTGTTAGACGAGCTTGTGACCTGCCGAATTGTTGAAGCTGCGTCTAAAACTGCTAAACACTTATTCCGCTATATCAATAACTTTCCGCAATTCACTCAACATTTTAATAAGAATACATTCAGGCACATAAATTTGTAAGAAGACAAAGCACACAAAACTCATTTTAATTGTTGCACATAATGAAATGTGGGGCTTATCATAAGTCGCCGCTGTGACCATATTGCATAATTTCAGTTCCAAAATTATAGGGCAGAAATTTTCAAAACGCTTTCCACAGAAATTCATGTAGCACAGCTACGGGCGTTTTGCCTACTGTAAGCTCCATACATTCATATATGTTACCTAATGTTTTACGCCCTGTACCCCGGATCACCTTAACCGTTGGTAAATATGCGATAACTGTGCGCCTTAAATAAACATATCAATGTTTATTGTGGTATTTCAGGCGTACGTTTCCCTTGCCATTGTATTTGACAACCACCCTTTACGGTTCAACTTGTGAGATGCCAACAGACATTTTAAATCGCTTGTTCTGAAAGTGACCGCAAGCGAAAAAATGAATGTGGATCCCTGGCACAATTACCGGCGTCAATGGATCAGTGGGGTTGATGGATCAAGTGTCCAGGGAAAAAAACAATGAATGTCAAGGGAATATTGCACGCAACTGCTGCTGGCGATTTTGAAAGATTGTGCTACCTTAGCAAAATTTTCAAATGTACTGTTTTTCATGCTTTTTGACTATCGAAATATGCCATCATTTGTAATTTTCGGTTATATTTGTTGCTACGAGATACTTTAACAATAATCGAAGTGGTTTCCGCAGAGCACTTAATTATTGTTCTTTTGTTCTCAGGTACTGTGATATGGAGAAAAAGTAAGCTGGGTTCTGCGAAATCTCCCCATTCTCCCAGTAAAACATTTATTGCCGGAAGCACCACAGCGTACAACCCAAGCATAGATTTTCTCATATTCTCTATAGATAGTTTTCAATAGCTTGGAAGCGAAAAAATCCCTTTATGTTGGGCATATGTGGGCAGAATCTGTGGTGGGTGAGTCACACAAATTATTGATCCAGCAACTCGGTAAACGGCAGTGGAGCATCTAAGTGGTTAATTTCGTAGTTCAGATAGACCACGTGTCATGCGTGTTGTGATCCGTCAAACTATAGAACGCACTACCGCCTAACAAAGTGCTCCATATTCAGGCAACCGGATTGCAGTGACCTGTCGCGAGATCCTGTACCGTTTTCGGATGACGCCCTGCCAATAAGTGATGTGTTGAGCAAGCCACGACGCTTGCGTTTTGCACTAAGTGCACATGCATGGAGATATTTTCAGTAGCCCAGTTAAACTTTACGCTTAACTCCAAACCAACGTCACAGTTATCTGTGCACAGGCAAGTTAGCCCTCGCGTATTCTTCTAATTAGTTTGTCACTGTGTGCTCTGAGGTATTTTCATCCCTGGCGAACGTTATTTTTTCCAATTATTTGACGCCCAATAACTTTCAAAGCCCAAGTCATTTCTCCTCTCCCTTTATGACAGTCATGGTTTTCTGTAGTATCTTTGAATTAGCGGCATACTTGAACACACATCCCAAGAATATAGATGAGCTTTGGCCGGTAAAATACTGTCGTTCAATGTTCGAATTTTCCAACGCATGTGCGCAAATAGCCCACAGGTTTGACACCTTCACCACTCTCATAGTGCAAAAGACGGTTTACGTTTGTCATTTTTGCTCCAGACTAAGATGTCGCTTTCTGATTTTGGTTTTGTTAAACGGAGCTTCCACATTTAATGCAAAAAAGGCGTTCTCGATTCTAACTTAACCTCATGAAGTTGGGATTGCCGTGATCTAATGGGTCCCCGTATATTCCGTTTTACATATATCGAAAGATTCACCCAGGATGTATAGATATTGTATTTTAACATTCCGGTGTAACTAAAATAATCCGTGAACCAAGCAATCATATCTGATATAAGGCTAACTGGCAAAACGTTGAGCCACCTCACCAGCGAGAGTTAGATCAATTGCGTCTGCATAACCATATGCGCGGTCCGACAAGTTCACATGACGTCAAACACTGCCGTACATCCCGCAGTTCTAGCATCATGCACCCAGATTCTTGTCACTGCAGACTCTGCGTATAGAAACTCGTACTCATTTTCCATTCCTGGTTACATCGGTGGACGCAAAGGCAATCCGTGACCCAACATTAAACATGATCTTGTCACTAAGATCAGTTGTGAAGTGCCAGATGCTACAAAAATAAAAATTCGGATAATTGTAACAACACACAATTTGGCACAACAATGATTTGCTACAATTTTTCAAAGCTCAGGTTCCACAAGGATTTTTGTGGAAACTTCGTGGGCATCGTGAGGCTTATTAAAGTGGATACTCGTGTACATGCACCTACCTGCAACGGATGCAGGCTTTTGTTAGCTGCACGTATGCATCTGAGGCATTATGGGTAAATGGTAACTGAGCTGTTTTTGATTCTGGTGTGGACCTTGAGAGAGTACAAGCCTGAAAAGCAGACCTGCAAATCAACGAAGGTGCTGTATGGATGGATACAGTCAAAGACTAATACCACCCGGCTGGTTGACCTCAATGGAAATCCACATGCATAGACGTGGTGGTGAAAATGGTTGTTGAAGAATTCTCTGATCAAATTCAACCGTCTTGGGGCTGTCAACATCTGGATATTAACCGTTGTTGACAGACGGTATGCGTGTAGCTAGACGTGCCAAAATTAAACAGCAATCGCTCCAGCAATGAATGATGGCCTACCCATGATAATACACAATTTGAGGGTCAATGTCATCGTTAGCGCCGCTCCACCTTGAATATACTCATCTCACGTCATTTGATAATGGACGGCCCAGATTGTCCTGATCACTGCTCTTGCGATTGGAATGCAGAAAGACCGTGCTGCTTATTGAGCTCAGGAAATGGTTACTCACCATATCACATGGAAGAGTGCCTCTTGATAGAACCCAATAAAAGCCCTTGTCTTTAAAAGGTATTTGAGCTCATGACACTTGAGACATTCAAACAGCATAAGTTATGAAATTAGGCGGAACCCGTTCCGTTCCGTTCGGCACAGCCAAATTTGAGCTTGGAAAGTAAGCTATCAGTGGCTTTTGGCCGTTCACTACATGGTATAGAATTAAACACGCGGAATGGAATTACACACGCCTAGTCGCTGCCTTTGCATTTTTATAGATATGTGAAACATCTAAACGTACGACACTGTACAATGTCACTTGGCCGTTAACCACACACATTCATATGAACTGTGGAATGAGTGAAGCTTCATCTCAAGCTTTGCTGATCTGACCAGCTTTCAGGCGGTCCTGCAGTTTTCCAGTTTTCCGAAAAGTTGGGAGCTTAAACGGTTCATTTAATTGCTCGCAAATGACCCGCCCAAATCTTGCTAATATGCACTCGACACAAGTCAAATTTGGTACATCGGCTTTTTCGTAAGCAAGCTAATTTATTAGTGATACGTGAACGTTTTCGAAGACATCGTCATCCCACCAGATTGGACGAGTTTCGAGTACTATCACAATGGAGTGTTTTTCTATGGTATGTGTGCACACCGCTTGGAGAGATCAGCAGATCCTCGCATAAAGCCTTTAAAGCACATGGCTTGCTAGATACATTTTTGCCTCAAATGGGTTTAGCAATGAAACGCTCCCCAAATTCCCACCCAAGCTTATTGCTTGTCATTTGCATTTCAGCGGTGGCTACATTAAATAACCGCAGAGGTATGAAAGCTGATATTGATTGAATCATTGCATCCTTCAAAGGATTTCTCTTGAAATATTAGCCAAAATTAACGTTCTGTCAAAGACATACGGACGGGCTCCTCTGATTCCCGCAACGACAATTTGAGTGGCGAACCTCGGAAAGGCCGATTGCAACAGGCAAAAGTATGGAGATGATAGAAGAGGAAAATGCCACAGATGAATTCAAAAGTGTTTCTATTTCACAACACATCCCATAACATATGCCACTTAACCCGAATCGGATAACTTTCTCCGACTGAAATCATTTGAATTTTGTCTTATTATTTGTTGCACGTTTCCTTTGGTTTTCGTAGTTGCTGGTTAATTTATTCTAGAGTTGCCCGTTTTAAACTTCGGTATCATTATCTATCTAAGACATGTACGTTTCATTGTACTTTGAATTATTTTAGTACTCAATACACCCTTAAACATGAATCTGCTAGCTGTCGCCTGTGGCAGGCCTGTCCGTCTACTGAAGGATGCATCCGTACCACCATGTTTCAAATAGTAATTACAAAAATGATATATTTCACACGACAGCATTGAATGCTCGACTGCATGATGGTAAGTTGCAAAACTGTGCCCAAATATTGAAACTTATACAATGGTTTTTCTTGGTGTTTGCCTGGGGTTTGGATCTGCATGTCGTTGCATGCACTACTTAGTTTAAATCACGCCCTCAGGACGAGAACAGGTCCCTATTCCAGCAGTGGAAGGGCACGTTCTTGGGTGAAACGAAATTTCAATGGGAGACAATTTAGTCCATAAATCTAGGGGTATATTTTTAGCTTTGTGAATAATACACTGAAAACGTAATTGTTGATCGCTCTCGGTGGATTATACATAAGTACGTGTTCCATAATTTTGGCCTAAATGGTGTAGCGATTGCGCATTCAAATGACATGTTCCACAGCCAAGATTGACCCTTCGTAAAACATGCTCAAAAATTTGACAATGATTTCCCTCTCCCCCGCCAACATCCTTGTGTGTCGGTTACTCTGGCAGGCTCCAAAACTTTTGAGGGATTACTTCGTGAATTAGGATGTAATCGTCTATTATGGTTATACGAATTAGGCGGAGGCTTGGCTCAAGTCAGGTGCTTCTATACTAGTTCGTTAAGAACGTAGCATATGGGTTGCCAAGGAGCCCAAATAGCACAACAGACTGAGATAGTACTTCTGGCGTTTTCTTGCTTGCATCGAGCAACATTTGATCCATCGACTGCATAGCCAAAAGTTATGATGTGTTTATATGCAGAGCGTAGACATCGTAAGCGTGATGAGCATATGCGCCACACGTTGGCAATCAGTGACGAATGAAGGAAAACCGTATATATCACCTCAAGAGCCTTTTGAATCACCTTCGAAAAAAGGTTCAATGTCCATTCACTGTGTGCATTTATAAAAACAGTCCTCATTCTCTGTTTTCGTCATTTAAAAAAATTCTATATGCTGAACATTCTGTGAATATGTTTTCATTCAAGCAATCAGAGAACTTGGTAGAAGTAAGCACCGCACCGAAATTATGAATACGTAGTCTAAAAAAATGAGCCACCAGTTTTCAGTGGAAAGAGAAATCTTACGTTGTTTAAAAAAACATTCATCGGTCGTAATTATTTGCCACCGTATTCAATGAGTTTACGTGTTAACTTCAACTGATTTCAGACGAAGGAATATGGAACAAATGTATTCAAATCATTTATTCAAATTGCTTTGCGATAGCATTCAGGAACTGGCGATCAATAAACCGCTTGGGTGAGTGGACGATATGTGTAAATTTACTCACCAAACAACGGTTACAAATTGTGTTTTTAATGGATATGAGTTATTTCATGAAAGCTGGGGAAGAAACGCAGGGAAACTCTCCCTTTGATTTCTTCAAGAAAGCGTTGCTGAACGAGAAAGAACTAGAAACTCGGGCGACACTCGAATAAAAACAGCAGCAAATTGTAAAAAATGTGGCCAGAAACAAGCACTTGTACATTAGCGACACCAGGTTACCAAACTATCACATTGGTCACACATGAACGGTAGATTTACGAGGGATTAATTATAATAGGGCAAGAGAGTATTATATCAATGTACATATATACAATATAAACCTGGAGATTTCGTGTTCGTCCAACAGTAAACTGTCTACGTGACACATGTGTGAAACCCCCAAAAACGAACAAGAAACTGGTGAATTGCCGTGCTTCAGAAATTCGGTTGCGTTCGGAGGTCCATTGTGCTCATTTTGTTGTTATCTGTTCCGGTGGACATTTGTCTGCTGTTGGTTTGTTCAGGGTTCACTGTAGATTAGGGGGAGAGGAACCACTCGCACTCAGTCGGTTTGTTTGAGTTGTATGGAAATGCCGGAGCCAAGAGTTTCCTCAGGTGAATAACCTCTATTTTGCACGTCTAGGACAAGTGATTACGAAATTGTTCGGACATTTTACCAATACGACATTGAGATCTCGTTGTGATTCAATTTAGGGCGACCTGTGTATCCTGACCAAATTGTGGCTGGTTGCATTTGCTGCGAACTGTCACGTCGGCGAAATCTTTGCAACGGACCGATCCATCAGGAGTAGGCATGATATTGGCATTGAAGGAAAGAACCGTACAAGTTGACGCCATCGAATACACCCACATGTGTCGGAACTATCACTGAATACTGACTGCTAGGACCCGACAACTAAGCGCGGTTTCAGGAATAGTTTTCACAAGGCCAGGTTCACCATCATCTCTGGAGAAAATTCTCAAAGAAAACATTGCGTCAACGATGCAGAGCGGATTGTATTTGTCCGGTGAAAACAAGCAACTGCTGTGTCTTCGCAATCTTAAGAAGCAAGTGTGTCCCAATTTGGCGACAACATCAATGGTCGCGCCTAATCTTCAAGGGATGGGAATACACTTTAGGCAATGTTTTCTTTCCCAGGGACAAGCAAGTACAACGTTGTTCGGATATTTAAAATCGCGCAATTAAAAGTTCCTTGCGATTCTGTATAGGGCGGCCCGTGTGTCCTGACCAAATTGTGGTGGGCTGCATTTTCTGCGAAGGGATATTGGTAATCAGTTAGCAGTGTTTTCTTTTCCAGGGAACCATCTTTCCAATGTGCTCGAAGCTCAGTAGCGCGCACCGCTCTCCGGTACCTGGATTAAGAGTCTTGAAATTTGTGGTTGTATATCTGTCGGGAGGACCGAATAAAACCTCCAGGAACACACAGCGCATCTCATCATGGATTGCACAGCAGGCAGAGCCCGTAATCGATTCAGCGGAACGCAAACAAACTAAAAGCCTGTGGTCACCAATTAAAGAGCATAGGATTGTTCAGTCTGCGAAATCTAACTGGTCGCATGTTGTACAAAAATGCACGAGCCTGGCCCGAATCTGCTCCGGGTTGTCACATTAACGAACATTTGTCAATTTCGCATATATCCGTTCAAAACCTCCTGCTACCTCTTTTCAGGAACATGCATATAGCCGTACCATGTTTCATTTGCGACGTATATAGTTGTTGGTCGCTAATCAGGTGGCTGTTGATCTGTTCGCCGAGCTTGACAATTGGCTTGCAAACGTTTCTTCACCATACGAGGAGACATCATCAGTGCGCAGTTGGGTGGGTACTTCTTTCTTGCCTGCGTGCGTTTATATAGCATTTGAGGACTATCTGTTATCTTCTAACGTGATTGGCTACTTGGGGGTAACGATTTTTGTGA